>CM022675.1:14599462-14961962 GCA_012295275.1 Chrysomallon squamiferum
GCTGTCAAAAACAAATCACATTATCGCATTTCCTTTCGCTTTCTGCGTCAAACTTCGTTCCGTGGCTAGTGATATACTAATTATCGCCGTATAACGATAAATCCTGGAGCACTGAATAATGATTATCACTGCAAAGTCATAAATCTACCGGCAAGACAAATACGACATTTTGATCATGGGTTGTTTGTGCACGTGCGTTTCCAGACGTTCATTGTGCGAACAGAGTTATGCCCCCTGCTGCGCTAGCCATTGATCACACGAAATGTTAGAAACTTATAATAATAATAACATCAAGTTTCCAATGATCTGTTTTTGACGATATTATAGATTTTTAAATTTTATCTTCTTTCTATTACGCTTATTATTATTAAAGACAAATTCAAACTCTCATCAAATTAAAACAGCTTGAATAAGTATTCATAATAAACAAGTAAAATAAATCCTGTTTCAACGCATTGTTAGAATACACTGATGTATACTTATAAAGTATATTTTTTTAATTATTGTAGGAAATGCTCTATATTTTACCTCTAGCAATAAGATATCTTTTATTAGCGCAGACGGAGAACGGTAAGAAGCTGGGTGGGCGCTTTGAAAGTGATCTGCTGTCATTGCTCTGAGGCTAAGTTGAACACTATTATTATTATTATTATTCGTTTTGGGATTTGTGAAAATCATTCTAAATAGAACTTTACCAGTGTTTATAATATTATTATTTTTTTTTTTTTTTTTTTTTTTTTTCCGTGTACTTTGTCATCGTGTGCATGACTCTTTTTTATATATATATATATATATACATTTAAAGTAGAAAGTTATAATTATATCATAATTATCCGTTTTTCATATAATTTTTATAGAAACCATTAAAAGATTATGATAATTTTATGAACACAGTTCTTTATGCAAAATCTTTCTCGATGATAATATTTTTAATCATTCAAGAAATGTGGTATCTTTGTTAAATGCAACATAATAAAATGAAAATGACATTATTTTATTATGCTCGGATCGTTCTAGAAAATTCTAGGTGAGTACATTAAATATAATGTTTTTTTTTGTTTTTTTTTTTTTTTTTATTCAGATCATATTTCAACCGTCAGTGATTCAATATTTGAAACTACATCTATGGTTGTTGATCGGAAATTAATTTTCGAAATTGGCATTTGTAAAACTGGGCGTCGTATTTTCTAATACTTCGATCTGCATTACTTTGGCGTCCAGTTTAATTAACTTTTAAAATTATTCTAACATTTTGACTTATGCTTCCAAATTTATTAACTTTTTAAATTTGAATAAATTTATAATAATGTACGACACAAAACAATTGTCTTTTGTAGTTAATAGGGTGGAATTATTAGGAAATGGAAAAATTCTATTGCAACATAAATATACAGACAGACAGAAAGAAAGAAATACAAGAAACAAGAAAAAAAAAAGAAATGAAACAACAAGAAAAATAAGAACAAACACACAGACACACACAAAAAAAAATAATGTGAAGAAGAAGAAGAAAAAATCAAGGAAACAAGAAAATAAAAAATAAGAAGAAATAAGAAGAACAATAAGAAAATATAAGAAACAAGAAACGACAAGAAAAGAACAACAAGATAAATAAGAAGAAAGACGAAAAAGAAACAAGGACAGAAATAACAACAAGTAAAGAAGAAAAAAGCAAGAAGAAACAGAAAAGAACACACACACACACACACACACACACACACAAACACACACACAGGGGAAATAAATTTGTTTTTAAAATCATTCCTTAGCAGAAAATTGTTTTTGTTTTTATTATTTACACTTCTAACATTTTTGCAGACTTTAAATGAAACGAAATAAAAATGTTTAATAAACGATATTGTTGCATGTTTTAACTATTTACTGTAAACATAAAATATGAAATAAAACAATTTTTAAAATTATTGTGTTTGTTTTTGCTATTTTTTGTAAGCAGTTATCTATTAAATGAAATAAAATTATTTTTAAAATAGTTGCGTTTGTTATATACTTTCAATGTTTTATGTAAACAATTTATTGTTAAATGAAATAAAAACGATTTTAAAACATTTTTGAGTTTGTTTTTACTAATTTCTGTAAACTGTTAAGTGAAATAAAAATGGTTTTTAAAATGATTGCGTTGTTGTTTTTTAATTATTATTATTTTTTTTTAAATTAATTTCTGTAAACAGTTAGTTATTAAATGAAATAAAAATGATTTTAAAACTTTTTTGAGGGGTGTTTGTTCTTACTATTTTCTGTAAACAGTTAAATTAAAATGATTATTAAAACCAGACTGTGTCTGTTTTCAATACGAATACTGCTAAGAATACTAACATTAGAAATAATTTAGATTGTAAACTTTTTTAAATAATTTTTTTTTATCTGTTAAGTGTCGAAAGTAAATCAAAATAATTATTAAATATTCCTCACCATTATAAATTATTATTATTATTATTATTATTATTATTATTATTATTATTATTATTATTATTATTATCTGTATCTTAAATGCAGCGACACGTGAGTCACCTGGTGAGTTACGACACCCCCACCTCTGTGTGGCTAATACGGGATTATTCATACTTGAAAGTGAATTATCCAGGTCCAGAATATAAAATATTTGTATTAAATCATTAATAAAAGGGATGCCGAAACGCCTAATCTCAAACTCTCTCTCTCTCTCTCTCTCTCTCTCTCTCTCTCTCTCTCTCTCTCTCTCTCTGTGTGTGTGTGTGTGTGTGTGTGTGTGTGTGTGTGTGTGTGTGTGTGTGTGTTTGTGTATGTTATAATTAATAATCCACGTCTTATAATTAATAATCCATAGGAATATGAAATCATCACAAAACAATATTTTGTTTTCGTTCTGTTTTACTATGTTACTATAAAATGAAAGTTAAGATAATTAACTGAAGTCATTACTTCATTGTTTTCAGCTACATTTAATTGACATTGTTGCTTTTATTAGGGGAGGCTCAATATTTATAGTAAGTACGGTAGTTGAATTATCTATCCCAGACTGCTCAAACGGAAGTGACTCATACGTCAAAGGGAAGGGACACAAAATGGTGAGATTTAAAGTTTTGTTAACCAAAATTTGTTTCATTGATTAATTTTAGCTGGAATAACACAGTTATTATCTTTCGTTTTTATTTTTATAGGCAAAACTATCAGAAGATCAAATTTATGGTATGTAAATATCTTCTTTTTGTTCTCTTTTGGCAACTAAATTAGACTTCGTTTGCGTATGACGATAAGTATGAGGTTGGTTTTGTTTAACATTCTTGGCGTTCCACTGACGTTATTTTAATATTTAGGTTAACGAAAAGTTTGTTGTTGATAGAAAATAAACAAAATAAATTTAACAGTAGTCAATATAATAGGAAATATATCTATATAATGTTTAATTATTAATTAATTATACAATTTTCATTTCAGATAATTAGTACATAATAGTTAAAAGTTTAGCCCCGCCCATTATGAATTATGTAATTTAAATTTATTTTTCTGACCATGCAGTAAATTTTTACCACTTTTAATAGATGCATGTTTTCACACTGGTTTATGGTAAAATTCCTTGATCATTAGTATATTACATAATTAAACATGGAATAGAGCAGCTTAATAATATGGATTATAATATACCACTCCTGCATTATAATTATTTATCTTAATATTAGTTATTGTCTCATCTTTATAAATATAGCAAAATATGTTTTGTCTGTAAAATATACTTATTCATGAATCTTCAGTTAGCCGAAACTTATATTTTAGTTAAAAGATACTGCACACATAAATCAGAATTAAATCATTACCAACAAACTGTTTCATTCACACACACACACACACACACACACACACACACAAATAATAAAATTAAATGTTAAACCATTCTCTTATGGTCATTGTGATCCTGTGATCAAAAATACTAATCATAAATATTTCCAGCTCAACAGAAGTAAAGTTAATTGTTAGTATTTGGAAAAAATCAAAATAATAATAACAATAATGACATTAATAACATTAAATTAAGAAAAAAAGTTGTTTTTATACAAAGAGAGTTAGTATGGAAGGTGATTGTATAAAGGTTAAGACAGATGAGTCTTTTAGCAGTTCTTCCAACAGATACGAATCTTATAATATGGATGTAGGACATAATCCCCCCTGCACAGGCAGATAAAAGCCTCCAATTATCACTTTGTTTGATCAACATAATTAATTACTACACAATATCTGATAATAAACATTTGAAAACAGGTTTTTGTCCCCTCCACCTGTGCATTTTTGTTCTGGGAGGCTTATTTCCATATCCTTTACAGTACTGTGGACATTCCAGTTATTTTTAATGAACTGTTTAGTACTTTTTGTTATTACCTTGTTATTTATACTGCTATTGTATTGGACATTATCTTTACCACAACTTCTTTTTATCATTACTTTTCTTAAATTCTTTAATAATTTATAGAAATCCAGGAAACATTTAATCTCTTTGATCAAAGAGGTGATGGGAAAATCGCTGGTCACCAGTTGGGTGATGTTTTAAGAGCACTCGGTCAGAATCCAACAGAGGGAGAAATCCGAAAATGTGGATTTTCTCAGAATCCAGGTTTGAACAGTTTTTCTACAATTTCTCCATTATCACTTTCTAATTTATTTTCACATTACAAATAGTTAAAAACATTTTGATGTAAAAAGTGACTATTTTGTCATTATCACTTAATAATCCTTACTGTAATGTTAATTAATAATTATTCTTTAATGTTTTATTTAAGATGCCCGTATTGCCTTTGAAATATTCCTTCCAATATTGTCAACAATATCAAAGAACCGTGTTCAAGCTCAGTATGAAGATTTTGTTGAAGGGTTCAAAGTTTTTGACAAAGAACAAAATGGATGTATCCAGAGTGCAGAGCTTAGGCACATTCTCTGTTCATTAGGTACAAGCTTTAAAATACAATATACATCAACAACAATGACAAAAAATTGGTAAAATTGCTGGTTTTTTTTTATTATTTTATTTTTATTTTTTTATTTTTTTTATTTTTTGTTGTTGTTCTTCGTCTTTGCATATCAGATTACATATGTATAAAATTTATATTGATTATTTCCTTGTCAGAAATGTTAAGTGTTTTTCACCTGTTTTAAATGCAGCACAAGTATAGTTTTGAGATAAGTGGAAATATTTACTGTTTTACAGTTTATTTATTTATTTTTGTTTATTTATTTTTGTCTAAAGGAGACAAACTTACAGATGAGGAATGTGATCAGCTATTTGCAGGTCAAGATGACAGCCAGGGAAATATCATGTATGAAGGTATGTATATAGTTGAATATAAAGTTGTGTATAATTAAACATGTATATACTTATATGTGTAATGATACAAACACGTTTGTGTTATTGCTTTTATGTCATGTAAGAATACCTGTGTACAACTTAATTATATATTTAAAGATATTTTTATCTGAAGATGACCTTTTTCTTTTATAACTTTTTGATGCTTTCTTTTTTAAAACTTTGTTAAACTGAACATCATCTTTTAATAATTATATATTATTCATTTTAGATTTGTTTTAAATATTCCTTAATTTACTTTCTAAAGTTTATCTGTATTGGTTTAAATTTGTCTTGACCTAGATAGGTTAAGTTATTTTTCTCTTGTACGTCAACCTTTGATTGTAATAAAGAGTATAACTCTAACAGATGTAATTCTTTCTTATTTCAGAATTCATCAAGATGGTCATGAATGGTTGATGCACTGGAATATCATCACTTTTTCTTTTTCTCTTTTTTAAAACTTTCATGATGCTTTATAAAAATAGGCAGATAAAACAAGTGATATTTACATATGTATTTTGAATAATATTTTTTACATATATGCATAGCTTGATACACAATTTCAGTATCCATTATGTTTAACTTTTAGAAAGGTAGTATAAAAAACCCATTATTTGCATAAATATCGTTTTCTTAATTTTTATTATTATATTTTTTTCTCACAAAACATAAATTAATTTTATTACTAAATGGAAAAAAGAAAAATCAAAATACAAAATGTAACTCTTTTTGTTTCATTTCATTCAGTTATTTCTTTTTGATATTCAGTAAAAATATCTTTTCATTTTGTCCCTCTTTGAGAAAGGATTTTTTTTTAAACCTGTGCAAAATGGTTTTGTATATGTTGTTTTTCATTTTGCTTATAATGGTGCTTCATCTGCAGATGAACTGTGACTTTTAAAGTCATATTTGATAAATAGGAAAATAAATTTGTGAAATACATACAACACTAATTTTTTTTTTTATGAATACAAATAGGAATACAAATAGCAAGTAAAATTCAGTTTCATTAAAATCATGTGACAAATGCATGGTAATAATATTGGTATATACAAGAATAAAATTTTAAATTCTGTTTTCAGATTTCATTATTTTTCAGTTGTTAAAAAACAATCATGTTCTGAAAATGTTGCTTTAAGTTTAATTTTTATAACCATTAGTATCACTAAATATAAAACTGCTTTGAAGTTTATTTTGATATTTTTGCGTTGTTAGCGTTTTATTTTGCTTAATAAAATTGGTTAAAACTGATTTTCAAAGATAGTGCCAGATATATTCATGTGATAAATATAAATCCATTCAGATATTAAGCTATCCTGCACATATCTTAATTTTGACGATCTATGTTTATTTTAATGATGATGGTAATATCTGCCATGTTGGTTCAAATGTTAGTATTGGATCACTTTTTTCTTTTTGATTTTGATTTTATTTTTTTATTATTATTATTTTTTTTTTTTTCTTTGTCATTTATATTTAGCAGCATTTAAAGAATTTGTTGTAAAATGTATTCAGTGTTTTTGGGGTGGAGTGGGGTTGAACTGCTTCTGTGTTTCTGTTTGTATTTGATATGTCATTCCAGTGGACCATAAACTAATCTAAATTTTATTTTTCATTTTGGGTATACTAGGGATCATAAGTAAAAATAAAAAATACAGAAATGCAAATTCTGTTCTTGTGTTATATTTTTATTATATTTAGAAATATAAAAAAACAAATTTATGACGAAAAAATACAACCATGGAAGCATTTGACAGTAACATAGACAGGCAGGGGTTTTTTTTTTTGGGGGGGGGGGTTAAATCTTCAGTATTGACAGTTTCTAGTTGTGCTAATAATACAAATACAGTTAAATGCAATGATTACGTACATTATTTACAATTTTCAATTTCATTATTACAATAATAGCCAGTTTATTAAGGATTTTATACATAAAAATTACAATACGACCCTGATGGGACTCGAACCCACAATCTTCGGCTCCGGAGGCCGACGCCTTATCCATTAGGCCACAGGGTCTCGAATGTTGGCACTTTAAAATTGTAATATAGATGAAAACAGAGAATATATGTTTTAAAAGTTTGATATATATATATATATGATGATTGTACATAGTGTAACGATTTAGTATTACAGAAATCTCGTTTATTACGTTACGTACTATCCACTCGGCGTCAAAGCCGTTTTACCATAGTTAACATTAGTAATATTATAATATTATACTTATGCTACTGCTCGAAGATTATCCTGATGCTTATGTCTCATGTAATGATACTAAACAAAGCCATATATGATATAACCACAATTTAAAAATGAAAAGTAAAGGAGAAGAAATAAATCTTAACTTTCGTGCCATAGAAATGTTTAAAGTAATTTCGTTCTTTTTGTCGGCTTCTGTCTACTGCAGTTAGGCCGGCTTTAATCCGTCCTTTTGTTGAAAAATTAATTGAAAAATTCAGATATTCTTAAAGCTGTTACAATGTATACCGAATGATTAATCAAAGAATGATAAGAAAAAAGGGTGGGAGCCTTTAGCAGATAACCACTGATTAAGGATGAAAAAATAATCTTATCAGAATATTTATTTAATAAGTTTAACAACCAAAGTGAATAACTCCTTGCATATTGTTCTGTTTCAGTGTTTGCTATACGATTACACAGTTCTATGACCATGTCCTTATTTGGAAAAATCAGCAAATGGAACTGTTTTCTGTTGTCGATAATTAGGACTTCCGAAACAAAATACACGGTCGAAATGAAATGGTGGGGAAGTTATACATATATCATTAAATACACATCATCATGATTGCTACATTTTGGGTATCGTGCATTGCCAATGCCATAAATATAGCCATATAGTTTCAAAATACTTTCATGGTAAAAAAGGGTCATAACAAAAATTCGTAATTGACACACTGATATATTCGACTTTATTTATTTATTTATTTATTTATTCATATATTTATCATCGTTACTTTTATTACTGTTTTATGACTGTGTGTATGTATGACTGCTGCATTTATTCAGACAATATGTTTGGGGTTTTTATAACAGGATCTTAATTCTGTTTGAGTGTTAAATTTATTTAATGCTTTTACTGATTGTTATTATGGTAAGTCGTCATCATTATCGTTATTATCATCAGCATCAAGATTTATTTATATATTTATTTGTTTATTTATTTATTTAATAATCATTTATTATTTAATCCAGATGCAACACAACATCCTTAAACAATTATATATATATATCATGAAAATAAAATATTTTTATTCGATTTCTATTTATGCTGTTCAAAACTCTTAAATTATCTCCCCATGAACACACCTGAGGTCACGTGATTGGAAAGTTTGGAAAGATGGCGTAAAGAGTGGTAAAATGATGCGATATTTACTACAGCTTTTGCCCTTTGTGGCAGCATTATTTTGTTTATCGGAAGCAGTTCGTTCTCGTAAGTCGAAAAGAAAATATTTCATTTTATGCCATTATTTCCCGATTAGTCCTAATGGTATTTTGAATGCACACCTGTATTGACCTAATTTAAATATGTTTTTCGATGGCGCAAAGGATGAAAGGTAGATGTTTATGATTAAAATACTGTTATAGTTCATTAAGTAAATATTTTTTTTTTTCAAAACGTGTTATTTTTGCACCAATTAACGCATTTCGTTAGTTAATTTACAATTCAATAATTGGTGCTTGGTAGACTTTTGCAAGTTCATAATGTGGTCAAGTATTTCGAATTACTTTCTTATTCGTCATTTCCGGAAATAGGTAACAAATCGCCAGAATTTACAAGTTAAATACAAAACACAAAACACAGGTAGAAAATTTATCAAAATAAGAAGAAAAAATAAATTTCCTCTGTGAGACTATCGTATCAGAACTTGCAGTGTTGTCACAATCATCCTGAAGTAAAAATGTAATGTATCAAAATTTAGGTCAAATTCAGTTCTATTTCCACTTAGTGACTTACAGTATTAGTAATATTAATGCTCGATTTGCTTTGACGGGTATTTATAACATCATTTCTTTTATTATTATTATTAATCTGAACAATAATAATGATAATTATTTATTATTTATTTTATTATTTATTTATTATTTATTTTTTATTATTCATTTTACTTTTATAATAATCGTTTTTTTTCATGTATCAAGTGCTACATAATTGTTTGTTACTATTTTTCGTTATTATTAATGGAAATAGAAGTATTAATTGTTAACTGTAAGTATGCAGATTACTGTTGACAGCTGCATTAGTTTAATATTATAATTATTGTAGTTTAAGTGTTAAAATAGGAATAATAACAATCACTAAAAAATGACAATAATAATGATAAACAATTTAGCAAGTAGAATTTTATTGATATCAAATATTTCAACCTTGCTACACCTACAATGTATCAGTTTGAATAATTAACAATGTGTATACAAAATGAACGTGATACAGAAGAATGGTACAGAAAAAAGAAGATACAGAAATTAATATTATAAATATATTTGAAGTATTTTTATTTTGATCACCAGGTTGTATTAGCAGTGGTGATGGTTTATGCTTAGAGTAGTTGTTATTCTTCTGATGTCAGCACTTTTCTGTTAGGGTTACCTCACCTTTTGTCCACACCTGTCTAGCCTCCACACCCTGAACTGTGCAGCTCCTGCCCGGGGAACACATACACGCCTCCTCACCATGTCAAGGAACGGACTATGAAGATGGTTAATTGTAATGTGTTTTTTTGTGTTTTTTTCTATATCAAGGAGAGGTCCATGTATATGAAGAATGTCCAATAGCTTACCAGTATCCTCTTGGAATTGGCTCAGGAATAATTAAGGATGATGCATTTTGGTCATCGTCATCAAACAAGAAACGTCCACCCAGCAGTGCAAGACTGGGAGATCCAACAGGTGAGTCAATATCTTCAAATCTAAACTAAGTTAGGAATTACACTGTGAATAATTCTTAATGGATAAAGAAATGAGAAGTAATTAGGTATTTATATATTTTATGAGTTTCTCTGTTTCTCCTGCCGCTGGGTAGGTGTTTTGCTGCTAATGGAAGAAGACTAGTCATTTACTGGTATTAGTTATTTGGCAGCATGATCGTATATATGATACAATATGATATCATATGATATTACACTACATTATATTACATTAGATTAAATTATATTATATTATACAGCCTTTGTTAAATCTTTTTTAAACCTGCAATGTTAAATTAAAATATTTCCAAATTACATTAATAAATAATTAATAAATAGACACGTAGCAAGTCATTAAACACTGACTGCTTCCTTTGTTAAAATGTTTATTTTAAACACACAGGGGCGTGGACAGCTGACATTCAGGATGCTCTACAGTATTTGGGAGTTGATCTGGGTAATGCATACATGATCACTGCCTTGGCAACCCAGGGTCGTCAAGGAAGTGAGGAATTTGTCACTGAATATTTACTGGAATATTCGGATGACAAAGAGACATGGCGTCAGTATACCAATGAATTTGGAAATCCTGAGGTGAACATGAATGTTAAAGTTTTTATATAATATCTGATAAATAAATAATAAAATTTTAAATAAATATTCACATGCATCCAAGGCAGGCAGAAAGCAGTAGTACACATAACATGAAGATAACCACATAGTGAATGTCTCTTACAGTAAAAACTGTTTGATGTAAACAATGTCATAAATATTGCTATAGTGATATTATTAAATATAAATATGTTAATAATTGTAGATATAGAGAAATCCATTCACAAAATAAACACATACATACATACATGCTGACACATGTATGTCCTGCACAGATACAACCAGTCCACTACAAACATATACACATTAAGTTAATAATGTTTGTTACAGATTGCAGAAATATTCATTGAGAACAGAACACTAAAAAGATAATGCAGCCATATACATGTACATGTCCAATCAGATACACCACACCAGTGAAGTCACACACACACACTTACACATATAAACATATAAGACAAATTCACAGTACACATGCACACATCTATATACAAATAACAATTCACTGACAACCCTACATACATACAAATCCATTCAGTCAGATCTGTATATATGCAGTTAATTTGCAAACATACAGATACTCACACACACACACACAAACACTGACTAATACATAAACACAGTAATGTAAATACATACATACATAGACAGATATTTAATCACTTTTACATTATTTCTGTTTTCATTTCAGGTTTTTATGGCTAATAACAACAGTTATGAGGCTGTCAAAAGAACACTTTTGTACCCAATTGTTGCTCGCTACATTCGCTTCAATCCCAAGCGCTGGAGCATGTTTATTTCCATGAGGATAGAGGTGTATGGCTGTAAATTCAGTAAGTAAATAACTTCTTATCATATTATTCTTTTTTATTTTCATGAGTGGATATTATAAGTCCGAAAAGAGGGGGTTTGTTTGTCTGTCTGTCTGTTTTAACAAATATATAAATTAATTCTGTCTTCAGCTTCGTATGTGGCAGCGTTTACTGGTGACAGCCGAATTGAAATTGACCTAAGTGAAAAGTCGGTTCCATCTGAGGATAACAAACTGGAACTCAGATTCAAAACAAACAAACCTGATGGTGTTCTTTTCTATGCCAGTGGTAACCAAGGAGATTTCTTGTTGCTGGAAATGAGAAGAGGCTACTTATATTTCAAAATAGATTTAGGTAAATTTATTTTTTTATTTTTTTATTTTCATTTTTATTTTTTTGAATGCAGTTCTCACAACAAAAATATTACTCACTGGGTTTTCTATTGACCTGGCATTTAACATTTTATTTATTTATCAACTTTTGGATATTTTAGTTGTTGTTCTTCTTGAATAAATATTGAGCTATGCTCTCACTGACATCTTGTCTCACGCAGGGTCTACACAGACAAGCCGGGGTAGGACTGAGGTCGTAGCTGGGAGCCTTCTCGACGACCACCAGTGGCACAGCATTGTCATCAAACGTCAAAAGAAAAAACTCACTGTCGTAGTTGATCGACTGCTCAATGAAGTGGAAACAGAGGGCTTGTTCTATCGACTTGACTTAGACAAGTTTGTAAGCACAATTTTTCTTTCTTCATTTTGTAAGTGTCGAGAGTGCTGACCTAATTTGCTATATATAGTTAACATCATAATTATTTATTTATATATTTTCTTGTTTGTATATTTTTTAAATTTGCCATCATGAAGTCAATCAGTATTCAGTGAAATGGAGATAGTGGATTGTTTTACCAATCTGACTTGGTATATACTGTTTTAGAAATGAATATATATACATACACATGTACATATTGCATAGCATTGCATTACATTATATATATGTGTGCGTTTAATTTACAGCTTTATATTGGAGGACTGCCATATTTTCGGCAAGAAGGGGTTGAAGTGAAATACAACTTCACAGGCTGTATTGAAAATATCAACTTCGATGGTGCCAGGCTTATTGCCGATGCCAAGGCAGGAACATCATCAGCCATAAGACGTGTTGGTGTTGTAGCCTTTCACTGTGGTGTAAGTTTTACTTTCACTTTCACTTTAACCTCTGAAATGAAGAAGGTTGTTTGTTACTGAATAAAATATTTTGTCTAAATCTCATTGCATGCTGAATACCAAAATAAATTAATATTATGGATATCTGCTCAGAGTAACATAATGATTATAGCAATATCTCTGCTCTATAAATAATAAAATAAATTAATATTGCAGATCCCTGCTCCAGTTCCGATAACCTTTTCATCTACTGACTCATACCTGAAAATCCCAGCAGCTGCAGGGGGCCCAATTCGGGTCAGTTTTGACTTCCGAACACATGATGAATATGGAATGCTGGTACACCATCCTCTGGGAACTGACAGCAGTTTTGTAAAAGTAAGAATTAATTTTCCTTTAAGGTTTAGAAACATTTTGAACTGCAGATTTTCTTGTTTTTGTGTATAATTTGTTCTTATTATATTGGTTATTTAGATTAAAATAAACAATAGTTTAAAGTAAGTTTTGAAAAAAATTATTATTATATTTCTAGATGGTATTTGAATTACTATTTGAAAAGATTTCTTCTTTTTTTTCTTTCTAAAAACTTGTTAAAATTAACTAATGCTATTATGATTATTATTATTATTATTATTATCTTTATTGTTATCGTTATCACAATAATTTTTGAGAAATATGATTCTAATGTCAGGATGCAGTAAAGAGATTTCACTGTTTTAATTTGTAGGTATCCATTGATCCAAATGGCTTCATTGCCTACAAAGTTGTCACTGATAGTGGGCAGATTATTGAAGATGTTGTAAGAAACAGTAAGTCACAATTTCTTTTTTTAATTCTGCAAAGAGAGACACAAAATGTATAAGATAAGCTAAACACCAAACTGTATTAATTAGTATTTATTAAGTGTAAAATTGCTGCACCAATTTAATCTCAATAATTAATTTCTACAATTGTTTCTTGAATTAAGTTAATAATGTTTGTTACAGATTGCAGAAATATTCATTGAGAAGAGAACACTAGAGATATATACCCATGTACATGTCCAATCAGATACACCACACCTGTGAAGTCACACACCCACATTTACACATATAAACATACACACATACACACACTGACACAGACACACACCAACCCACGCACACATGCACATAAAAACATACAAACACTGACACACACAAACACACTAGCAGAGACAGACAGACAGGTACACCCTGTTCATCTATGTATTTTTCTGCTTCACAGCTGATATTCTTAGTAAATCCCAGTCATTCACTGATGGATTGTGGCATTCTTTCTCCATTTATGTGGATCAAACGAAGGTCAACTGCACAGTTGACAGAAATGCCAAAGTTTCTGAGAGATCTCTTGAAATAGACGCCAACTCAGTTTTCTACATAGGTGAGAAAGTTTTCTTAAAATATTCAAACACGGTGTGAAAAATTTGGTAATTTTGTATTAATTCTTGTTCTGTGTTCAGTCTAGTCTTGGCCACATCAGTACATTTATGCAGATGTAATTGATACATATGTGACATCTTCCAGAGGTTACCAGAGTTTGGGCATTACTGATGTGTCTTGTGTCCAAACCTTGTTTTTTCAAGTACTCTTTTTTTAGCAGATTATATACAATTCTATTTTATTTGAAAGAATGTGGTATGTACTGTACCGAGAAAGAAATATGGATTTCATTATAGCATTATGTTGTGTAGTATTATTTCAGAACATCAGCATAGTTAAAGAAAATAATCCATATTTCATATTAAATTCAGTGTTTAATTATCAACATTTATTAGTGTTAGTGATATTTCACTAAATGGCCTGAAGATGAGTATTCAGTGATTCATTCTGTTATTTCTGAAGAGATTTTAATTCACCAGCAAATAGTTTGTTATATAGTGTTTCTTGACACTGGACAGACACACAAACAGGTTACATCTGTAAATAATAGGAATTTGCTTGTGGAATGTGACAGCTGTTGATTCATTACACAATAACCGTTTTGTAGCTAGTAATTGTTTCTAATGTTAAATAAACACATTTTGTTTCTAGGTGGTATGGAGTTGGAGCCTGGTTTCCGTGGATGCTTGCGTAATCTTGAAGTAGCTGCCAAGCAAATTGACTTTGAAAACCTGAATAAAGAACAAGTGAAGAATGCCGATGTTGGAAGTTGTACCATTCGTGACAGGTTATTAGAAAATTGTGTGTGTGCTGATATTTAGATATAGGCATAGATAGCTAGACAGATATAGATAGTTATAAGACGTAGGTGTAGATATAGATACCGCTCTGTAGTTATATATATATAAATATATATATAGACATACACACTAATACATACGCATATATAATTTATTTTGACAATTATATTTTCAAAATATTTCTTAACATATATCTGTAAAGAATAAATCTTTGAACTAACACATCTTTTTTCTAATAGTTGAAATATTTGTAGACTAAAATTAAAATAAACTGATATGTATTTTTAGGTGCACACCAAACCCATGTGAACATGGTGGCAACTGCACCCAGGACTGGAACAATTTCTACTGTGATTGCCAGAAGACTGGTTACCAAGGGCAACTGTGCCATATCTGTAAGTTGTTGCCATTACTTAGTTCAGATAAAATGGTGATTGTAACATTTCTTGCTTGATAATAGTCTGGATTATATTAATTGTTTTATTTACATTATTCTCATCAACATTGCAATTTTATTTATTTTTTATATTTAATTATGTTTTTAGATTTATTTATTTATTTATTTATTTTTTTAAATTATTTATTGTTATTACTGGTATAAATTTTCTGTTATTACTGGGGCAGGCTGCAGCTCAGTCATTACTGAAGCAGTGTTCATTTCAGGGTCAGTTCTGGTCATGGTAACCTTTAGGTTATTACCAGTTCCAACCAGTGGCCCTGAGTATTATCTAAAAATATGTTATATGCTTAAATGAACATAAAACATTTCTACCTAACTGTTAATCGAAAAACCCAGAAGAAAACCATCTTCTGTTTCTTTACATTTAATGTGTATATGTATGTGTGTGTGTGTGTGTGTGTTTGTACATGCATGCATGTCTGAGCATATGTGTGTAGCCATGCATGGAGCATAAGTATAGTTTTAAAAATGTGTTGAATGTTTTTTAAATAAAACATTTATTCTGTCTTCTTCATTTATATTAATGTTACTGTTGTTTATTATTACTATACTTAACTATTATTGTAACTGTTGATGTAGTTGTCATTGTTATCATTAATGTTGCTGTTACTATTATTATCATCATTTTTATCATTAGTTTTATTATTTTTGTTATTATTGTTGTTAAAGTGATTATTTTGTTATTGTTATTGTTATTATTATTACTAATACTACTACTGCTACTACTACTACTATAACTACTAGTACTACTGCTACTGTTGTTTTTCAGCTGAACATCACATTTCATGCACAATGATGAAACTGTACTCACTCACTGAAAGTGATCAGAAGAAGACAGAGAAAGCACTGATTGACCCTGATGGCTCTGGGCCCCTGAAACCTTTTGAAGTGTCATGTCAGATTAGTAAGCATTCAACATTTTATGTATTTATTTATTTATTTATTTTTCTCTCTCTCTCTGTTCCAAACACAATGAATTGAAAAATTTGTCACACCTTTAGGAAGGTATATATAAAACACCATTACTGCTAATTGGTAAGAGTAGACTATGATAATAATCAAAAGAGATTAAAGAAATATGTTTTAAAATATTCACTAATTTAAAAATAAAATAAAATTTCCACTAAATACAAGCATTATTTTATATTACATTGAATTAACAATAACAATAATAATAATAATAATAATAATAATAATAATAATAATAATATTGTTGTTATTGTAGTTGTTGTTTTTGTTGTAATATATAATAAATTTCTTGGAAAGCTGAACATTATTTTCTAATGTATTGCATTAATATTTATATTTATTATGGTTACTCTTGTTGTTGATATTATGGTCATTATTATCATCATCATCATTATCACTATCACTATTATTAGATGACCAAGGAGAGACTGTGACGTATGTGACTCACGACAGCATGAATTCAATCACTGTGGATGGTTACCAGGAGCCAGGCTCGTACGTTCGCTTTATTCAGTACACCGGCTCTCTCCCTGAACTCACCATGTTGATAGAGCGAGCAGAGCGATGTCAACAGAACATCATGTACAACTGCACCAACTCCAAACTGCTAGCTAAACCTGGAAGTATGTACACTAGAATCTTTCAAAATCATATTTTACTTCATTTTTTGTTATTATTATGATTATTATGATTGTTATTATTTTTATGGTTATTGCTGATGTATTTATTTTCAATATAATTGGACCTAAAAAGAATTTATTATTATTGTTGTTGTTACTGTTATTATTATTATTATTATTATTATTATTATTATTATTATTATTATTATTATTATTATTATTATTATTATTATTATTTAAAAATCCAAGACAAATGAAGTTAAATGAAAATTATTTCTTTAAAAATAATTTTCCTCCTGTTTTTTTTCAGCTGATTTAATGCAGGCAAAAACGTATGGATGGTGGGTAGGTCGAACATACCAACCAATGTACTACTGGGGTGGGGCTGCCCCAGGGTCATTCAAGTGCCACTGTGGTTTGGAAAAGAAGGGGTGTGCTGGAGGGTCAGACACATGTAACTGTGATGCAGGTTTGCTTACCCAGGAAACTGACAGTGGGTAAGTTGGTACTATTAACAGTTTTGTAAAAACTTGTTAAAATTAACTAATGTTATTATTATTGTTGTTGTTGTTATTGTTATTGTTGTTATTATTAACATTGTTATTGTCATTGTTATTGTTATTATTGTTATTATTATTATTATTATTATCATTATCTTTATCATTATCATTATCATTATCATTATCATTATTATCATTATCATTATCATTATTATTATAACTAACCACAGAATAGATATCTATAGTTGAGGAAGCCCTAATGAATGAAATGTTTAATTTAACAACCTATTGAAATTTTTATTTTTTATTTATTTTTGTCAACAATATGTAAGAACACAGGATATTAAAGTTGTTGTTTTCTGCAGGATGCTGGTTCACAAAGACTACCTGCCTGTACTGGAGCTGCATTTCGGGGACACAGGGACAGTCACTGACAACAAAGTAGCCAAACATCAGCTTGGCAGTCTGGAGTGTTATGGAGATGGTTTGTACTTCTCAAACATTTATTGTTTCTTTCTTTTGTTAATACTACAGTGAAATTCTGATGTTAAGACATGTAGTATTAGCAGTGCACTAAAAACATATTAGCATTAGCAGTGCACTAAATACTAACACCAGTAATTAAAGTGTGGCAGCAGGAATAGATGGGATAGCAACATTCTTAATACTTTCTACTTACTATCTGACTGTTCTGTCACAACACAAATGTGACATTGAACTAGTATTGTTTCCATACATTTGAATACTGTCATTTTACCTCTCGAGTCATGACATCATATAAATAACAGACTGACAGATGCATTTTATTGGACAACATTTAGAAAAAGAAATAAAGGAATCACAACTACTTTAATCATATACTCTGATGTCAAGAAAACTAGCAGCATCCAGATAGTTCTAATCTGTACTCTTCAACTGTTATACTTTATTATTAAGTAAGACTGGAAGGCAAAAATCAATTAAAACTTAACTTGGAGGTATACATCTCACCAAGGAACTTTTTAAATTGCTTTCCTTTTGTAATATTCCAATACCCATGGAGAGAGACACATTATAAAATGTTATTCTGACGTAGTAAAGCTAGACACACACACACACATACTTTATACTTTGTACAAAACTGTGATTAGATAGAGGCATTTCAGCTTAATTACATTATTTTTTATCTTGTTTGGTTTTTTGTTGTTCTAATCTGTAATGAAATGTACATTCTTTTCTTTTTTCTTTTTTTTTCAGATTTATTTGATAATGTCATAACCTTCAGGAAAACTGATGCAACATTGAAATTTCCAACATTTGAAGCAGAAAACGCTGGTGACATTTGGTTCCAGTTTCGAACAACTGCAACAGATGGAGTCATGATTCACAACACTGGACCTCAAGATTTTATAGAAATCAGATTATTTAGTAAGTTAAACAAATACTGCAGTACATTTTCACAATTAGCAAAACATGGTTATCTTCTGGGTAATCATTGTAATGATCTGAAAAATAAATTTGTATTTGTGGGTTACATTTTAATCAAAATCGTTTTTTTAGTACATTTTATATACTGTTTCAAAATTGTTCTGCTGAGGTATTTTAGCCACTGTTGGAATCAATCTGCTTTGATAAACTCAGATAATTTTATAACTTGAGATGGCTTTTTATTCCAGAATCGGATACTATTCAGTTCCGCTACAATGTAGGAAACGGTGTCTCCATGGTAACATACAAGTCAGGGGCACCCCTGAACCAGGATGAATGGCACACAGTACATGTTGAGTACAATCGCAAAGAGGCGTGGATAAAGATAGACAACAACCCTGCACGAAGCAGAAAGGAGGATTCAGATATTGTACGAACACTGGATCTCACAGGAAACCTTGTTGTTGGTGAGTTTCAGGATAGGGGTGCAGGCTGTGTGGGTATATATAACAATAAAAATAGCACTGACATGATATTAATCAGCTGATTTAATTTGATTGTTTATTTTAATGTTAATTTTTTTTAATTTTTATTTTATTTAATTTAATTTTTTTTATTCTTTATATTTATTTTTAAAATTTTAGTTACAAGTACAAAGTGAAATTATCATTATTTTGCTGCACTTAATACCATTGTTTCAAGCAATATGAGCATATTTTAACTTCACAGTCTTTTATTTAAGCACTGTTTTTGTCTACTAAGAATAAAGGAGTTAAATGAAAGTGTGTTATCGTAAGTGTTGCACAGAAATTACAAGAAATGTAGTGATTAGAAAATAGTATATCTGTTGCATGTATTGACAGATGAGGGTTTAGACTATTTCCATATAAATACAGTATTGATAGTTTTAAGGGTTAGAAACCTTATTAAATAGGCCTGAGATTAAAGCTGTAAGTTTGTTTGAACTGCTGTAGTTACACTGTTGTTCTGTTTGGTAGCCGCAGTGTCTGATTCTACTACTAGCTGTTACATCCAGAATCTGGGTTTGGATAATTTGTATGACAGTTGGTTAGCATTCTGTTATGTGTGTGTACACTCACTGTAGTTTTCTGTTATGTGTGTGTACACTCACTGTAGCATTCTGTTATGTGTGTGTACACTCACTGTAGTTTTCTGTTATGTGTGTGTACACTCACTGTAGCATTCTGTTATGTGTGTGTACACTCACTGTAGTTTTCTGTTATGTGTGTGTACACTCACTGTTGCATTCTGTTATGTGTGTGTACACTCACTGTAGTTTTCTGTTATGTGTGTGTACACTCACTGTAGCATTCTGTTATGTGTGTGTACACTCACTGTAGTTTTCACTGTGTCATTGTTTAAATACACAGGTGCTGCAGTGGATTTCAGTGAAGGTTATGTTGGCTGCATGCGAGGTCTGAGAGTCAATGGTCAGCTGATGGACATGAGGGGACAAATTGAGCGACAGGAAGTCACTTATGGAGTTTCACTGGGTATGTCTGAAAACTGAGTGTTAACCTGAGATTACAGGATAAATCATTTTTAATATGTCTGCCAGTCTGTTTTTATTTCAACCAGTGCTCTGTGGAAGGCTTAATTAAAAACATAATAAAAATTTGTGTTTTAATAATTAACCATAAATTAATTTCAGTATGTTGTGATATCATTTGTAAAATTGCATTTACAAGCTGTGCATAATTTTTATTTCATAATTAAGAACTAAGCACATTTTATCTTGACATCTGGTTCTACAAATAAAATCTGATTCTTTAATTACTTACATAATTTGCACAATGTAATTTCACTGAATATAAACAAGATATAACGAGATTTTTCACAGCCACATATACACTGGTTTAATTTAAACTGTAAAAAAACACATTAATTTCTTCATGTATTTACATCTGTGTGATACCTAGTAGTAGTTGGAGTAATTTTGTTGGTAAAACAATAATTTTCTGTTACAGGTTGTGTTGGAAAATGTGCCAGCTCTCCATGTTTCAATGGAGGAACGTGCAAAGAGAAGTATTCTGGGTACTCATGTGACTGCTCATACACACCCTTCAGAGGCTGGATGTGTGGGCGTGGTAAGTGTGGGGGTTTTTTGTTTGTTTTTTTACATCACATGTGTTCATTTAACCCTTTTGGCACTGTTGGCAAGATATCTGAACATACCATACTAGCTTATGTTAAACCCTAACATTTTGCTTCTACGTGGGGTTCTGCAAGAAAGAGCTTACCATGTCATGTTTTGTGTTTTGTGAATTTTATACATTAGGGGTAAAAAAAAAGTTATTTATTAGCACTGGGAAGTTTGTGCTTCACCAAGATATATATATATTTCACTTCAGCATGTTTTCATTTAAATATGTTAACTTAAACATAAGATATGTGTTCTGTTAAACATAAATTCAGTTAAATGTCTGTTAACTTAAATACAAAGTCACACAAACCATGCAATAACAAGCAAAAGCTATACTAAATAGACTATCAGAAAATGAATATGTATGGATGGATGGACATCAAATTATATATAACCACCAAATTCCATATTTTTTTTTTTAGAGGTTGGTGTCAACCTGCAGACAAACTTCATGGTGAAGTACACGTTTGACGAGACCCAGGGCCTGTCAGCCTCAGATTTCCAGAAAGTTCGCATCGGCTTTTCAACAAAACGCAAACAGGGAATTCTTATGCAGATGAGGAATGAAAAAAACACAGAGTACATCACCGTGGAGATGAACAACAATGGTGAGAGTTTTGTGTGTGGGTGTGTAAGATATGTTATTATTTACTGTTAACAGAGGTCAAGCCTACATCTTTTTCATACTGAGGATTCTTTGAAATGATGTATATTTTTATTAATTAGATGATTTTTTATATTTTTATATTTTTATAAATTATTAAGTTGTACTTTTTTTATATATAGCCTTTAGGGATTATAGTGTAGGGATTTCAATAGATAAGTGCAAACACATTTAATTTTATTTTACTGATGATGTCATAAAACCTGTGTCCCAGAGAACTACCAAGTCATATATTGTAATATTTTGTTTATTATTTATGTAAATTATAAGGTTACATTATTTCTGGTTTTTATTCTTGTCAATTCTATCTATATAGGTGGAGTGAAGGTAGCCTTGGATGTAGGTTTTGAGCGTGATGAAGTCAACACTCCTAACAAAGGAATTGATTTTGCTAATGGCCAGCAGCACGAAGTTGTCATTACAAGAAGCAATAAAGGAAAGCATTTAGAATTAAAGGTAAATTAGTTAGTCATTTATACTAGGGCTCAATTTTAGCTGTAGACTGGGACTGTTTTAGCTACCAGTATCTCCCCCAGAAAAATGACAAACTACCACATTTTTGTTTTTGTTTGTTCTGTTAAATTCCTCCTTTTCTGTCTGCACTCTTCTGGTGCAAGTCACTGTAACAGTGTTATGATTTTGTGGTCTGAACCATGCTGGCAGTTGTGCAGTATAATTGTTGAAATTAAAGAAGATATTTTTCTTTTCTTTATAGTTTTCTGGATGATCTGATATAGAACAAAAGAATAATTTAGATAGTATTAGCTTTGAGTACACTGGCATACTGTTTTGAAAGTATGATGACTTCTGCAATTTACATGTAATCAGGCTTAATAAATAATGATGCCACCATATTTCTTATAATTACTAAATTAACAAGATCATTATTTGTGTATGTTGATCCCTAAGTGAATTCATTTGAATAAATGCCTAAGGTGCACATTTTAGATTATTTTGTTGAATTCTTAATGGCAAAACCAGTCTTATGTGTTATAAAAATATTTAATAGTTAAAATTAGCATTGTTACTTTGTTGGAATAAATTTTTAGTATTCATTTTGACTGGTTCCTCTATCTAGGTTGATGATTATGAACCTGGAGTAAAAGATTTTTCAGTTTCTGACACAAGTGACACAATCCTAAACAATCCTAAATACCTCTTCATTGGCAACAACGGTATGTCACCTTTTCATGTTTTTATTTTAATGTGTTTTATATGTGTTTTATTTGATACTGATTTCACTTACTGTATACTTAGGTTGTATTGTGTTAATGTGTTAATTATTGTGTGTGTGTGTGTGACATATATTAATTATTAATATATATAGATATAGATATGTATATGTATATGTATATGTATATATATATATGTATGTATGTTTATAGTAATGAATTACATTTTCTTTTTTTCTTTCTTTTCTTTTTATTGTCAATTTATTTTATTAGTGGTTTCTGTTGTTGTTATTTTGACTTATTTTTTTTGAAAATACATGTTCTTTTATTTAAAGCTGGTTTCATTCTTGTTTTTATTTCTTATTAATTATTTTTTTGTGGGGTTTTTTGACTTTTTATAGTAGACTGTTACTATTTTCTTTTTATATTGTTCTTATTATTGTTGTTATTTAATATCTGATATTTAACTATTACTTTAAAATATTCTTAAAAATACTGTATTTGTTATTAATATTAACACAGACACATCAAACACGGCAAGAGGATTTGAAGGCTGTATTTTCAGAATGCAGGTGGATAACATCTTCCCACTGAAACGAGCATTCCAAGACCCACCACCTTCTTACATTGAGCTTGTACCCAAAGGTTTGTGTTGTGAATTCACTGGCAAATAGTAAACTATTGTATTTTTCATGAGAGAAACTACTTGAGGGAATGAGACAGCTAACATTTGAATGAATGCAAGTTTAACTATGTGCACTGCTGTGATTTTAAATTTAGAAAAAAAGAAATTTTTGTTCTTGTTATTGTTACTGTATTGCTGTTAGTTTTCTGGAAATACTTTTAAAATTATTATTATTATTATTATTATTATTATTATTATTATTATTATTATTATTATTATTATTGTCATCATCATCATCTTTATTTTTGTTGATGTAATCTTACGATTTTCTACTTTACAACTGCAATAAACATAAAAACATCAAGTTTGGTAAATACTTAAATTTACTCAAATTTATTTTGACAGGCAAAGTGAGAGAAGATATGTGTGGCTTTGAAGAAATAACACAAAAACCTGACCCCATAGAAACACGACCTCGTGAAGGTGAAGTTATTAATGTCACGTACCCATACAACCCAGACGCAGGCCAGCTTAACACAGTGGAGAGAATTATTCTTGGAGGTAAATTAGACTCATCTTTCGACATATCAATCATGTCCACTTAAGCTATTTTCCATTCCTGCCATTGTTCCAGATCTAGTTCATTAAGGGCCTTCAAGAGAACTTTCCTTTCTCTAGGAAGGTGCATATAAAAGATTTCTTACTGCTAATTGAAAATGACTAGCTAATTATGTGTTTATGATGGGTTTTCTCTTTCCTTTATCTGAGTACTGCTGCATCATATCTCTGATGGCCCATAGCTGAAGATCAAAAATGTGTTGAGTGTGTCAGCCTATAACACATTAGTTTCTTTATGTTGATAAATTTTTTTACTTTAGTCTAAGCATATATTTATTAGGAATTTTGTGGGAAAACATTCAATATTCCCGTAATTTTGTATTTATTTCAGTTTTCTCTTTGTTTCTGTGTTCATATGTATGTATGTGTAGAATGGCTATGAATGCATGCATATGTGCATATAGGAGTGATCAGATATCTGCAATCTATTTTAAAATGAATGGAATGACCTATTAAATATTAAGAATGTTGTATATATTGTATATATATATATACAATTAATTTTTTAAATATTACTTAACTAATTATTGTCAGTAATTTTTTGGTTTTTTTTAACATTATTTTTACGGAACTGTATCAAGGAATTTTTCAGAATGTTTCTTTATTGGGTTGACAAACATTAATATTTAAAATCGCATTATTAAAATTTCCTCTTTTATTTCCAGTTGTCCTTGCTGTTGTGTTCTTCCTGATAGTTCTCATTGTTGGGGTGGTAGTTAAGAACAAAGCGTGTGATGGTGGGGACTACGAGACTGAGGAGGCGAAGGGCGCTGACTACGCTGACAACCCTGACACTGCCATCGTTTACAACCAAACCGGGCTTCCAGAAATAGAAAAGAGACAAGAATGGTTTATGTGAGACACCAGAGAAGAAAAATAATCTCTCTTAATTCTGTAACAGACAGGATTGGTCAACATGATGTTGACAGTATCAAGATCTTTACCTGTAACATACAGAAAACATAATATATAAGTAGTGACTTATACAAACAGTAATTTGATTTAAAATGATTAAACTTGCTGTCTGTACTGTTATATTTACATATCAGATGGGCAATTTATTATCATCATCATTATTATTATTATTATTATTATTATTATTATTATTATTATTATTATTATTATTATTATTAAACTTTCATAATTCCTTGTAAAGAAACAGAAATTGTAAGCATGAACAAAACCACACATAATTTTTAAGAAAAAGAAAAAAAGCACAAAGAAAATTTTGTTAATATTTTATTGAAAAATTTAAGTATGTGGAGTTGTACATCCCATCAAAATGTAACCAGTTTCCAACCATTTTTTAATACTATTAATATTATTGTTTATTATAACAAAGCTTTAATCAAAATATTAAGTGTGTAAATTAGATTTTAAAAGTTATCATCTGCAAACAAGATAAAATATCTAAAAATAAGATCACTTTTTCTGTTACTTTGTTTACATTCTTTGTATTCTGTTTCTCTTATTTTGATTTAAAAGTGAACCTTTTTTTTTTGAAGTATTTTTGAAGAGTCTGTTCAAAGAATTTTGAATATATTTATATATTTTATATATATTAATTGTGATTTGTTTTCAAACAGGTGTAAAATGTTATTATGCAGATTAAGCATTTAACGCATGCTCTATATTTTAATTAATTTTAATTAATAAATTTTTCTAATTTTGTATTTTACTTAATATTTTGTAATTTTTTTTTAATCAGTCTGTTGTGAATATATTATCTGACAATTTTTTCTTGGTTGTGAGGATTATCTTCCCTTGAATTTCATTTCTTGCATTTTTTTTACTTCCTAAATCAAATCAGTAAATGAATGTATATATGAATATAATTTGTGCTATTACCGAATATTACAATATTTTTTAAACCACAAAAATAGAAGTGATATGAAATTTCATAAAACCATTTTTACATACCTCACTACTGAACAGTCTAAAAAAAAAAAAAAAAAAGATCACAAAAAATTTGCAAATTCAGCAAAAACTGTTGTTTCGTGATTGTTTAATAATAATTGTTTATCACAGCTCTGCATCTAAAAGTATACATCTGTATATAGTATGCATAAGGAATAGTAATTCATTATCATTTGTTTTGTTTTGTAATTTCTATCATTCCATGTACAAGGCTTTCCAAATATTTTGTCAATTTAATTAAATTATCTTCATAATAATATTCAATTTGTTCACATGATGGTGATTGAAAGATGATAGGTAAAATTGTGTTTATTAATTTTTAGTATTTTAATTTAATTTTTTTTAATATATTGGTATTGAGTCCTTAAATTAGCATATATCAAAACAATAGGTATATTATATATTTAAGCAAGAATTTTCATTGGATTATCAAGATAAACATGATTTTTTAAATTATTAGTATTATTGGATAGTATAATTATCTTACAAAATCTTAAACTTCTTATCTATTAACGACTTGAGGTACATTTTCAATGGTGAAGACCCATATGTAATGGTTCTCTATATCTGTATAAAAAAAGTACAGCATTTTTATATTTCAGCATCATTAGACTTGTAAATTTCTTAATAATTAGTAATATTTAGCAGTTTTCACTGACCAGTAGAGAATAATTTAAACACAGTGTTTGTATTGAAATAATAGAGAAGAAATTAATTTCTAAGACAACATGCTTGTTACCTACATTATCACCTGTAAAACTTAAAGTAAATCCCTGTACCTGGATGGGTGAATCACAAACACTTCAAGACAAAACGTCTGACACTGTTCAGCATTAACGTAAAAGCATGTAGGTGTTTAAAAATAATGGAAGCTGAGAAGTAAATTAACAATTAACATTCCTCTGCATTTATTTTTTTTAATTTGTAATTTTTATGATGCAGATCTTTTACTTCTAAACATTCCATTTTATATCACCTGCCAGTTTTATTCTCATTTCCTTTGTATATAGATGCAATTTTTGTTAATTTTTAATCAACAAAATGTGGAATTTAAAAAAAAAAAAAAAACTTTTTATATACAAAACATATTTTGTATCCCTAATTTTTAAAGTTTTAAATAACAATTAAAAATTAGAAAGTTGTTGAGAACATTCCAAGTTTTGATACTTTTCTCTATATCAGGCTTTGCTGTTGTAAAAAGTTTTGATTTATTTAAGGGTCATTCCGTGTCAAATCACCCAATGGTTTAAACCCGACCGTCTCAGATTTTTATGAAACTTGGTATACTTGTTGACTGGGATCCCACAGCACCAAATCTGAAATGTTAGCCCAATCAGACCAGTGGTGTGGGAGATACGGCCCACGGAATTTTGAGATTTTTGCCAAAAATGGGTGTGACCACCAACCTTAGAACCCTCATATCTCAGGAACTACTGGGCCAATCTTCATAAAATTGGTATTGTTAGAAAGGCAAAATGACAAGGATACCAAATCTGCCATTTTTGTTTAGTTTGGAAAATATTGGAGTACCTTGACCTTTTGACCTTTGCTATGACCTTGAAATTGACCGTGTGGATCACGTGATCTTGAGATGACCTTTATTGAAATTTAATCTCCCACATGTTAACTAAAACATATAAAAGTTTCCTGGGTGTAATATGTTTTGTTTAGCCACAATATAGATTTAAAAAATGCACATACATGAAAATAACACCTTTTCAGCCATTAACATCTGATTGACTAAAACCGGAATGATCATTTCTGGATTCTAGGAATCACCATCTCTCTTGATCATCAAGTAAGACATTGTAGGCCTACATGTATGCATAAAGTTCACATATAAAAGTTTCCTGGGTATAATATTTTTTGTTTAGCCATAATAGAGATTTAAAAAAATGCATACCTGCATGGATGCTTGATACAATGCATTACAATGTACATTTTCTCTGAGACTAAAAACTCATCTTTGGAGTTAAAACCCACCTGACATGTCTGAAGGAATGCCTGAAGGATATGAAAAGATGCCAAATGGCATGACATGTTCTACACAATCAGGCTCAAAGGGTTAACAGGAAGTCATTCTTCAGGCAGGTCAGGAACTCCTTTAGATTCCCTGGTGCAATCCCCATTTAGCACATGGCAATTAGAAGTTTAAGACAAAGAAGTTTCTTCATCTGCATTTCTTTGACAATCTGAAGCTTTTTAAGTTGGACACAATGTCAGATGTTGATATATAAACAATATTTTTATTTTATAAAACCTATTAAGTAATTTTATCATGTCATGTGGGCCTTGCCATTGGTTTTGAACAAGGTTTCAGTCAACAACAGTACAACCCAGTCTGATATCAGACATCATCAAGTGATGTACTGCATAATGTATTTGTACACCAAGTCTTCGGCACAGAGTATGAACAAGGTCTACTTCACCTTAATAAACTGTGATTTATACTTGAGAAGATTGACATAAATGCCCAAGACTTGTGGGCCTTTGGCAATAACACATGTACTCTGCTGCCATTTTATGACCTGCTTAACTTTACTGAAAGGGTTTCAGGATTTGATTTAATATTTAGGAAAGCACTGACTTTGTTCTATTGAATTGAAGGTGCAGGCCAATACTGAAAATCCTTATTTCTTCCAGGGCTAACTGCAGCTTTAACTCTCCTGAAAATGTGTGTTATCAACACCATCATATCAAAAAGGAGTTGTTGCGAAGTGTATGGAAAACTGAGGAAATCGAACTCCTCACTCTTTGAAGTGGGATCAAAACACAGGACATCAAGAGTATCATGAACAAGAACTTTTCATCAAATTTTCAACATTGCCGAAAAACTGTTGTGATCCCCTTAATCGCCACCCTGAGCAAGCACGCATTAGATCTTTAAGAATTGTTAGCATGGGCACTTACAAATGCTTAGTAAATCCTCCAAAGACACTAGTGCCTGGAGACAAGTTGTGCTGTGACTGATTACCCTTCAGAAATCAAAGGTCCTGCAGAGGATGGCTTTAGTATGGGTGGTATTACAATGGGAGAATTTGGTGATAACTTGCCAGAGAAACCGCTGGTTGTTGTTTCCCCAGAAAAGGACTTTGATTTGAATTCTATTCTGTTGAGTTTAGGCGAAACTCCTGTCAAACTCCAGTCATTAGCACATTCCAGTAAATGAATGAAAGGACAGAAAAAAACTAGCATCAGCTACAGTAACATTAAAATGACATCTTAATGTCTGAATCCTACCCAGAGTGTGTGCAAATCTTGATTTTGTCACCCTTTACCATTGAAAGGACAATGAATTGAAGGAGGAAATAATCCAATTTTATGAAAGTGATGAGAACAGTAGAATGTGTCTGGGAATGAAGGATACAGTGAGCATTTGAAACAAACATAGTGAGAAGGTTAAGCATCAGAAACACCTAGTTCTCTCAAATTTATGTGAACTTTATGCATACATGTAGGCCTACAATGTCTTACTCGATGATCAAGAAAGATGGTGATCCCTAGCATCCAGAATTGATCATTCAGGTTTTAGTTAATCAGATGTTAATGGCTGAAAACGTGTTATTTTCATGTATGTGCATTTTTTAAATCTATATTGTGGCTAAACAAAAAATATTACACCCAGGAAACTTTTATATGTTTTAGTTAACATGTGGGAGATTAAATTTCAATAAAGGTCATCTCAAGATCACGTGATCCACACGGTCAATTTCAAGGTCATAGCAAAGGTCAAAAGGTCAAGGTACTCCAGTATTTTCCAAACTGAACAAAAATGGCAGATTTGGAATCCTTGTCATTTTGCCTTTCTAACAATACCAATTTTATGAAGATTGGCCCAGTAGTTCCTGAGATATGAGGGTTCTAAGGTTGGTGGTCACACCCATTTTTGGCAAAAATCTCAAAATTCCGTGGGCCGTATCTCCCACACCACTGGTCTGATTGGGCTAACATTTCAGATTTGGTGCTGTGGGATCCCAGTCAACAAGTATACCAAGTTTTATAAAAATCTGAGACGGTCGGGTTTAAATTTCTTTTTTTTTTGGGTGATTTGACATGGAATGACCCTTAACTAAACCACAGTATCATTTTAGTTTGTAAGTTTAGCTACTTTAGTTTTCAGGTCTGTTAACCAATTTTTTTATAAAACTGTTTTGGTCTGCAATAGAATTGCATATTATTTCTTACATAATAAAGTGATTTACACTATAATTTTTCTTTGAGTTTGTATTAGCTTGCAGGATATTTGTCTTAGGTTCTGGATTGGAAAACAAATGGCTTTATTACATTAACTGTATTTTCACCAACTCCTAGAAACTATTATTTTTACCTGAACCTAGCACATGACAGTACAGAACAAAGAAGACAAAATGCATTTTCTTTTACATTTTAATGTCTATGACTATGTACACAATAGAAAATTCATGATTTTTCTGAAAATATATACAATATATGCACAATCATTGATTTCCTCTTTTTTATCTTTAAATATTTTTTGTTTCCCAAGTCTTGAAATTTGGATATATATGTGTATATATATGTATATACTTGAATTGCTTTTGTTGTTCATTTGGAGAGTAATATGAAGTATGTAATTCACAGCTGTGTGGTGTTCAGACGTCTACCACGTAGTTGGGGTGAACAACAAGGAAGGGGTCTTCTTCTCGTGTCAGAGTTTCTTCTTCATGTTTTGATGATTTCTTAAGTCCTGTCTGCTTCAGTTCAATCAACACATGATCCTGAAACAATACACAAGAAATAACTGTGTCAATCGAGTTTTGATATAATTATCAGGAAAATTATTACCCTTCCTCCTGCAGTATATCAGACCTACAACCCATTGTGAAAAGTTCACACTATACAGGTTTTTCAGTGACAGAATTCTAAAAAATGATTCATTATTCAGCAACAAAATCTATCATTTCGTATGACATTGTCTGCATTACAAATATTAAATTATATGTTTCAATAAATAAAGTAATAAAATTATTAATACTAAACATACATATTAACAAAAATAAAATAAGAAGCATAAACAATAACATAATAAATATGTAACGATAAAAAACATTACTAAATGCATAATAAATAAGCATAAATGGTAACAAATAATAAATATATAATTAACAATAAGTATAAACAAACAACAAATACAATAACCAAAACAGACAGTAAAACCTTTAGTACCAATAATTCTTAATGTTTTCATAATTGAAGATAAAAACTAATTTTTACTTTATTAAAAATATTAGAAATTTACAGACATAAATTAACTTACGTGATGGATGAGACGATCTATAACTTTCTCCACCACTGTTTTCTTTTCAACAAGTTCCTGTTCTGTGTCAATTTCTGCCTCAATCTCCCCCAAATACCAGTTGATAAGATCACTCTTTCTTAGACCCTCCGCATCTGCACATTAAACATGAATATATTTTAATATTTAGGTTAATTTTTATCAAGGATATTTGTTCTTTCCACAAATTTGCATTAAACATTTAAAAAAAATACTGATCATATGATTATTTAATATAGTTTTCTCCAGTGTTTATTCATATTTCTAACCGTTTAATTAATGTGAATTGATATGAAACTGGATGTTTATTTATCTTGTGGAATAAAAATATTTTGTCTCTATCTAGAATAAACAATAGTTCTCATAATCTTTATATTAATAATTGTTTTTAAAAAGTCTTAAATTTGATACATTTATTAAAATCTTACAAATCTTCATTAAAATGGTAATGTTTTGAGATATTTATCAGTTGTTTTGTTCCACCCAGGTCTTACCAAATTTGAATCTTGAAAATTAGGTACAGGAAATAAAAATTTAAAGATGTGGAAATAAAGTAATGTTATTAATCTGTACTAAACAAGCATTCCTTTATTGTTTGGATAAACATAAAGAAACAACAATAAAAACAGCACCAGGTTTATTAATTTTTTTAGAAATTTCCCACCTTCCTCCTCCTCTTCTTCCTTGCGTCTCATGTACAGCACAAGAAGATTTGCCATTTGTTTGTATTCTTCATATGATAGTTTTAATCCTTTCTTAGGCTGAGTCACCCCCTCTGATTCAGGAGAGTGAGCTTCCCCTGTACCATTAACCATGGGCTCTTCCTGAGAGACAGGAGTGGCTAAACAAAATAATTAAAATTATAACAGATAAAATATCTTCTTGAATATTTGTTTTAAACTTCTTCTTTTTTATATATAATGAAATACATTTTTTTTTTTTTTTTTTAACAATCTATTATAGCTCACTGTTTACCATTGGTTACTGTTAGTTTCTAACAGAGACAAATCTACAGAGAAAAACCCAGCAATATTTTGGTCCTTTTCTCAATATCAACTTAAATGTGCAAAAATTAAATTTTTTTTTTTTTTTTTTTTATATCCATACCTTTGATGCCCACGAGAGGGAGAATAAGAGAGATGATTAAATACTGAGTATAATTATGCATAAAGTAATATTTATGTAAGTGTTTCTATTCTTTTTATTTACTTACCTTCTTCATTCTCCATTTCTGGTTCTTCTTCTTCTTCTTCTTCCAGATGTATGTCTGGCTGTTCTACCCGAATTATTGATTTGTTCAACAGTCGAAATGCTTCCTTTACGTGTTTTGGTTTTACCTACAAATGAGTGTAATGTTTTTATTATATTTCAGATATTTATCAAGCCACTTTAAGAAAATATTTTAAATAATATCTATCTATTTATTTATTATTATTATTACTGTTATTATTAAAATTATTTTTTTTGTTACTGCTATTATTGTTATTATTATAACTACTTTTTTTTGATCAAATATTTTATGAAGAAACTGCATGGATTTGATAATGTGATATGTCATCACATTATGATTTAATTATATACAAAAAAGTCAAAACAAAAATAAATAACAAATTTATAGCTCATTATTTAAAACATTAAAACAACAATAATACATCTTTTAGGACTTCTGAAAAAAAAGTTCTTGAAGGGCAGACAACTCACCTCATCTTGACAATGCATGCGAGCCATGGCTTCTGATAATCTGATCATACTTTCCAACTGACGCACAGTTATTCTCCATGATGATTTTGAACCACCAGATGAGTCTCTCTGACGCAAATGTTTGTATTCCTCAATCATATATTCCTGCGATTCCTTGCTGATCTGGGATTTAAAATAAACTAATAAATAAGGGTCTAAAAACCAGGGAAATTTATCTTGCTTACTTTTTAAAGAAAAAAACAACAGGAATTTCCCATAATCATGTGCTCAACAACTATACAATCAAAACTGAAATTTGCTAAATGAAATATTTCCTTCCTTCCTTCAACTATGTGCATTAATCAAACAAGATGACAGCCAATTTGATGAAAATTTTATAATCATGTATCTAACTATTTTATTTCCGTGTGTGTTTTATAATTTATTTAAATGGCTAAAAAGATAGATAAAATAAAAAATAAAACAAAGAATACACACACACACACACACAAAATAATTATAAATATATAATGCTAATTATGGTAGACTGACTTTAGGTTTAAACTGTCTGGCAAACATGAGGTATCGAGTAATGTCTTCAACTGAGTAAATTCGTTCAATGGCTTCCTCAGTGTGACTGTGAAGATCCACAATGCGCCGTGCAATGGCATAATCAACTACCTAAAATACAGACTCTTAAAATAATTATAGTTATAAGTTACACACACACACATCAGTTCAGATGAGTAAGTATCCTTGCTACTGACACTGTTAAATAAAATTAGCAATGGAAATGATGATGATGATGATAATGTTAAGTAAATAAATAATAAAACAGTTGAAGAAGTGTAAATTTAAATACATAAAAGAAAAATTTAACAAACTAAACAGATAAAAAAGAGAATAAAATGAACTAATCAGCATGTGTAACATGTAACAAAGCAAATTTCAAAATACAAGTCATACCTCTCATAAATAAAATGCACATTTAAAGTATACATACAAAAACAAAGATCAAAATATTTATTTATAAATAAACACAAAAAAGCTTCAAATACAAGTCATACCTCACATATTTTTTGTTTAATGAAGCATGTTCTAAGATATATTCAAATAAAGAAACAAAAACAACTCTGCTAATTAAGAGATACCTCATTACATTCGTCAACAAGGATAAAGAACAAATCAAATCGAGACATGATTGGTGCTGACATGGCGATGTTTTGTTTCAGTGATTTTGATCTGTCATATCTTCCATTGACAGGATTTGCTGCTGCTAAAATAGATGTCCTGGCATTCAGTGTAGCCTACAGTTTAAAAATATGTGATAACACACAGCGCAGATTTGCTTAAGAAATGCTGTTATCCAGTATACTATTACTATTAGCATAATATGGGGTCTTTTTATTTAGCAACATATTTTGTAAGTATATTTTTTTAGAAAGAGCTTTTCTTAAGTTAATCAGTGAAGTCCAGATAAAAATAAAGTTTGGCAAAATATATACATTTGAAAATGGACTATTTTAAATCAAACATTTTTATTTGCCACAATTTAAATAAAATAAGTATATGTGAAACCTAAATTTTGTTGCTGATCCTGAAATGTTTATCACAATCAGTTTCTTAAATATTTTACTTATATGTACAAGTAATAAACATAAAAATTCCTCAAACTGATATTTTTCTCTAAATTCCTTTACAGTAGATAAATTTTATACTAAACATTTTTTTTATAAAGAAAAGAAGAATATATTTACGATTAAAAACAAGAAAAATAGAACTTACTCGAACTCCTGCCTTAGTGATGGTTATCGTTTGCTGTTCCATGGCCTCATGAATTGCCACTTGATCTTTGATCTCCATCTTGTCAAACTCGTCAATGCAGCACACACCATTGTCTGCCAACATCAAGGCACCAGCCTCAATGACAAATTCATGTGATTCCTCGTCACGAACCACAGCAGCTGTCAAACCTGCAGCACTGCTTGCCTTTCCACTAGTGTATATAGCACGAGGACTGAATTCTTCAACATGTTTCAGAAACTGGCTTTTTGCAGTGCTGGGATCTCCCACAACACAGATATTTATGTCACCTCTCAAGTTTGTACCCTCTGCAGTTACTTTTGGGACTCCACCAAACAACATTAGAAGAATTCCTCTTTTGATTTCATCATTTCCTTTAATGTTGGAAACAACAATATGTCAGATACAAACATATAGGGTTTTTTTTTTATCAGAAAATATTCTCATACTTAGAGTAATAATTTAATTTTATCTTTTTCAAATCAAACAAGTTTGAGAGGGTAAGGGTGGTGGTGGTGGTATGATCTCTATTGTTCCTTATAAGCCATTATTTCACATTACGCAATTTCTAAATCATTATGGATACACTGTGACTATTTATAAAAGACACTGTGCTGCTAACTGGTGCAGATTTCTTCTCTTAGACAAACAACAATATTGTTAGGTCTTCCAAATAAGCAGTCATTCTATCCTTAGTATCCTCTGCAGCAGGATATTTGGGTGGATATTGCTTGTTCAGTTACTGTGTATTGAGATGTCATGTATGTGTTAATCAGCTGATGGTTTTTATCACTATTTAGGTCTAGGATTTCCTATCAGTAATTTTATGATAAGAGTCTTTGTTTTTTCTTTTACTCTGTGTATGTACAACTAAATCGTATTTTTTTAAGGTAAGAATTATCAATATAAATTAATGTCAAGTCAGATTTATTGTTAAATGTACATACTAGCTGGAATCATTGCCGACTGTATGGTTGCCAGAGAATGGCCAAAAAACACTACAGATCTATATCTATACAACTGTCGCCTGAGCTGTTCTTCAACAGAGGAGCTGCAGTTATTAATGCACAAAATTTTTTTTTTTGCTAATTTTGTTTATGTAACTTGTATTACTCTTTATTTATAAATATATGAATATTTATATATATTGAAATTCATTCTGGTGTGTATACTTTAAATGTATTACTGATTAGTTAATCATTTCCCTGTCTTTTATATATATACATTTACAATTACTTTTAACTATTTAATTTTTTATTACTGCTGTTTCTTATAACTGTTAATTTCTTCACATACATATTCCATTCACCAATGTTTATACAAGACATAGATATTACTTGAAGATTTTCATTATTATTTGTACAAGATATAAACATTATTTGTAGATTTTCACTCACCGTGTATTGTAGGGAACAGACTGGAACACAGGTTCTGGTACAGAGATTTGTCCTGCGACATTTCATACACTTTCTGCCACTCTGCATCTGTCATCTGTTTTTTAATTGTTTCTGCTGTGATCTCTTCATCATGCATGTCTCGACCCCCAAACTGAAAAAAAACAAACTGTGTTACTTAACACTTCCTCAATTTATTGAAATTAATTTTAAGAAATCTTTTTAAACAATCCTTTCAAATAATATTATAAAGTTATTGTCATTCTACATACAGATCTTTACTAGGCAGTATTATGCATCAAGACTACAAATATTTGCTTCTTTATTTACTTAACCTGCCTGCCACAAGAAGAATCATCCTCGTTTTAAAGTAATTATCATTTAGCTGGTCCAAAAGTAAACTTGTTGATTATTATTTTGTGAACTAGTCATTTACTGTATTTGTTTTCATGTTGACTTTTGCCAATTTATTACAGATAAAAACAAACAGATTACTCCATGTGGATAACCTATCAAAACCTATTAATTTATGAAGTGTGACAATCAAAGTTTAAAACTCACTCTCGGGTTGCTGGCAGACACGGTGCAGGCTAAGAACGCAAGTTTGTAAGTCAGATCTCTCACACCCAGAGCTTTGAGTCCACGCACCCCCTCCATATCTGCACCTTCATTCCCCCCAATACGAGCTCCTGTCTCTGACCTAGCACCTGATCAGTAACAGAAAAAAATCTTAACTTAAGAATAACTGATCTATTCTGATGATATCTGATTAATACCATAAATATATCACATTAAAAATAAAATTAGTCTAAATGTCAAAAAAAAGTAATGGATCCCTAAAGTTATTTAGTCATTAAAATGATTTTGTGGATTGAATTCTTTTCACTAGGGTAACTATTTACATAGAATAAAAAATTATCATGAGCAATTTCACAACCATTCTTAATTAAAGCTATTTTAAAGCAAGTTAGAAACCATATTAAAACTTGAAAATGAAGACAATTTATGTACTCTAAAAAAAATTAATAATTAAATAACATAGAGAAAAAATACTTCTTAAGAAGTTTTATTTCTGCTCCTTTTATAAATGTTTTAGTTTGAAACAAGACAACACATACCAGGAAGTGAGAGAGATCCGACATCAGGGATGACAATCAAAGTTCCAGTAAAATCACATTTGTCTCCTGCCTGTGCCATTTCTACTGCCTCCGCTCTCAAAACTACCTCAACACTGCAATCATAGTAGTATGTACATTTTAAACTAATGATTACTATCATTTTTTTTTAATCTAACTGAACATGAAAATGTTTATTTCAATAAACATAACAAGCAATCTTTTCCCATTAATATGTGAAGCCAAAAATTTAAATATTCAGAGTAGTAGTATTTTAGAGATAAAAACTATTAGTATTCTATGCTCTACCACCAGTAAAAATAAACCAAAAACAATTTTAATGAGGTTTCTCCCCTAAGTATGAGTCCAACGAATACCAATGTTCATTTTAAGCTGAAGGAAGACTGAACAAAAATATACAGAATTCACAAAATTCATTATAAAATTACAATAATTCAAAGAAGTTTTAATTTTTACTAAACATTATGCTGATGATTTATTTAGAAAAGAAAAAAGAGAAAATTCTAATTACTTGCCACCAAAACTATTAAACTCAAAGAAAATAAATAAATTTGTTCCAACCTGCGAGGAATACTGCCTCTTGGTAGCTCTGCCTGAGTTTCCTGTATTCTCACTTTTTGAAAGTCAACAAAACGAGACTTGTTAACATCTAGCATGAATCGTGTACGATTGTTACACACAGGATTTCGACAAATCGTTGGCTGAAAAAAAAACATCAAGATATTATTTGTTACAAAAAACCAGGAAAAATTCCTTTCACAGGATTTTGACAGATTGTCAGCTGAAATAGGAACATCAAGATATTATCTGTTAACAAAAAGTTGGTACAGTAGTACTCTAATTAATTACATTCTATAATCTTTAGCTTTGTCTTTCTTTTAAAATATTTCTGCATATTTTACCCTAACTGTATTTCAGTTCATTATTTTTATTTTATTCTATACAACTTTATTATAATAACAAGAAAAATTAAATATTAATCAAATACTGACACGTAAGACAGGAACAATATAAGACAGGCATAAAAAATACTTTTCAATTAAATTACTGAAAGGAACAATATTTTTAAAATAATTTTATAGTTTGAAACAGAAGTACATAAAAGATATGTATATCATTGTTACTGCACCTGTGTATATTTAAACTGCTGTTCACTGTTACCATGCCTGTGTATATTTAAACTGCTGTTAACTATTACTGTACCTGTGTATATTTAAACTGCTGTTAACTATTACTGTACCTGTGTATATTTAAACTGCTGTTCACTGTTACCATGCCTGTGTATATTTAAACTGCTGTTAACTATTACTGTACCTGTGTATATTTAAACTGCTGTTAACTATTACTGTACCTGTGTATATTTAAACTGCTGTTCACTGTTACCATGCCTGTGTATATTTAAACTGCTGTTCACTGTTACCGTACCTGTGTATATGTAAACTGCTGTTAACTATTACTGTACCTGTGTATATTTAAACTGCTGTTAACTATTACTGTACCTGTGTATATTTAAACTGCTATTAACTATAACTGTACCTGTGTATATTTAAACTGCTGTTCACTGTTACTGTACCTGTGTATATGTAAACTGCTGTTAACTATTACTGTACCTGTGTATATTTAAACTGCTGTTAACTATAACTGTACCTGTGTATATTTAAACTGCTGTTAACTATTACTGTACCTGTGTATATTTAAACTGCTGTTAACTATAACTGTACCTGTGTATATTTAAACTGCTGTTAACTATTACTGTACCTGTGTATATTTAAACTGCTGTTAACTATTACTGTACCTGTGTATATTTAAACTGCTGTTAACTATTACTGTACCTGTGTATATTTAAACTGCTGTTAACTATTACTGTACCTGTGTATATTTAAACTGCTGTTCACTGTTACCATGCCTGTGTATATTTAAACTGCTGTTCACTGTTACCATGCCTGTGTATATTTAAACTGCTGTTCACTGTTACCGTACCTGTGTATATGTAAACTGCTGTTAACTATTACTGTATGTAAACTGCTGTTAACTATTACTGTGTGTATATTTAAACTGCTGTTAACTATTACTGTACCTGTGTATATTTAAACTGCTATTAACTATAACTGTACCTGTGTATATTTAAACTGCTGTTCACTGTTACTGTACCTGTGTATATGTAAACTGCTGTTAACTATTACTGTACCTGTGTATATTTAAACTGCTGTTAACTATAACTGTACCTGTGTATATTTAAACTGCTGTTAACTATTACTGTACCTGTGTATATTTAAACTGCTGTTAACTATTACTGTACCTGTGTATATTTAAACTGCTGTTCAGTTACTGTACCTGTGTATATTTAAACTGCTGTTCACTATTACTGTACCTGTGTATATTTAAACTGCTGTTCGACATCTTTGATTACTGTTCGGCAGTCCAGACACATGAATGTTCCACTGACCAGCTCTGGGTGCACTGGGTGTGTTCTTACTACTTGACCAGTTATCTTCAGCAGTGTTCCTATTTTAACTGTTGTCATTTCCCTTACTCTGTTTTAATATTAAAAATATTTTACTTATCATAACAAATAGCAAGTTGAAATCATTTATGCAAAATATACACATATTATAGAATACAATGATAGCAGGGAGAAAGGGACTGTTTTTTAAACACACATTCATTTATATTTTATGTATGTAGTTGTATTCTGAAGTCACTGGAAGACACAGCTATCACGTCCCGAACTGATCCAAACGTTTCAGATGTCAGGAAATGAACTCAACTTTTAAAAATTTGAAAAAAGGACTGAAATTTATTTTATTATTTTATTATGTCTTTAATTTCAAGTATTAGACAAATCTAAAAAATTTAATCATAAAGACTGACAAATATAATTATTGAAAACAAACAAAAACAAAAAGTTATGATTAAGCACACAGAATTATTATTTTTTTCTCTTTGGAAATAATCAAATTAAAAGAAAATATTGTATAATTAAGTGATATTTGTTTCGAATTATTCTTGTTCTGGATATTAACTATTACTTTTTTTTTAAATGTTATTCTTATTCAATTTTTCAAACTATAAATATATTATATATTAAACAATATAATATTTTAATATAATAAGTTCAAGACAATCTATTTCAGTTAATTTACTTTTAAAAATGTTAACTTACTTTAATTTTGTTGGAACATCTGTAAAGCTAATGTAGAACTCTTTGTTTGGTGGAATCTGTCCCCAGTCTTTTGAGTAGTTTTTCACAGCACGACATAAATATGGAAAGACCCTATAAAACAAATTAAACATTTATACTATAGAAAACATGCATGACAATATTTAGAGGTCTCTAAACTTCTTCTCTAGTTTGTTTTGCTTTATGTTGAAGCATGTGTTAACAATGTACCACACACAAAAACACTATCAAAATTAAAATATTTACTTTTATGGAAAAAAACAAAAAGAAATTGTTTAACTAATATTTAGCACTGCAAGCAAAAATATAATGATACTGCTATGGTTTGTTTTTGTTGTTTTTTTCACTTGTAAATAATGGCTCTATTTACTCTGATCAGCAAACAAGTTAAACAAAGTTCATGCCAAAAATCTTTAAAAAATAAATATAACTGTCATTACTTAATATTAAATGTATGTTGTGCAATGTTCCCAACATTTAGTACCCTGTTAACACATGCAACTTTCCAAAAGAAAATTTAACATCCATCCTGATTTGTTTAGTTTTACACTTCTACCATAACAAATAAGGAAATTTTTTAAACTGTTCTTAATTTTATTATTTTAAGATCAAATAACAATTTATAACAAAAATAGTAACACAGTGATAATGTTAATGTACAAGTTATTTATGAACAACTGACAATGAACACATACTAGCATAAACACTGACTCAGTCATTTCACAGTCAACACATGGTGGTAACTACACCTCTGTTTGGGAATCTCTGGTGTACTGTTAAACACTATCAGTATCATTTTATGTATTATAATTATGTGTTGTTGTAATATTTGATATACCTGTAGTACTCTTCCAGTATAGTGGTTGCAAGTTGTTGATTGTACTGTTCAACATCTTCAAAACTGACAATCAGGGTGTTTCTCTCAGGTCTGATCAGCTCCTGCACCTCTGACATGTACTTTGATTCTCCATCCACCTGGAATCTACGTATTATAAATAGTTAACTAAATGTGATTATATGGGTATGACATTTCCGTATATACTATATAGGTATGTGTATTTCTGCGGAACTGCGTCCGCCATTTTCTGCCAAATCCGTGTGATCGGGATTTCCCCCGATGGCGAGTGGTGTCTCTGCGTAAATCGCTTCTCGTTACTCAGGGGTTGGGAGTTTCGGTTATCCCTGATGGTATAATTAGCGGGAAATTCCCGTATACTCACTCGTTTTCGAATTTTTCAATTCGGTCAATTGGTTCGTTTCGGAGGAGAGTTCGAAAATTTGTTTCGTATTCAACACGTTAAAATCGGTCGTTTTCGATATCGGAGGATAATCTAAGATAGATGGAGGCGAAGAACAATATTTAATTTTATTATATGTGAATTTATATTGAAATCTGACACAGCTGAAAAAAACTGCACACGCCGGACAGAGGAGCTGTAACATCGAAATGGCTTCAAAATCAAACATGGCGGATGAAAATTCGAGTGAAACTGAAGTGATTTCTACCCTCGATTTTTAATAGCTTGCATTTTTAATAGCTTGATTTGAGAGGACTAGTTACCATCTATCTTCAGTCCAAATTTCACTAATAAAATTTCATTATTAAGAAAGTTACATGCATTTTAGTGAAAAACAATAGGATTTTGGTCACGCCATTGTAATGCAAATGGCGGAAATGCATTAAATAATAGGACAATTAATTAGTGTTAATTGAAAACGTTAAAATGCTGTAACTTCCTTAATACTCAACAGAATCACATGATGTTTGTTGTCTTTTATAGGGTTTTTAGAGTTCTTTTCAGCAATGTTATTTATGTTGAAGTTGGTAGTGTTGAAGTTGGTAGAATTTTTTGTCCACATAAATTATTGTTTGTTAGGTTGCTGGTACCTTAATTAATAACTTCTTTTTAATTTTTACAAATATAATCGATAGCAGAGATTGGCATTGGTCTTCACTGAAAATTTCATCAAGAAAGCTTGCTTATTAACAAAGATAGAGGGGAAAATGTTAAAATATTACTATTTTTGGTCACAAACCTCTAATGACTTATATAGCGTTTAATCGGAAGAAAAAAATTGCTTTTCAGGGGGTTTAAAATTGCTGCTACTTCCTTAATTTTTTACATATTCACTTGATCTTGGTATCATTTTAAAGTGGTTTACAAGCTCTACCCAACTGTCTTATTTATTTTCAGATTAGTGGGGTTTGAAAAATTTATCCACATACCTATACTATATCTTTATAATTTCTATATGTATATAACGGTATTATGGGTATATCTTTATATCAGTATTATACTTTTCAGAGTACTATATAATATGTTACTATATATAGTAACTATATAACGTGACAACTTTAAAACTTTTTCTCCTGGCGCTATAAATGATTTGTTGTTGATAATATAATGGTATGCTTTTGCTTTTTGTTCAATTCCTCATCTTATTACGATGTGTAAGGTAATATCATAATATTATTTACTATTTAAACTTTTATTTTATTTCCCAGTCGTCACCTCAGACTCGGGGAACAACTGGATAATAATGCAGTGAATGCTGCTGAATTCAGGAAATAAACTAGAACTACTATTTTAGATACCAAATGATCACTAAACAAACTACAAAGAATTAATAAATTTCTCACTCTTCCAAGAAATCCTGGAACAACTTCTGACATCGTTCGCCCACTTGATCTTTTACTTGATTCGTTCGGACAGTCTGATCGGCAACATCCATGATTGTTCTTAATCCAGCCTCGTGTCATAAACCATTAGATTTGTACACAATGAACGATTTCCCGCGAAAATTGTCACATGATTAATTTACCCGCGGAATATTTGTATACTGGTTTTTCTTTCTATTGCGTTGACATTATAAAGGGAAACCCAGTTTGGACCACTCGTACTTTAGTTACTGCCCTTCTAGAAAAATGGTTAATACCATGTTAAAAGAGACGAAATCATACATTTCTCATGGTTATAGATAATTTAATAAATTAATTAATTAATTAACTGATTACATAAATGTTATGTTTTTAACTCTTTTCATATTCAATATGCTTTTAATTTTAAACTTTTAAAGCTCTAGAGTCTAACTCATACTAATAACGTGTAATAATTTTTATGTTGGTTTATTATGGGTATTACATTATATTATATTAGTTATTGTTATTTCATTATTTTAATGCAAATATAATAAAATCATGCCATTATAGAAAGTTAAATCTGATTCAAATTCAATCGTAAAATTTTATGAATTCTTAATTATTTTTCAATATTTAATGTAAAATTGTATTAAACAGTGAATTTAGACAATAAAGAAAATCCAGAATCTTTATTAATTACTCCATCATTGATTATTTTTATTATTATTATTATTATTATTATTATTATTATTATTATCAAATGTGCATTAAATATTTTAAGAAACTGTACCGTAGATGCATCATGACACCCATCTGGGTGGTTAATATGGGATTACTTATGCTTGAAAACGAGTTCATCTTAGTTACAGAACACAAAATAGCAGTGTTAAATTTCATTGTAAAATATCCAGATTGTGTTTAAAATATATATTAAAAGATATAATGGTAACAAATTGATTATATGTGTTCATGGATGTTATTCTTTTTCAGCATTTTAATTATAATTAGTACATCATCATCTGATTCTATTTTTCATGAATAAACTAAAGAATAATAATGACGTTGAATAAATGTCAAGAAACAAAAATAATAAAAACATCTCAATTTCATTTTTGCCAGCTGACGCATTCTAAAATATCTGTTACGCTGAAAGATTCCTTCTCACTTGTGACAAATGTATAATAATAAAAATATTATTGCAGAGAAAAAACAAGAAAAAACAGAAAAAAACTCCTCCATTTTTGTTTTTGTCAATAATTACTGAGTTACAATTTTTTTTTTTTTTTTTTTTTTTTACTCATTCTTATACCTGCATGTTTGAAAACATTTCTATTTTCCTTTTGTAACTGTACAAGAATATGCAAGAAAATCCCCCCTCTTTAAAAATTATATGTTTTTGTTAATACTGATAGTCAGCGACAGCTCATGCTTTAGGTATGGTAGAAATATAAACATATAGTTGTTATATATATATATGTAGTTACAAATAAAATTACACAATCACACACATAAATAAATATATTGGCGTCACACATATGGTTAAGGATGATGGATCATTTAAGATGTAAAAGTTCTCCTAGCTGATCTGTGTACTCCATGTGTTTGTTGATCAGCTCCTCTTTCAGAAAGCGGATTCTGCCATCAATAGCGCTGTATTTGCGTTTTCGTGCTGGAGCTTGCCAATGACCCTCCAGTTGATGCAGTTTCACTTCCATTACAGACTGCTCACGTTTTAGAAGCCCTACTACCTCAAAAATGTTGTCCGCCTCTTAACATATCGATAAAAGTCACTCTAACTTGTGCAGCTGCCATAATGTTAAATGTGACATAGTTTTCCTACTCAATTAATGAGAGCATAAGTGCAAATTCTACCCAGTGACATCTTGGACTTTTTAACAGTTGTCTTCTGTATCTTGCTTCCAAAGGCTGTACTACATGTTGTATTCAGTGGTAGAAATTAATTTTACATTAGAAAGTTCTATTTCTGCTTGTGAAGTGGCATCGTCTATAAAAAAAAATATGCTTTCCCTGTCACTTCATTAATTTGTTAGCATAAATTAGCACCAATAAATCCACGAGATGGTTAACAAGCTTTAAAATAATTGTCAAGAAGTCCAACAACACTGGCAACTGACACCAGACAACAACTAATTATCAGATAGCCAAAATGTCTGGTCCAAGATGTCACTGTAGCATAAAATGACAAACCAGTTCATGCTTTTTTCAGTCAGGTAGCCAGAAGAGCTTACTTGGTAATTAACCAACAACTTAAGCCTTTGGATGGACAAACACACACACACACACACACACACACCAAATACATCCTACCTCTTTCATTTCATTCTTCAAGTTTCTCTTCTTTTTTTTTTATGTTGTACTTCCCTCATCATATATTAAATGAGTTAATCTTATTTAACAGAGGTTATTTCTGTACTATTCAACTCACTTTCAAATACTGAAGGGGAAACCAACAATGGTTTCTTTCAACATAAATCAATTTCTATCAATAAATAACAAGCCATAAAATGACACTTCTGTTTTATTATCACTGAAAACATTTTGGTAAGTGAAAGAATTAGCACTTTCATAAAGTTAGTGAAGCAGAGAAAACAAAATGCACTTTTAAAAAGTCAAGTGCAACATAAAAAGTAGTATAACGTTAAAAAATGTTTTTGCATCTACTAAAAATTTCTTTTAGTATAATTTTTTTTTAGTATAATTTAAATACTATTTCAAAACTAAATAATTTTAAAATAATTTATCATTCATCGACAAAATAGATTCATTTCTATAGCATTAAATGTCTCATTTTAAACTGCTTTTTGAAAAGACCAGTTAAAGAATGACTGAAAAAACGTATTTAAGAAATAAAATATGGCACTTTCTACGAAGTAACAGACAGTCTAATTGGTTGAAAAGAAAAGTTGTTAATCAACTTCCTCAATAGTAGGTCCACCACTTCCTGATCCACCTCCAGGCATTCCACCTGGTTGTCCTCCTGGCATTCCTCCTGGAGCTCCACCAGTGGCTTGGTACAATTTAGTAATGATCGGATTGCAGACACCTTCCAGCTCTTTCTGTTTGTGTTCAAATTCATCTTTCTCTGCAAGCTGGTTCATGTCCAGCCACTGGATGACCTCATTACACTTGTCAATGATCGTCTTCTTGTCACCCTCGCTGATCTTGTCTTTCAGTTTCTCATCTTCTACAGTTGACTTCATGTTGAAGGCATAGCTCTCCAATCCATTCTTTGCCTGGATTCGATCGCGTTGCTTCTCATCCTCAGCCTTGTAAGCTTCTGCTTCATTAACCATGCGTTCAATTTCCTCCTTGGAGAGACGACCTGTAAGATATATAGCTCTTAAATTGGTTGTCCTTCTTAAAGCTTAAGCAATTACATGAAGCCTTTGGTTCTGATCAAAATGGAAGAAAAAAGCAAAATCAAAAAAAAAAAAAAAAAAAAAAAAACACCAAACAAATTACACTAACATAAGCAGTAATTTGTAGTAATGAAAATGGTTGCACTAAACATCAAAAACATTCATCAAAATGTCACTTGTTTCATAATAACCAAATTCATAAAAATGTAATCAAATACTTAAAACTTTCATCAATACCTTTGTCGTTAGTGATGGTGATTTTGTTTTCTTTGCCAGTACTCTTGTCAACAGCAGACACATTAAGGATACCATTAGCATCAATGTCAAAGGTCACCTCAATCTGTGGGACACCGCGAGGTGCTGGTGGGATGCCAGTCAGTTCAAATTTACCCAGTAGATTGTTGTCTTTGGTCATAGCACGTTCACCCTCGTATACCTGTTTCAGCAAAATCACAAAAAATATCCTAAAATTTGATGTCAACATATTAATAAAAATAACATTGTCATGAATGCTTCTTTAACTTACTGAAGAAAGTTTCCATGGAAATTATGAATATTTTAATTTTTATTTTACTCACTAACAACTTATTTAATATACTCAGTTTGAAAAAGGATTTCAGCTTTACCTGAATCAACACACCAGGTTGGTTGTCAGAATAGGTAGTGAATGTCTGCGTCTGTTTGGTTGGAATGGTTGTGTTACGTTTGATGAGACTGGTCATCACTCCACCAGCTGTTTCAATACCCAGTGATAGAGGAGCCACATCAAGAAGCAACAGATCTTGAACTGCCTCCGATTTATCACCAGACAAGATGGCTGCCTGCACAGCTGCAAGAGAAAACAGGCATTTCTTTATTTCTCTGTGTGTCCATAAACATGACCATTGTCAACACACTACAACATACAGGAAATGTATCAATCGAATTTAAAAAACCTTTAATCAGCAGAATAGTTTTCAGATAATAAATATAAATCTGACATTTTTATCCTGATAAAAGGAATATTGGTGGTATAATATTCATTTGGAATAATATCAGGATGATAAGTTTACTAAAAAATGCACATGAAGTTGTGACTTCAGTTTCATTACTTTCTAAATGGGGTAAAAAGAAATCCAGGTAAATTTAACATACCATTAACTACTCCATAAAAATAAACCAATTGGTACTTACCTGCACCATAAGCTACAGCCTCATCAGGGTTGATACTTTTACACAGCTCTTTGCCATTGAAGAAATCCTGCAGTAATTTCTGGATCTTCGGAATTCTAGTGGATCCTCCAACCAGAACAATGTCATGGATCTGACCTTTGTCATATTTAGCATCTCGCATGGCCTTTTCTACAGGTTCCAGTGTTCCTCTGAAGAGGTCAGCATTCAGCTCCTCAAACCTAGCTCTGGTGATGCTGGTGTAGAAGTCAATTCCTTCAAACAGGGAGTCTATTTCAATACTAGCCTGAAATGATGTATTCGATTTAGAAATAACATAATTTAGAAATAAGTTGGATAAACCAATTCTGTTAAGAAATTATATATTCTAGTATACTTGATATATATATCTGGACAAACATTTTTGAATTAGAGGTATTATATTCAGTACTGGCCTGAGTGAGGATTTCTGTCAATAACCAAAACTTTCAACTTACCTGGCTACTGGAAGATAAAGTTCTTTTTGCTCGTTCACATGCTGTACGAAGACGTCTCACTGCTCGCTTGTTCTCAGAAATGTCCTTTTTGTGCTTCCTCTTGAAATCTTGGACAAAGTGGTTGACCATTCGGTTGTCAAAATCCTCTCCTCCCAAATGGGTGTCACCAGCAGTTGACTTCACCTCAAAGATTCCGTCTTCAATCGTTAGGATGGAAACATCAAAAGTTCCTCCACCCAGATCAAAGATCAGCACATTTCTCTCACCACCAACCTGTTATTTTAAAATGTTTTGCAAGAAGCAACGATTTCTTTACATCTACAAACGTGACAATTTTTTGATTGATTTTTTTATTTTTTTTTTATAAAGAATGATTACTTTTGCAATGGTATTCAAAATGCTTATTACAAGGAGGAAAAAACCCAGTAATAAATTACCTTCTTGTCTAAACCATAAGCAATGGCTGCTGCAGTAGGTTCGTTTATGATACGAAGAACATTCATACCAGAAATTGTTCCTGCATCCTTGGTGGCTTGTCTCTGGGAGTCATTGAAGTAAGCTGGTACTGTTACAACTGCATCTGTCACTGTCTGCACAAAATTACAGATTAAAAGCACAAGTAGGACTAAACCTTTAAACAAATTAAAACAGGTTCTCAGCTGATATTTCTACTAATTTTCAATCTTTATCAGTACATTTTCCAGATTCTTACATACAGCTTGAAGCTCTTAAATTCAGAAATTGATCCACAAGGCATGCCCCTGTGTTAAAATCTTTTCAGCTCATTCCACATACAAATTGTTATCATCACAGCTGGAGCAAAGCTTTAAATTACATAAGCATTAATGCTTCCAAATAGGATTTTTATTCCTTCATGCAACATAATGCCAATCTGGTACCCGATTCAAAATGTGCCCAACCTGGAATGCTGGATTTAAGTGGTTCAACCAGCATTTCTGTTTATCATTCCAAATTATTTTTTGTGAGAATTAATCAGTTCTGTAAATACAGAAATTTTTTATGTGAAAAACATTTCATCTGTTATCTTTCTGTTGTGACAGAACATTTTTTGGCACTTTAAATTATAAATACTGGATTGAAAAAGAAAAACATTAAAAAAATATTTTTTACTTACTAACCTTTCCTAAATATTGTTCAGCAGTTTCTTTCATTTTATTGAGGACCATGGAAGAAATTTCTTCTGGGAAGAAAGTCTTAACCTCGCCTCGGTAAGTAACTTGAATTTTGGGTTTGCCACCTTCATTAATAACCTTGAATGGCCAGTGTTTTTTGTCTGAAGCCACTGTAGGATCATCATAACGTCTGCCAATCAACCTCTTTGCATCTTTAAAAAATAATTTAAAAATAAAGTAATATGAAACTATAGCAGGAATTAGTTGTATGGTTACTAAAGCTAAACCTATATCACTACTAGAAATATAAGTTTTATTTACCAGTTTTACATGTGTGAAAAACCTTTGAATATCCAAAGAAATTGGAAATAAAGAAAGCATTCTAAATATACAAGATTTTCTTACCGAAGACAGTGTTTTCTGGATTCATGGCAACTTGGTTCTTTGCAGCATCACCAACAAGTCGTTCAGTGTCGGTGAAAGCCACATAGCTGGGTGTGGTTCTGTTTCCCTGGTCATTGGCAATGATTTCCACTTTTCCATGCTGAAACACTCCCACACAACTGTAGGTTGTTCCCAAATCAATACCTACTGCTGGTGCTTTAGCCATTTTGCTATTAGTAACCTATTAAAATTAATATTATAAGGTAGGCCTAAGGTAAGTTTAATTGAAGTTAATTGTTTTTTTTTTTTTACTAATTTAAAGTAATTTGATATTTTGTAATACAGTATACTGGATTTAACAATTACTGACAATATTTTCTAATCGATCATATTTCATAATGCATAAAAATTTACCTATTACTATGTATGTGCAGATACTCGCAATTAGCGGCTGGCGTTTCTTACCAATTAGCTGTTCCACTGAAAATGTATTTCGCATGAGGGGGGTCGCCGTTTGTTCGCTTTTCATTGTTATATTCTTTACTTGGGATTTCTGCATACAAACTCAGACGGGATATTGATAAGTGCTCATGATTTTGAATATTTTGATTCTGTTGAGTTTTTCTGTGCCTAAGCTGCTTTTTAAAAAATTACGAATTTTCAACACGCTTGAATCACTAAAACCAGCTACGTGACACTAATTGGACATTAAATTTAGTTTCTTATTGTCTTTAAAATTTTATCAAAATGTATGGATGCATTCAATTGTTATGATTGCCTCGTGAAAAATGGTCTGTTGGTAATTTCGGTGTTCGATCGCCATCTTGAAACTTTTATAGCACGTGCTTAGCGAAATTGCCGTTAATTTACGTTTTCTACAGACCGAAATCACGTTGATTTTATTTACAATCGCCGTAAATTGTTTTCTACCTAGTCAAGTAATCATAGACTTTATGTGCAACTACAAATAACTGGTGCTATTTTAAATGATTATATTTCTATAATCTGTGTTGATTATATTTTTAAAAACTTGTATAATGCATGTTTTATTATATGTTATGACTTTTACTGAATATAATTATAATATGAATACGTTCTGAAATAAACAAATTAATGTTTACCTATAATCCTCTGCAATACATAAACTCGTATAATACCGGCAATAACTTTCTGGAGTCTACTCCAGAAAGGTATTGCCGGACTTAATTAGGAGCAATACATTGTGTATGTAATCATGACACTAAAGACAGGTATGGTAAGTGTCATTTGAAGCAGACAAAAGAATTTTCTTGGCTTTGTGTTTGTACTTCCTGTGATTTGACAGCAAACAAAAGATACCTATCAATGTATCATGTGACCATTGCACATGTTTTCTCTGATGGAGCAAATCAACACTTGAAGCAAAAATAGCCTAAGTTTTAAAACTGAACTAAGTTTAGATTCACAGAATAAATTCATTGGACTGTTTTGTAGTACAGTTTGATATGTTTATGATTTTTAATTCGCCATTTATCGCAAGAATTTTTAAAGCAAAACACGAAGTTAGTTTATTTCTGATCATATTCATATTATAATGTATATACTTTAGAAATCCGAACACAGGAGAAAACTATACATCCCAAAAGTTAAAATATAAACATAGCTTCTATCATTTTAAATAGCAGAGGTTCTTTTATATGTTTGTTACTCTTTTTTTCTTTCTTTCTTAATTTTTTTTTAAATTTATTTTTAGGCAAGCAATATATATTTATGGACATAACTTTTGTTATAAATTTACACGCCATTGGTATTAATAGCGACATGTACGATGTTAGAAATATATTCCTGGGTGCTAAAAATAGTCGAGTGTTAAGCAAAGGCGACACCGCCTTCAGATGAGCGCTTCGTAGAGCGACACCGCTTTAGCTTTAGGGATGTTCACAAAGTTCGTTTACCCCCACCACGTTTAATACTCTCATACAAACTACTGATTTAACACATAAAAACAAAACAAAAACATCACCATTTAAAAGAACACATATTAATCTGTATTTGAGTGTAATTGCTTTTCATGTTATATTTTACAGAAGGGATTTGGGTGGGGCGGGAAATGGACAAAATCGGCACTTTTTCCACTTATGTTTGTTAGGCTGCTGGTACCTTAATTAATAACTTCTTTTTAATTTTTACAAATATAATCGATAGCAGAGATTGGCATTGGTCTTCACTGAAAATTTCATCAAGAAAGCTTGATTATTAACAAAGATAGAGGGGAAAATGTTAAAATATTACTATTTTTGGTCACAAACCTCTAATGACTTATATAGCGTTTAATCGGACGAAAAAAATTGCTTTTTAGGGGGTTTAAAATTGCTGCTACTTCCTTAATTTTTTACATATTCCCTTGATCTTGGTATCATTTTAAAGTGGTTTACAAGCTCTACCCAACTGATTAGTGGGTTTTGAATAATTTGTCCACATACCTACTATTACTTAACGTAATTTAACGTGCTGTCAAGTTTGCTCTTGGTAATCCTGCAGCATTTGGAAGTTGTTTTAAATAACTAACAGCACAGAATACAGCGAAGTGTGTTTCATTATTTAAAGCTACTAAAAGTATTTACCTTTCTGTTGAAAGTACAAAAATCCACACGAAATCCACAGAAGCCACTTGCCACAAGTCCGGCCTAGCGCTATCTCTAAGGTGGAAATGGAAAGTTTTGTATTAGCTCGAAACTTCTAGAAGGCTATTCGGTACGTTCCGCCTAATCTCAGAAAAGTACCAGATTTAATGTGTTCCACGTTATTTCATCCACGGTAAAATCATCCATTTTTATTATGTTCCGAGCAAATTACAGTAAATAAATAAATAAATAAATAAATAATATTTGTTGAATGATTTTAGCAAAACGATCGATATGAAGCATGCTATTATTATCATCATCATCATTATTAATGCTGTTCTGAAATAATCATTAAAACGGTATTGAAAGTACCCTAAAATAATTATTTACATATTTAAACCACATTTTTTGGTCCCTGCAACCTTTCGGAATCTGTTCACGTATCTGATTACATACAGACTTTACGGTACAGGCCATGCACGTAACTCACTTTCAGTTTAGCTTTCACGTAAAGCACAAAGCGCGTATCGAAACAGGTCGAGGAAGGGTAGTAACTATAACTCTAGAAGTCATAAAAAGCTTTATTTGGATATATAATATATATTTAGCTTGAACATTTATAAAATATTCAGTGTTTATGTTCCCACAGGTTCTCCATAGATTTATATAGAATAATGCAGGCAAATTTTATTCATATGAAAGCTAAATATCCTTCGAGACTTTTTATTGCTGTTTCTGACGATATATAATGTTATAGGAAATTCGTATTTTTGAAAATGTTGTCACCTACGTCCTATTATTTGTTATTTGCTTCTCTTGGTACTGCATAGTACACACAGAAGTATGGGATGGCCAGTTTTCGTTTGCGAACAAATCAATATTTTGTCTGTTTCTCAGCAAGAAGCAATACAACATCTTAAAGCAATTTAAGGGTCAACAACATTAATTTTACTTTTCAAGCATGTATTACTATTAGTTTGAATTCAGCACCCGAAATCGTTACCTCGTTCAGCCAATCACGGCTTTTCTGGTGATTGTTTATGTAACAAACCATGCAAGAAAATGCAACTTAAGCATCACTAATCTGTGCAAAGATAATTAAAGAAAATCATAAAAACAAGACTCACCCGTTATCATGTTTCAAAAAATTGCTATAACGATACGGAAATGCACACGTGCACACAATGCACAGCTATGCATGGGCTTGTACTGTATCGAAAAAATCTCGCGAGAAAATATGACACGGGTTCGTCTATGCTAAAACTCTCTACTATCAATTACTTATTTATAATTAAAAATAAATATATGTACAAATCAGACTCGGTAAATTTATACCTCGAAATTAACACTTTTTACTTTAGACTTCAGAAAAATTAAATTAAACAAATATTAGAAATGAAAACGTAGCAGTGGACGAACTCTATGGGAATGATAAAAGTTGGGGCGCATTGAAAGTTGTAAAATTACTTTGTATTACTCTTTTTACCGATGTTTCCCGAATGTTGACGATCAGATTCACACTCAATTTAGAACACATAATCAAAACCAAAAATGGTACTGGCCTCTGACCTTGACATTCGAGAAACTTCTAAATGACATCATATCCGTCTTAAATTTATATAAATTTTTTTTTTCAAATCTTTTAATTTTTTTTATAATTTTTTTGAGTTCTAGTAGTTTCTAGTTCTTCAGAAATAGGTTACCGTGATATAATTCAGATATTTAAGAACTTAATTTTGAAAAAGTAAAATAAATACAAATAAATATATAGAAAGGGAGCGAGGGGGAGAAAAATAAAAACTTAAAAAAGGTAATTATTAAATTATTATCTACCTATATAAGTGTCTTAGTATCTATATTGTTACATCTTTTTAATTTATTAATCGAAATTACTTGAGTAAGTTGAGATCATTTATAATTTAAAATAGTTCAAAACAAAAATGAAATAACCATTCAAAGTTTATATGAATTTTTAATAATTTAAGGAGAAATCGAATCAAAGAAATGTTTGTATTGATTAATTTTTGTTTATGGTTTTTGTAAAAATAATAATTAACTAGAAAAACAAAACAAAAAGACTAAAAATTATTTTTGTAGTTACAGAGTAGCTTATATATAATATACACTTATTGATTAATTTTTGTTTATGGTTTTTGTGAAAAATAATAATTAACTTGAAAAACAAAACAAAAAGACTAAAAATTATTTTTGTAGTTACAGAGTAGCTTATATATAATATACACTAAACTGATTTTCTGTGCTTTTTCATATTCATTATATTATATATAAAATAATATTAATTAAAAAAAAGAAAGATGTTTAATGTTTTTAAAATTGAAAAAAAAAATGACTTTTGTACCACCCAAACCTGTGTGTGGTGTTATAATAATAATAATAATAATAATTATTATTATTATTATTATTATTATTATTATTGATTGCATGTCTTTAAAGAGTATGTCTGTAACCGGAACACTGTATGTGATTAGAATTATTTAGGGTCATTCCATGTCAAATCACCCCCCCCCAAAAAAAATTAATTCATAAACAGATACTAATGTATTTTAAAACATTATATTTGTTAAGTTGCATGTCTTTTCAGAATATAAAAGAAGAATTCATTATTTCTGTAACAACAATTTGAAAAAAAAGCTTTGTATGTAAAAGTTCAATATGAAATTACAAGAAATAAAGGGTCATTCATTCACCCAATGGTTTACACCCGTCAAATAAAACTTGGTATACCCCCCAAAAAAATTAAAATTCATAACCAGATATGGCCCCACCGAATTTTGAGATTTTTGCCAAAAATGGGTGTGACCACCAACCTTAGAACCCTCATATCTCAGTAACTACTGGGCCAATCTTCATAAAATTGGTATTGTTAGAAAGGCAAAATGACAAGGATTCCAAATCTGCCATTTTTGTTTAGTTTGGAAAATATTGGAGTACCTTGACCTTTTGACCTTTGCTATGACTTTGAAATTGACCATGTGGATCACGTGATCTTGAGATGACCTTTATTGAAATTTAATCTCCCACATGTTAACTAAAACCTATAAAAGTTTCCTGGGTGTAATATTTTTTGTTTAGCCACAATATAGATTTAAAAAATGCACATATATGAAAATAACACCTTTTAAGCCATTAACATCTGATTAACTAAAACCTGAATGATCAATTCTGGATGCTAGGGATCACCATCTTTCTTCATCATTGAGTAAGACATTGTAGGCCTACATGTATGCATAAAGTTCACATAAATTTGAGAGAACTAGGTGTTTCTGATGCTTAACCTTCTCACCATGTTTGTTTCAAATGCTCACTGTATCCTTCATTCCCAGACACATTCTACTGTTCTCATCACTTTCATAAAATTGGATTATTTCCTCCTTCAATTCATTGTCCTTTCAGTGGTAAAGGGTGACAAAATCAAGATTTGCACACGCTCTGGGTAGGATTCAGACATTAAGATGTCATTTTAATGTTACTGTAGCTGATGCTATTTTTTTTCTGTCCTTTCATTCATTTACTGGAATGTGCTAGTGAATGGAGTGTGACAGGAGTTTCGCCTAAACTCAACAGAATAGAATTCAAATCAAAGTCCTTTTCTGGGGAAACAACAACCAGCGGTTTTGTCTGGCAAGTTACCACCAAATTCTGCCATTGTAATACCACCCATGCTAAAGCCATCCTCTGCAGGACCTTGATTTCTGAAGGGTAATCAGACAGTCACAGCACAACTTGTCTCCTGGCCCTAGTGTCTTTGGAGGATTTACTAAGCATTTGTAAGTGCCCATGCTAACAATTCTTAAAGATCTAGTGCGTGCTTGCTCAGGGTGGCAATTAAGGGGATCACAACAGTTTTTCTGCAATGTTGAAAATTTGATGAAAAGTTCTTGTTCATGATACTCTTGATGTCTCGTGTTTTGATCCCACTTCAAAGAGTGAGGAGTTCGACTTCCTCAGTTTTCCATACACTTCGCAACAACTCCTTTTTAATATTCTTGTTCATGATACTCTTGATGTCTCGTGTTTTGATCCCACTTCAAAGAGTGAGGAGTTCAACTTCCTCAGTTTTCCATACACTTCGCAAGAACTCCTTTTTAATATGATGGTGTTGATAACACACATTTTCAGGAGAGTTAAAGCTGCAGTTAGCCCTGGAAGAAATAAGGATTTTCAGTATTGGCCTGCACCTTCAATTCAATAGAACAAAGTCAGTGCTTTCCTAAATATTAAATCAAATCCTGAAACCCTTTCAGTAAAGTTAAGCAGGTCATAAAATGGCAGCAGAGTACATGTGTTATTGCCAAAAGTAATGAATTCTTTTTTTATATTCTGAAATACGATGGTTTTTTTTTAACAACTTAACAAATATAATGTTTTAAAATACATTAGTATCTGTTCATCTATGAATTAATATATTGAGATCAAATTTCTTAAAATAAATCTTCAGAATACACAACATGACCTCTGTGGGAAGGGACACATGTAAGAATGTAGGTTTGTGAGAGTAAGGCTTTATTGTTGTTTTTTCAAATTATTATCTATTTTGATCTGTTTATTTATTTTGAAAAATTTAATTTATTATTTCTATTTTTTATTTTATTTATTTTATTGTAATTTATTGTTATTTTATTTTATTTATTTTAATTTATTTTTTAAAGATGGCAAAAGCACCAGCAGTAGGTATTGATTTGGGAACAACCTACAGTTGTGTGGGAGTGTTTCAGCATGGAAAAGTGGAAATCATTGCCAACGACCAGGGAAACAGAACCACACCCAGCTATGTGGCTTTCACCGACACTGAACGACTTGTTGGTGATGCTGCAAAGAACCAAGTTGCCATGAATCCAGAAAACACTGTCTTTGGTAAATAAGACTTTAATAGCAATACTTACTGAATTAAACCTATTTTATTTTTAGTAATTAAGTATAAATCAGATTATCTTGTCTTTCATAAGGTTAACCAGCCTCAATAACCTTTTTAAGAGGCTGAACATTACCTGCATTTGGCCTTCATTGTCGTTTAGTCTCAAGTCTGTTAGACACTTTGATATCCATGCTAAATAACACATACCTTCATTGCTACCAAAAAAATAAAAAAGTAGAATAATCAAGAATTTTAAAAATACTAATACAGTGGTACTTTGACATACAAGTTTAATTCGTTCCGTGACCAAGCTTGTAACTCAATTTGCTCTTGTGTCAAATCAATTTTCCCAACTGAAATTAACAGAAATACCATTAATCTGTTCTAGACCCCCAAAAGCACCCCATTTATTTTTTTGTAATGTGTTTTTAAATAAGAAAAATGTATTTATAAAATAAATTGGTTTTGTAAAGTGTATTTAATCTTGGTGATCAGACAAATTATTTTAACGCCTTTGGCTGGAGTTACAACTTTTATCGACTCCTTCTGCTTCAGTATGGTACTACGCTCATACTGCCTATGCATACTGTGCTCATGTTTTTTTATGATTTCATTCTTTAATTTAATGGACATTGTCTTCTTTTTCTCAGCACTTGTAAGTTGGGGCACTCTTAAGTTGAGGTACCACTGTATTTACACTTTGTTTTTAATGCCCATGAATAATTGCCATAATATAATTTTAGTTTCAAGAGTGCCAAATTCATTTTTATATTTAATTTAATTCAGTTTAATTTAATTTTATTATTATTATGTTTTTTTATGTACAGCAGATACTGGTTTATAAAGATGGTAGATTTATTATTAATAATATAATAATGAAGCATGATTAATATAAAATAATTGCATCCTGCATGTTAATGATATGTTCTAAATACAGAGGTAGCCTGACAAACAGTAGATATGCAAGTGTTTGGATATTGAATATCAAATTAATTTTGGAGTGCCTTTTTAGCATATTTCAGCATCTTAATTGTGATATTTAAATAAAAATAAAATGTACATCATTTTAAATTCATTGACTAATACCAGTAATAGCAAACATATTTGTCTTCGAAGATAAGAAAAAATAATTACATACATGCTTATATATATATAACACGGATGTAGAAAGAAGATGAAAAAATTAATTTTGTTTTGTTTGGTGGGAAAAGTGCAGTATAAGAAAACTACTGTTAATAATAAAAATACAGAAAAGTAATAAATAAATTCCTGTTACTTTCTTTTATTTAAAAACAAAATATATAAAATTTAAATGTATCATAATGTTAATTACATTTTACTGGATTCTTTATTGCTTCAGATGCAAAAAGACTTATAGGTCGTCGTTATGATGAACCTACAGTGGCTTCAGACAAAAAACACTGGCCATTCAAGGTTATTAATGAAAGTGGCAAACCAAAAATTAGTGTAATTTACCGAGGCGAGGTTAAGACTTTCTTCCCAGAAGAAATTTCTTCCATGGTCCTCAATAAAATGAAAGAAACTGCTGAACAATATTTAGGAAAGGTTAAGAAACAAAAATGAAATATTGTTTAAATTTATTTTAAACTTGAATAATTTTTTCTCATTTTGTTTTGTTATTTTATTACTTTTATTTTATTATTATTATTAATTTTTGTTGTTGTTGTTGTTGTTGTTGTTGTTAGTTGGTTGCCACTCTAGAAATAACATTCTAAAAATAATTACTAGAAGTTAAATAAAACAATTTTTGTGTCATTTCCACACTTGTCAACTTCTGACAAAAGTATTGCAGAGTATTTGAATCTGCATTTCCCTAAAGCGAACTGGGGTCCATAATCTAAGTAGAATGTTAAAAATCATAATTTTGTGATATTTGTTGTTGGATGTATCAAACTCCATATGTTCATTTTAAACATGGTTTTTTTTTTTTAATTTGCATGTCTTTGTCTGGCTTTATTAACAAAATATCAGCACTAATATAAATCAAGCCTGCATTTATTTTGCATGTATTCTGCTAAATTAGTTTTAATTTTGTGGATTAGTTTAAAACAGTTCTAGGCTTTTTTTTTTTTTTTTTAATTCTTTGCAAAATAGCCTATATCTGTTTAATTTGGAGAGAAAAACAAAAAGCTATATATATATATATTTAATTATAACTTAAAAACCAAGAAAAGCAGGCCACTTCTTCATTTACAGCAGTGTAATTTCTTTCATTAGCCTTGCCATATTATATTTAAAACTGAACCTTGAAGAAATGTACATTAAATGCATGCTAAATATGATTTGAAGCATGATTTGTATTTTCTTTTTTTTTTTTTTTTCAATCTGGCTTCTAAAGAAACCAGAAAATTGGCTACATATTTATTAAAAATAATAATAAATAAATTTTGCACACTAGCTTGCCACTTGGCAGCAATTGTTTTGGTTTCTGACATGCATTGAACAATGCTAATTTAAGTGAGATTGTTGCTTTGTAAAGGTGATCCTGTCACAGTAAGTAATTATTATAAATCTGTACAGCTGTAATGAGTGACTATTAAATAACATTGTTCTTCTATTTTTTTTTTCTTCCAGTATATTGTATGGGTGCTGTAATAAATTGAAGTGTATTAATTTGTACCTGCATCTTTTAAATAAAAAATAAGTTCATGTCTTCATTAAATTTTCAACCGTATTTGTTACTATAAAGGTATTTTAATAATTTTAAGTATTAATAAAGATCAAACAGACCCAGCTTTAAGAGTGTGTTGATTTGTAGCTGTTAAGTACAATCTTTTTCTTCAGTTTTAATTTTTTTTGTTTTTTTATTTTAAGTACATACTTAGTTTTTATCCACCTCTGGTCCCAAGAATGATTTGGTACCTGTATATAAAATAAAGCTCTTAAGTTAATTATTGTAAATTTTTAATATTTAATTTTTTTTTTTTTTTTTTTTTTTTTTGAAAACAAAAATAGAATGTCACAGATGCAGTTGTAACAGTACCAGCTTACTTCAATGACTCCCAGAGACAAGCCACCAAGGATGCAGGAACAATTTCTGGTTTAAACATTCTGCGTATCATTAATGAACCTACTGCAGCAGCCATTGCTTATGGTTTAGACAAGAAGGTAATTGTTATCTTTATTTAACAACTAATAACATGGATAATTTTTAAGTTGTTTCATAGCATATAAGAGAAAAAAGAAAGATTGACTGATGCAGAATGTTTTGTTGAAATACAGGTTGGTGGTGAGAGAAATGTGCTGATCTTTGATCTGGGTGGAGGAACTTTTGATGTTTCCATCCTAACGATTGAAGACGGAATCTTTGAGGTGAAGTCAACTGCTGGTGACACCCATTTGGGAGGAGAGGATTTTGACAACCGAATGGTCAACCACTTTGTCCAAGATTTCAAGAGGAAGCACAAAAAGGACATTTCTGAGAACAAGCGAGCCATTAGACGTTTGCGTACAGCATGCGAACGAGCAAAAAGAACTTTATCTTCTAGTTCACAAGTAGGTGTAAATCTGCTGTTTATAAGTTTATTTAAAATTACACCATTAACGCATTATTTCCCAGTCTTTTGATAATCAATTTGCAAATGGAAATTGTTGGTTCCCTTCATTTATTGGGGTTTTTTACACAGTAAAATGCACACACTATTATGCCTTTTTTCATTCAATTTTTTTATTTTTTATATAATTTATTTATTAAATAAAATATTTTATTTTTATGATAATTGAAATCCATCGATAAAAATCGTAGGAAATTTAAATCAGTTTTAAATTCATTGCGAATATTTTTTTTTTTTTAGGCTAGTGTTGAAATAGACTCTCTCTTTGATGGCATTGACTTCTACACCAGCATCACCAGGGCTAGGTTTGAGGAGCTGAATGCTGACCTCTTCAGAGGAACACTGGAACCTGTAGAAAAGGCCATGCGAGATGCTAAATATGACAAAGGTCAGATCCATGACATTGTTCTGGTTGGAGGATCCACTAGAATTCCGAAGATCCAGAAATTACTGCAGGATTTCTTCAATGGCAAAGAGCTGTGTAAAAGTATCAACCCTGATGAGGCTGTAGCTTATGGTGCAGGTAAGAAAAAAAGTTTGAGTATTAATTGAGTGTACTTTGTACAAACTTTCTAATGCTGTAAATTTGTGTTTTTATATCTCTAAATCAGGGCACAATTTATTTTAATGTTAACTCTCTCATCATTCATTCACCAGTCAGCCAATATATATATATATATATATTTTTTTTTTTTAGCTGGGAAAAATAAATAGGGGGAAAGCGACAGATTATTCAAGGTTGTAAACCTTTTCTTGTAGCTGTGCAGGCAGCCATCTTGTCTGGTGATAAATCGGAGGCAGTTCAAGATCTGTTGCTTCTTGACGTGGCTCCTCTATCACTGGGTATTGAAACAGCTGGTGGAGTGATGACCAGTCTCATCAAACGTAACACAACCATTCCAACCAAACAGACACAGATCTTCACCACCTATTCTGACAATCAGCCTGGTGTACTTATTCAGGTATTTAGTTTCTAATATTGTTCACACCTCTGTCAGTAAATTGAAGGACATTTTTCTATTCCTTGTAATAGCTGTTTGAGAGCTGTGAATATTTAACAAAAGCATGTTGAAAGCTTAGACTTTTGTTAATGGACTAGATGAATTCTATAAAAGAATTTACATTCATTATTGCAGTGCATGTTTTTGACAAATAAAATGGTACTTTTTGGGTCATTAATTACATGAACTTCTATTACTTACAACCTTGTTTGATAGATTGTTTTGATGTATTTTGCTTATTTGGATGAAAATAGATATTTTTAAAAATTCCTGTTTTGATGGTTTAAATTTGTGCTTACTTGACATACTTGTATAAAAATATAATTGTTTTCAAGGTATATGAAGGTGAACGTGCTATGACCAAAGATAATAATCTTCTTGGCAAGTTTGAACTGTCTGGTATTCCACCAGCACCCCGTGGTGTGCCGCAGATTGAGGTGACCTTTGACATTGATGCCAATGGTATCCTTAATGTGTCTGCATCTGACAAAAGTACTGGTAAAGAAAACAAGATCACCATCACCAATGATAAAGGTAATAAAAAATTAAATTTATAATAAGTTTCGGGGTCAGTTTTGACATTAGTTCACATACTGTGTGGAACTTTTATTTAATTCACCTGCAGTAAACACCTGAAGACAATTAGTTAATTTCAGCATCATTTCAAACAGACATCTGTTGGAGTGAAACTGTGTGACCTCAAAGATGACTAATAAATTAAATCACCTGCTTTTATTTTTTTGTGCCTTACACTTTATATTTCAGTTCTAAATAGTATTAAAATTTGTAAATTTTGTTATATGAGTTACCTTTGTAGGTCGTCTCTCCAAGGAGGAAATTGAACGCATGGTTAATGAAGCAGAAGCTTACAAGGCTGAGGATGAGAAGCAACGCGATCGAATCCAGGCAAAGAATGGATTAGAGAGCTATGCCTTCAACATGAAGTCAACTGTAGAAGATGAGAAACTGAAAGACAAGATCAGCGAGGGTGACAAGAAGACGATCATTGACAAGTGTAATGAGGTCATCCAGTGGCTGGACATGAACCAGCTTGCAGAGAAAGATGAATTTGAACACAAACAGAAAGAGCTGGAAGGTGTCTGCAATCCAGTTATAACCAAATTGTACCAAGCTGCTGGTGGTGCTCCAGGAGGAATGCCAGGAGGGGTGCCTGGTGGAGGTTCTGGAAGTGGTGGTCCTACTATTGAAGAAGTTGACTAAATTTTGATTAACTGTTCCTGATGCCATGTTGTTGCAGATATATCTTATTCAAATAGTTTGTTGTGGTTTATAATTATTTTTCTGTTTAGAAAAACAAACAAAATAAACAAAAAATCAAAACAAAAAACAAAGGTACCAAATGAATGTTACAACCAAAATTTATTTTCATTTTATTGTATTAAATTTTTTTTAAATATTATTTCAACATCTTGGAAGAATTTCTCATCTGTTTTATTTTCCATTTCTTGTTATTAACTGATATTTTATTTCTTTGTTTTAAAAAATAATTAAATTAGACAATACTTGTTCTTTTTTCTTTATTAATGAGGCTAAATATGTGGGTAGAGTATACTAAATTTAACTCCTGTGGTCTGAAATTATTTTTTCTTTCAGAGAGAAGGTTGCATCTAATTACAAAATGGAACCATGTAAATGAATTTTTAAATTTAGAAGGGTTCACAAAATAACAGCTTACATAAAATTTGAAGAGCTATATTCGGGAAACTGTTAAACATAGCATTATTCATTAACACTTCATACTGAGTTTATTGACTTATCTCTTTTACTGATAGCATGGCATCCATATTTTTTTATTTACTTTTTTTTAAATCACTTTACATTCTAAGCAAGCATCTTGTGATATTCTCAGGATGTATGAATTAATAAACTGTTTTGTGACATCTCAGTATACTATAATGTTAACCATTACTCCTAAGTAGTGTTTTGATAATGTGATAATGGTAGTGAAATACTGCATAAAGTGTTCTCTTAACACTAAGCAACACAGCATTATTTACCTTCCTATAGATGGAAAATGCAAAGACAAAATATTTCAAGATGCTGTATACAGTTTTAATTATGGTTAAAATGAAACTGTTCTCTTACGCAGAAGACTATTCTTGTCCAGAAAGAAACAAATTTTAAATGATTTTTTTTATATCTACCATCCCACAAGTTAACATTCATACTGCCTTGCATCTACTTGTGAAGCAAAGTGGACCTATAGTGAAAGGTCTAGTAAATGAAAATGTATTTCTACATATTAGCTGTCCACAATGATGTTCTCATTCTGTCAGCCAATTCTCTGAGTTACTTTTGCTTAATTGTAAAATAATGAGGACAAAACCTAGTTCTTTGCTCGATTAAATTGTAAGATTAATACATTTTAAAAAAATGAAGTTGAATAAAATCTATTTTAATATTTAAACCAAATAAAAATACAGTTTATAATATCACATTTTTTGCTGCAGAAATGTTAATTTGGTGGTTACAGACAAAAGTAAATACTTCTACAGCCTAGAATCCAAATGTTTTAATTCCTATCTCCAGGAGCTGCAATGAGAAGATAAATACCCAAGAATAGTTTACATCAACACACTCTTCCTGAATATGAATTAAAGAATTTTATCAAATCCTTTTTAACAAACAACAAACATTTTTTTAAAGCTTATTTTTACTTCAAAAAAACAAAAACATCAGTATTGCAAATGTCTAAGGCAAAGAAGTCTATTGCACAGGACAGAAAGTTCAAAAGCAAAATACTGAAAAATGGCAGAACACTAATATATACAGAGCTATCACAATTCTTAATAAACAAAATTCTATTTCCATCAACATGGATTCAAAATCGTATTTGAAACTTAATATAGTAACTAATTTTATTACCATGAAAAAATTAAAATAATACAGTGGTTAAACAACTGAGAGAAATATTTTTAAAATTTCATTATCAAAATGGAGTTTATGTTTGACAAAATGTATAAAAATGATCTAAATGCATAAGTTTAAGATGTGTTATATAGATGTGTACAATAAAAGTAACATCATAGTAAAAAATATGTTAAACTGATCATTTTTAGCTAAATAATTAAATAGCCTTGTTGATCTAATTCATTTCAGATAAAACTCAAGAAAAAGATAAATGTCCGAAGCCTTTTAAATACAACTGAAATATTTTAAAACTAGAAAATACTCATTTAGTGTGCATTATTTATAAAAATTCAAAGATTTTAGTGAACATAAGTTTTATTAAACATACAATAATAAAACAAAATGGTTTGCATAAATTTAGATTTGTTTAAATAATATTTTTTAATTTCTTCTTATTTTTTTAAAAGAATAATTTGAACAATGTATTATTTAAAATTTAAAATTAATTGATTTATTTTTAACAGACAAAAAAAATATGTAGATAACCTAAGATGTGGAAGGAAAACAAAGTATTATTTATCACTTTCTGGATTATTAATTTCATTATTTTTAAGAAATTACTGTCAGAATTCTATATTAAACTCAAATGTTGACAAAACAAAACCCACCTAAAAGATCTTAATTTTTTTGTTAAAATGTCATATATATATATATATATATATATATATATATATATATATATATTTTTTTTTTAAAATGTCATATATATATATATATATAAACACTTTTTTTCATTTTTTATTATTTACTATTACTATTATTATTATATATATCATTATTTTGTTTGGTGTATTTAGTGATAACAATAACAGAGATTTTGGTGGGGGGTAAAAAGGATTTTAAAAAGGAGCATTTACTATGACTTAAACATAACTATCTAAAAACAAAAATCCATCAAAAAGAAAATATTTATATAAGCAAGCAAACATAACAACATCAAAACTGATAAATAAATAAAATGAATAAATAAATGGTGAGCATTATAAAATACAAATAATACAATTTATCCTTTTGCATTATTATTATTTACAAAGTATGCAAATATCAAATTATGCAATATTCAAGAATATACAACAAAATCATTTAAACAGTGTTCATTCTCTGCGGCACAAGATAAAATAATCACAACAAAATTAATGTACATTTAGCTGCATACCTCCTAGTACTTTTGAACAGATGTAATGGGTCTTTTGTTTATGTGTGAATATCTAAACACTAGATATTTATCCACACTTTCATTACTAGGTTTGTTATTTAGTTAAATTTTTAAATAAGTTAAATACAATTTTATTTTGTGTGTATATGTATGTATGGTTCTCCCCTTCTGCATGTGAATATGTGTAACTATGTATGTAATTGTTTTCAGCTAAATATTTAAATTTATTTGATATACATCCCATAACTTTCTCTACCAAACTTAAACTTTTGGATTATATATGATCAGTAATCATCCCTTTAAATTAGCTACTCATTACTGTCACTGGTTTTTTTTTTTAATACACATATACTACAGTTCCCTAGCAACCAGTTTTGGTGATCAGCAGTTTGTCTGCTTAAAGTAAAACATAACCTTGCTCTCATTCTTTATAGTGAAATAATATATTTTGGTATATCACAACTGATTTATTTTTGCATAATTATAAAATATTATGCTTAAGTTAACTACTAATTTAAAATAAAAATTGTAAATAAAATGTAAATGTCAATAAATTAAAATGTACAAAAATTACAGTCCAGTATATTAAATTATAATATTGAAAACAAAATAAATAAATAAATTAAATAGAAAATATGAATGCTGCATTTCCAGAGTATAATGAAAACTGAATAAAAAATTGTAAAATAGAAAATCTTAAACTAAACTAATGCAGTTTACTGGAATCAGTCAGAAAAAAAAAAAAAAAAAATCACACACACACACACACACACATTTAATTAAGATATTTTTTAAAATGCAAAAACCTATTATTGCTAGGTGGATATGTTTTTTATAGTAATATTATGTAATTATTTTATAATATAGAAAACACAATTTAAAAAATAAATAACATTAAACTATTTACAAACAACACCATGACACAAAATAAACTAGTAAAAATAAAATGGGTAGAAATATTTCTGTAAAAAATAACCTAAAGTGAATGAATGAATAGTGGTTTAAACTTTTAATATCTCAACAAACATGCAACTATATAGCAGATGCTGCAAGTCACAACAAACCATAAATATTAAACCATAGAAAATATTAACTGTTTGTTTTAGATTTAGACTCATAAACAAAAACAATTGTTATAAAAATTTAAAATTTAAATTAAATAAAGGTGAAAAACAATTTTAAAAAAAAAATTAAATTTTAAATTAAATAAAGGTGAAGTTTAGTTTTACAATGTAACCAATGACCAGAGAACCATTAACTAAGTAAGTAAACACAGGTTACATGAAAGTTGATGTAAATACAGAACTGTCTAAAAACTAATACACTTTTTAATTAGTTCATTAAATCAATATGTAGAAAATGGTGCTATTTTTAATTTTAAATAATAAGTAAGGTTCTACCTGCAATGCATGGCCAAAACTAGACTATTTTTCAAAAGATGCAAAATCCTCAATTCTTGCTATATTTTATATTTTATAGTTTTCAAATAAAACCTTTGTATATAATAAAAAAAAAAAATCAATAAAAAAAGAGGTCAGTTTCAGTATATGAATTTGGCTTGTTTGCCTCAATGTATAATTTTTATAATAAATATAATTCTAACTTTCTGTGAATAAAAACGGTATGTTATATCTCTGTGAGTCTAAAATTTTAATAATTTGGAAAAAATTCAAAAGAATGAAATTTGTTCCTCTAAAAATATACATATATTTTTTTATTATTAATATTTAAACTTATTATTTTATCAACAGATATTGTCTTCATTTTTCCCTTTAGAAGCATTAATGCAGAATTTCCTACCTCTAAATGGAAGAGAAATGTTTTCTATGGAGGAACAAATATTATGATTCATAATATATATGCAAGACCATGTCACATATATGAAATTCTGACAGAATTTTATAGAAAGAGCCATATTAAACTATTATAGCTTAAGAACTTTTTGTTAGTTTTGTATATTTTGTATGCTTTTAAAGAAAAAAGAAAATATATATTACAAAGCTGTGAAAAACAAAACAACATGAAAGTATACAACTAATTTTGATTGGTATGGTCAGAAATAAGAAAGACAATGTTATTTTACAAGAATCAGCAATTAACTATAGCATTAGTTTTAAGTGCATTGATTCTAATGAAATCTGTAAAGCAAAAAAACACTCTATTATCTAAGAAATGGAGCAGAATTAAACAAGACATAATAATAAAAAAAAAAAAAAAAAAAAAAAAAAAAAAAAAAAAAAAAAAAAAAAAAAATAAAAAATAATAATAATAATAATAATAATAATAATAATAATAATAATAATAATAATAATAATATAATATTATTTGTTATTTCGATTTAATCCACCTGACTATAAGCTAATACTGAGTTGGTTAGGAAGCAATTCAAATGATTAATGTAATCAGTCATTCATGTTATACACAGTACGTCCATAATAATAATAATAACAGCAATAAATAAATAAATTAAAAGAGATTCCTTTTTGTCTGATTGAGTAAATTAGAAATATTATTATTATTATATCAGTAGTAGTATATGAGTAAGAAATAAAAAAATAAATATCAACTCATTCTTAAAATGTAGTTTCAGCAAATACATAATTTTAACTTGTAATTGTTTTGTAAGGAAGTATAATTAATATGTACCTGTTTACATATAAATACTGAAAATATTTGTCTGACTTCGTCTTCTATCAAATCCATGTAACAACATTTTCATATTTTATTGTAATTTAACAGTTTTAGTGGTGGTGTCATAAATGATTACAAAAAGATGCAATGTAAAAAGATGAATACAGATAGAGATTTTGCCATGGTAACTATTATGCTAACATAAACACTACATGTGTTAATATGTAAGAAATACTGACAGACTGTTAAATGCTATTCTCAGAATAATGCCTATAATTACAGAATGTCTAAAAATTTCTCCAACAAAGTTTCTATTATTGCTTTCTCATAATTTCTTTGGTTTGTAAAATGTCAACAGTAAAAAATAAAAAATAAAATAAAAGAATAATAATAATATATCTGAAAACTTTGTTGTTTCTCAATAAATACCATTAAAATTTATATTATTTAAAAAAGAGGGGGTTTTTTTACAATTCTATCCATAAGAGATGAAACACCATTTGTAATAACTGATACATACTAACAGAATTCATAAAGATTTGACTCTTGTTTTGTGATAATTCACCAAAATAACTATATTTAAAAAAAAGAAAGATTAAAAACTTCAAAAAAAAAAAAAAAAAAAAAAAAAAATTACATTAAAATTTCAATATGATACGGTAAGTATTTTTAATACTAACAATAAAAGATGTTCAATAAATTACTTTAAAAAAAGTAATTCACATTTTACATTCTCACTCACTAAACATATGCCATTGTGTGATACCAGTTTTCTCATTTAACAAACAATTTGTTTAAAACTCCATGATTTAAAATAAATAAATAAATAAATAAAAGTACTAAAAATATACAACTATTTTAAAACCATTCACACCCGAACTTTCTCTGCAACTTTTCTTTTAATTCATAAAATGATTTTATCACACCAAACAAAATGGCAATCCTATAGAAAGGGTAATTATCTTTAAACTTTCACATAGCAATTATTCCAAAAAAATAATAATAAAAAAATGAAATGATTTATTCTGCATGGAATCAGTAATTATTTTAAAATTTCACACCCTAGAGAAATGCCCCAAAAGTTGTTCAAACTTAATGGAATTGACAATTTAAGTTTTTATATTACTTATTGAAAATGTCAATAAAAAAATGTAATTGGTCAGTTGTGACACAATATAAATGGGAGCTTAATTTAGTTAACATGCCCAGTGGAACTTGAAACCATTTTACCAATGACAACACATTACAAGCGTGTTACAATTTCATGTGTGTTGAACATTTCACCTCGACACACAGGCTTTTCCTGAAACTGCAGATACTCCAAGAGTTTATTTGGAAGTGGCAACTTTACAAACTCATCCATTTTCACAAGCTGGAGGAGGGTTCTTCGACACAAACTCTGCAAGCTCTGCATCACAGTTGGAAGCTTGTAGACAAAAACTTTACGCTTGTAGCTTGAGTTCTTCATCACAGCAATACATGTTTCACTTGGGGCAAAACGTGGAAACACCTGAAGGTTAACAACCTCTGAAACTGGCCAATAACATCCACGCACATCTACTTTCATCACAATCTCCAGCTTGGGGAAACTCAAAACTACGATGAAGTTTGTTGCAAATTCTCGGCTGTGAATTGGATGAATACATCGAACTGCCAAAAAATCTCCCAGTGGACTTGAACGAATTTGTTGTATGTTTGCTGCCAAGTTCAGATTAGAAACTTGTCTGACAATTGACCAGTCAGTGAGACTTCGAATTTCAACATCAGTATTGGAAGCAACAATAACCAGGTCATCTCCCAGCTGCTTGTTGAAAGTGATTGCAAATGTCCGCAACATTGGTGGGACAATCTCAACAGAGATATTTGAAAATTCTGAAGGAAAAATTGTCAGATTCTGAATAATATAGTTATCAGGTAAAACCATGATGCGTGTTAAATGATCAGGTCGCAGGCAGATTCTAGACTTATTGGGTGAAATGTAGCATTCATACCATCTCCTTGTATGATACATAATAAGAAAATGTCCCACACAAGTACTATGAAGCAGATCAAGAATGTAAAATTTAGCAATAGAATAATGTCTGTCACAGTTAATCTGCACAACAGCTATTCCATCCCGGTAACCAACCACATTACACTCCTTTCGTGTTCTGTTATGGTGAACCTGTTGTAACCAGTTTGGATCATCAAAATCTGGAACGGGAACTTTGGGAACTTTAAACATTTCAATCCATGATGATATTTTCTCTGTTATGACTAACTCAGAGTTAGATTTCATAGACACAGAAAAGAATCGACCTTCAAGTGTGTCAGGTTTGACTAAAATTCCTGTCCGTCTGTATGTCTCACGTGATGCTGTATAGTTGACTTTGTCTGTAAATCCACAAACATTCCGTTTGCTGCGCACCCACTTACTATAAGAACAGGAGTACAGAAGCTGACCTGGTGTTGCTAACAAGAGATGGTCATAAAATTGCTGACAAGTTTTATCTTCAGTTTTATCCTTCATACGACTGCCCCCAATGTTACCCATGTTAGCCTTCAGTTCTGAAATGTAAACAATTAAATAAGAAATGGTTTACTGTGTATATATATATAGTATTTAATTTTAAATATTTAGTTTTTATGAATAATTTAATAAAGCTAATGAAATTAAACATTAGTAGTCTCTACGTCAAACAAAGTTATTGGATTATTTATTATTATTATTATTATTATTATTATTATTATTATTATTATTATTATTATAAATTTATTTGTTTTGTGTGTGTTTGTGTGTGTGTGTTATTTGTTGTATATATAACATTAAAATCAACTGAATACAAATTTAATTAGCAAATCAGAAGTACGTGACAGCTTAATTTGTAATATAAATAAATAAATAAATAAATAAATAAATAAATAAATAATTTTTTTTAAAAAGGACATCTGGACAAACGTGAAAGGCAGTACTGTTGTCTCTAAAATAATACAATTTTGCCCAAGACGAAGTTCTTTGTTTCGTATAAATTCAAAGGCATGATCGTGATGATATATAATATATTATATACCTTATCAATCTATTTGATGAAATATATGTTTGTTGAATCACTAAAATTTTAATCAGCTTCATATGCCTGCAAGCTGAACCATTTAAATAACTTACTTTATTAAATAAATAAATAATAATAAAAAAAAAAATATCGAAGGCTTCTGGGGGCAGCTTTTCGAAAACTTCCAAGAACGATAAATCGAAAGGTGCTTTAAAATGTAAACAGGAAATTGATTTCTTGTGTAATAATTCTATCGTTCTTCAGAAGCACCTATGATAAACGAAAATAATGCAGACTTTCACTGTTTGAGTCATTGATATCATCTTAAAGCAGTTATATTAAAATAAACCATTTTTGCAAAAGATGTAATTTCTAAAATGACATAGTTCAGTAGCAACTGTTTAGCCAATGATGAATGCATCAAAAAATCATATAGCCAATTTGAAATTAAAAATACTAGTAAAGAGAATTTAAGATTTATCATAAGAAAAGCTTCTCTTTTTTTAATTAATATTTTAATCACTAGATTAATATAGGGCATAGAAAGCGTACCAGATTTAAAAGAGGAGCATGAGTAAAAATCGGATAATATATAAAAAAGTTTAATTCGTTCTGTTCGCCTAAAAAGCTGTTATTTCTTTTTTTTCTTTTTTTTTTTTTTTTTTTTTTTTTTTTTTTTTTTTTGAAATATATTTTTATTACTTCCTGATATTAAACAGGTTGTTCGGAATTGTTTATTAGCACGATTATTAATGTAGAACAGTAAAATCATCAAAAATGAATAACTGGTAATAAACTTGGTATTGACCAGCATTCTTAAATTATAATTATTTTACTTTCAAACAATAATTAGGTTTATTATCACTAAATTAACTGCAATAATTATTTATTTCTGGGGGGGGGACAGGTGTGATATATTGTTTTTCATTGCAACAAATTATTCAGACTTGATTTTGAATGACCTCTGAGACAGAGAGCGGTTCCCAATAACATCAGAAGGAAATTACCCACAGAAGAGGCAAAAATGGCTGACGCAAACAGAATGGAGAAGGTTGACATGACAAAAGAATTTAACAAACTTGCCGAATCTGACAAGCATTATATTCGGAAGTTGGAAAGTATGAATCTGGACAGAGCTAAAGAATTGCGTGGACTGAGGAACAGGAACCGATACACGGGCGTCATTCTCGCAATTGGTGTTTTGTCGATTTGTATCCTTGAAGTGAAAGTTGACTGCGTAAAACGTGCCTTCTATAACGATAAACACGAAGAGTTATTCCCCTTACAGATTTCTGTAATAGGTCTCGGTATCTGATGAAATGTGAAGTGTATTGAGATAACCAAATAATTATTATTTTATACGTTTATAAAAATTTTTTTTTTAAATAAAGCACATATAATTATAATAACATTTGAAATATTTGTTTATTTAAATGTTTTCCGTTAAGATGAGCACGGATAAAAAAATATATATTTATGTTCATTAGACCGTTTCGGCGTTTGTTGTTGACGAGTATTTTATTTTTCAAAATGATTCATCCTCAGAAAAACAAAACAAAATAATAAAATATAAAACTAATTGACTTTTCTCAGAATGTATTAATCCTCTTTTCTCGCGCCCTTTTTCTCCCACTATAAATTATAATTCTTACGAAAATTGTGTGTTTTTTCTTCTAGAATGTACTATTCTTTCACGACTGTTATTGTACAAAACTGAATATATTCAACCGAAATGTATTACTGTTATAATATTAAATTTGGAATGTTGTCTTAAGAAGAAAAAACAAAATTGTTAATAAATACCATTATTCTTCGTAATCTTACAATTTTTGTTTGTTAAATAAAATATTAGTGTGCTTTGTATATATTCACTTTGTATTAAAAGTAATTTCTAGTTCATTTTAATTTGCTTTTAGTCAGTCATATATTAATCGTTAATATTCACACTTAGGCCTGAACTTAATGTTAGTATTTTAAATTAGAAAAGGTAATAATAATAATAATAAATAAATAAATAAATTTGTGTTTGATATCAGTTAGCAATTTATAAGGTATTCTATAAAATATATTTTCCTTGACCAGTGCAAGACAGCTATTCCATGCTTGCTGTTAAGCAGGAGAAGTTCTTGGATGACTGGGACACAGTCCCTGACCAACCACAGCAGTCGTGATAAGTGTGCTAAAAGAAAACTGTTTGTGCAACCCAACAGTTAGAACCAGAGAACTAATTATCATTTGTATTATGTCGGTTATGTTACTTGTATGAATATATATATAAAAAAAAAGGTTTGAGTGTGGACTGTGATGCTGTCACAAAATAATATTGTGTGAAGACAAAGAAGAAATTAAAAGAAGTGTCAGGAACTTTAGGAATGGCTGAATATAGATATTAATAACATTTGTTGTATCTTTTTTAATGTGGTAGTTTTTGTTTTTCAAAATATAATGAATAAAACATCGTGTTAAATGTAATAATGATAACAAAAATATTTTTTCATCTTAACCAGAAATATTGTTAAAGCAGTTAATAAATGTTACTTTCTGTATTTGAATGCATTTCAACAAACTACTCAAAATATGAAAATATATAATAAAATCAAAGTGGTTAATAAATTCAATTTTGATGTTATTTCAAAAATATAGTTAATCTGTAAATTTGGAATTAAATTCACTGATTTTGCTGACTTTTTTCTTTAAATTAGAAAAAATAAAATAAAACATTAGGGATAATATGCAGCCAGTTATGTAGATCTTAAATTTTGTGATATGAATAAAATTTGAATAACAGTTTTTCTAGAACTTTTCTTTTCTGTTTTTTAATAACTGATTGATAAATTCAGGAATGGAGAAGAAGGAAGAAGTGTATATGAGAAATGTTCCTGCTTTTAAAAATTAAATGGTTAAAAAAATAAATACATTTGAAAGAATATTTGTATTTAGTAGCAATCTTTTTAAGTCACATTTATAAATTGTGTTTATTAGCTGTGTATTATGCTTGGAGATAACTACAAACAAATAGGTAGTAGTATGTAAACATTAACCTGATAATGTAAATTGGGGGCTTTTAGGATCCATATATATAGGTGGCCAAATATCTTTTAGAAGTAACTGCCTCTGTGTGATGTTGCTTTATACTATTACAGTTTAAATAAATCTGAATTTGAATTATTGTCTTGTTACTGTTTATTTTGAAATGTTACAGAAATACAAAGCATGACTGTAAATATTATCCTGATGTAGGTTAAAAAAAAATCATTCTTTTAGTTAGTTCAACAAAAGGGGCAAAATTATATGCTTTTGCTGACTATATAAAATTACATATTGCACAGCAAACTAATAAGTGTAGCCAAGGTCCACAGTAAATTTCCTTTCAAATTATTGTTGTGAAATAGATTTATTTAATCTGAGGAGAGGCATCTGTAAGTAGGAGTTACTATGTAATTCCCATCATTTCTCCTTATTTCAGAGTTTAACAAGAAAGAAGGCAGTAGGTCTGTAGTTAAATAGGATATAATAGACTCCAGGATCAATTATTCTTGTCTTTGGTCTACATCCCATACCAAATTATGCCCCACAACCAGTGTATAGAAGTCTGCATATTTGAAGATGCATGTAAACAAAATTTCATGTTATATAAGAAATTTAGGTCTACTAACTTAATAATATAATATTTTGCACTGTTGCTAAAGAGTTTTTATTTTTGTATTATTTTCCTAAAGTAGCTATTTGAAAATGTCAAAATGTTACTCACTTAAATTGCCTATGAAAGTATAGGATTAGTTTCCATGTTAATGATTGCCAGTTCAAATCTATTGCCATTGTGGGTTAGACAGTGCATATGTATGTTTATATACACATACATATGCACTATCTGTTGAAGAATCACTGTTTTCATTGATCAAACCTTACTTAACAAGGGACAAAAATGTCCTGTGTGGTATCTGGCAACTGCAGATTTTTTTTTATTTTACAATTACTAAACATATTTTACTTCATTATTATTATTATTTGTTTGGGAAGTTTAAAAGTAAAGTTTCTCGTTATGATATTATTTCTTTAGAATCTTGAATTGTCATTTCATGACTGTCTGTTCATAACTGCATCATCCAAAGTGTGTGCATTTGTAGCTTCATGATCTGAATGTTTTACTATTCAGAACATTAAACGGTGTGCTGAAAACATTTGTATGTTAATTCTGCTCTGAACTGTACTTTGTGACAGTTGGGGAAGAGGAGATAAGTTGTGCCATTTTCCAGTTAAATCAACCTGGGGTCCAAGGAATGAACATATCCATAAAAATAAATGGTGAGCCTCAAACAGCAAGATTTTATTCATATATATGGGCTGCATTAACAGGATTTCCAATAATGGTGTAGTCAGGGATTTGAAAATATTCTGTAAAGTGGCATAACATTCCCTACATAGTAAATTGTGCCAGTTAGAGTTAAGATAAGCATGTAATATGCTCATTGTTTATTCCGTAATATTTTCCAGCAGTTCCCCCACTTTGATTCTTAACCGTCATGTAATGTTAACAAAATGTGATAGATCTAGCTAAAACACTCCTACAACTGAACTATAACTCATCAAGACTTGTACAAAAATAGAATAATCATCCAAGAAAGGACTATCAATGTGGATATATGAATGATTATAGTATATTTAACCTATTTTCAAATGTGCTATGCCGTTATGTTCCTCCTATATTCTAATGTATTTGAAACTGCAATGGAAAAGAATTGACTTAAAAATACTTTTAAACACATGACATGCATATAGAATATTGGTAATGATTCTATATGTATTCTAAATCCAGCCTACTCATCAGCACATTTTCTAGTAAACAAATCTGAAATACGTACTGTTCATTTTTCTTTACTGCCATTTCTAAAGCTTGAACACAAGCTGGCAGGATCTTTGGGTTGGGATGCATACAGATACCCGTTAATTTGGATAAACAAAATCTTCAGCACTGGCCTTGCTAGCCACCTTTAGCAAGAAACTCCCTCAAATTCATCAACTACATCATCAAGCCCAGCAATATATTGCTTACTGCAAGACCGTCCTGTAACTTTCACCAACAAAATCCCCTTCATTTTTCTGATTCTGGATCTAAATCGGAACAGCTTGCCATAGGCCTAGTGACCTTGAATTTTCTCCCCTTTTTCAATTTGCTTTGGCAAATATGTTGGTGCAAAGTTGGATTTTTAAAATTTTGTTATTTTTAAATGGATTATACTTTCTGGTCAAAATAATTTAAGGTATTCAGTTAACTAAGCAACAAACACAAACTGCATACCAATTATTTTATTTTCAACAGTTTTTCCCCCACCTCCCCACCCTGGTCTTCAGTGAACTAAGTGCAGCAACAGAAAATATGTTATAGTAAAAAAAAAAAAATTATCAAAAAGTGTTTACGAAATTAAATATAAAATAAAAATGTTCAGATTGTAGAAGCGAGGTAGGAATTCAGTGAGGAATGTGTGAATTAAGTAAACCACAACATTGAGTATTCCTATGAAGCAATTATTTTAAAGTGTTTATTTTAAGTACTGGTACTAGTGACTTTAATCAACTTCTTCAATAGTAGGTCCACCACTTCCTCCAGTGGGTGCTGATCCAGCTCCTGGGGCACCTCCAGCAAAGTTTGGCATTCCTCCTGGAGCATCACCCGATGCTTGGTACAATTTAGTAACGATCGGATTGCAGACACCTTCCAGCTCTTTCTGTTTGTGTTCAAATTCATCTTTCTCTGCAAGCTGGTTCAAGTCCAGCCACTGGATGACCTCATTACACTTGTCAATGATCGTCTTCTTGTCACCCTCGCTGATCTTGTCTTTCAGTTTCTCATCTTCTACAGTTGACTTCATGTTGAAGGCATAGCTCTCTAAACTGTTCTTTGCCTGGATTCGATCCCGCTGCTTGTCATCTTCAGCTTTGTATGCTTCTGCTTCATTAACCATACGTTCAATTTCCTCCTTTGTAAGACGGCCTAAAATGAAAAATAAATGAATGACTGACCAGAACAAGAAAATCGCCAAAATGGTTAACTATTACATTAACAGTTTTACACGCCTCCCTTTTTCCTGTTAGTAATCATTCTGTAAAGAGAAAGAAAATTTCTTTAAGGAATTCAAATTACCTTTGTCGTTGGTTATGGTGATTTTGTTTTCTTTGCCGGTACTCTTGTCAACAGCAGACACATTAAGGATACCATTAGCATCAATGTCAAAGGTCACCTCAATCTGTGGGACACCGCGAGGTGCTGGTGGGATGCCAGTCAGTTCAAATTTACCCAGTAGATTATTGTCTTTGGTCATAGCACGTTCACCCTCGTATACCTGGGAGAGAGAGAAAAAAATTACTTTGAATCTCAGCAGAATTAAAATATGCGGAAATTGTGCTAGGTCTGATATTTAAGGATCCACTAGTGAATTGGAATTTCCAATCAAAATGCCATTTTTATTATTTGCATAAAGAGAAATTACACCAATGTAGGCTTCATATTGTAAGGCTGGTGGATCTTAAGTAAACATGTGAAATGGTATGTTGTTTATGATTTTAAAAAATTGAACTTGTATGAACATAGGACAAGACATTACCTGAATCAACACACCGGGCTGGTTATCGGCATATGTGGTAAATGTCTGCGTCTGTTTGGTTGGAATGGTTGTGTTACGTTTGATGAGACTGGTCATCACTCCACCAGCTGTTTCAATACCCAGTGATAGAGGAGCCACATCAAGAAGCAACAGATCTTGAACTGCCTCTGATTTATCACCAGACAAAATGGCTGCCTGCACAGCTGAAAGAAAATGAACGTCATTATCCAATACTTCCAACTAAAGTAATCATGGCACGTTTTCTGGTTTATTTATCTTTTTACATTTTCAGTCATTTTAAAATGGTACATCTGACTAGTTTACTTAAGTTTTCAATAAATTATAAAATGTATTTCTTATAAAAATATACATCTACAAAGAAAACAGGTTTAAAAAAAATCTATTCAATTTATGGAATCACATGATCAGGAAATAATCAAAAATCAAAACAAAAATATAATTTGAACATTTAAAAATTAAAGATTTGTTACATACTGATTTGTTTTTACTGAAATTGTAGAATGTTTGGGAATTACCGTTTTAGAAGTCTTAGCGGAAAATATTTAAAATTTTATCTACCTGCACCATAAGCTACAGCCTCATCAGGGTTGATACTTTTACACAGCTCTTTGCCATTGAAGAAATCCTGCAGTAATTTCTGGATCTTTGGAATTCGAGTGGATCCTCCAACCAGAACAATGTCATGGATCTGACCTTTGTCATATTTAGCATCTCGCATGGCCTTTTCTACAGGTTCCAGTGTTCCTCTGAAGAGATCAGCATTCAGCTCCTCAAACCTAGCTCTGGTGATGGTGGTGTAGAAGTCAATGCCTTCGAACAGGGAGTCTATTTCAATACTAGCCTGAAATGATGTATTCAGTTTAGAAATAATTTAGATAAACCAATACTGTTAAGAAATTATATATTCTAGTATACTTGATATATATATCTGGACAAACATTTTTGAATTAGAGGTATTATATTCAGTACTGGCCCAAGTGAAGATTTCTATCAATATCCAAAAGTTTCAAGTTACCTGGCTACTGGAAGATAAAGTTCTTTTTGCTCGTTCACATGCTGTACGAAGACGTCTCACTGCTCGCTTGTTCTCAGAAATGTCCTTTTTGTGCTTCCTCTTGAAATCTTGGACAAAGTGGTTGACCATTCGGTTGTCAAAATCCTCTCCTCCCAAATGGGTGTCACCAGCAGTTGACTTCACCTCAAAGATTCCATCTTCAATCGTTAGGATGGAAACATCAAAAGTTCCTCCACCCAGATCAAAGATCAGCACATTTCTCTCACCACCAACCTGTATTTTAATTAATTTTGAGTCAATAAACTGCACAACTACAATTTCTTGATAATGATGGTTATTAAATACTATTTTATCAACAATTTTATCATGCAGTTAATGTCAAAATACAAATAGTCTTACAATACAGTAATTGCCATAAATATCTTGTTAATAGGACATTTAAATACATGAACATTTGTCATGGAATTCAGATTGCTTAACCAAATTTGTTACTTCATATCACATCCGATTTTTATTTATTTATTGTTTCCACTGAATTACTCCATGCATTGGTAATTAAGGGAGAGTGAAGGAAATGGTCAAGACAAGAGTTCCATCAAATGAAAAAACCAATGTTTTTGAATAACACTGTCTTTACAGATGAGTAAAGTAATCGTCTATCCTTATTTTGATAGGGTGTAATGTGCAATTAACCTGTGTCAATAACATTTATTATACCTAAAATTTTAATCTGTCCTCAGTGCTGATTCTTATTTTGTCTTGGTTACCATATCACCTTACTCCTATCATTAATCAAAGTTACTTAAACATATGTTTTATGATTGTATAACGTATTATTATCGAGTCACATGTATATCATAATTAACTTGTACCTGAACTTGTGTGTTCATTTCTCTATTATTATTGATAGAATTAATGATTTATATAGATTGCTGTTTATATTCCTTGTTAAGAGGCCATTAAAGTACCTTGTTCCCTTGACTTGAGCCTTAAAGTGTTTAAAGGAGTGAGCCCTGTGACAACATTAAATACCTTCTTGTCTAAACCATAAGCAATGGCTGCTGCAGTAGGTTCATTAATGATACGCAGAATGTTTAAACCGGAAATTGTTCCTGCATCCTTGGTGGCTTGTCTCTGGGAGTCATTGAAGTAAGCTGGTACTGTTACAACTGCATCTGTCACAGTCTTAAACATTAAAAAAGAACATTTAACATTTTATACAATACTGACTACAAAATCTACATGGCTATTATGTTATACTTTGGTCTTGCTACATCTAAATTCTTTTTTTCTTTTTTTAAATGTAGTACCGAAGTGCTTATTTACAAAACTACAATTCAGATCTTTGCTGAAACTTAAGGAACAGCATTAATCTTTTTTAAAGAGTATGAAATTCTTAGATCAAGATGTTAATTTGTTACTGAAACATACCTTTCCTAAATACTGTTCAGCAGTTTCTTTCATTTTGTTGAGAACCATAGAGGAAATTTCTTCTGGAAAGAAAGTCTTGTCTTCACCTCTGTAACTAACTTGAATTTTGGGTTTGCCTCCATCACTGATAACTGTAAATGGCCAGTGTTTTCTGTCTGATGTAACAGTGGCATCTTCAAAACGTCTTCCAATTAATCTTTTGGCATCTTAAAAATATATAAATCAAAATCAAATCAAAATTAAAACAACCTTTCTACATTTTGATTTTAAGAAAACCTACCTTGTATTTTAAAATTTATCAAAACAATTGTGAAAATTAACATGCAATTTTTATTTCTAAAAAATTCAGTAGTTATTCTATACAATGTTTAAAAAGAACTGTTGTACTATTAGATGAAAATGTTCAAATTTATATTTTAAATTATATACAACGTATTTTACAGAGTATTACAAAATTATTTGTGTGATGCACAGATTTCTCACCAAAGACAGTGTTTTCTGGGTTCATGGCAACTTGGTTCTTTGCAGCATCACCAACAAGTCGTTCAGTGTCGGTGAAAGCCACATAGCTGGGTGTGGTTCTGTTTCCCTGGTCGTTGGCAATGATTTCCACTTTTCCATGCTGAAACACTCCTACACAACTGTAGGTTGTTCCCAAATCAATACCTACTGCTGGTGCTTTTGCCATTTTCCTGTCGGTTAATACATTCATAAATTCAGAATTATATACATTGCTTTTTACATTTGATGATTTGTTCAGTCATGTTCTAACCTGGCCATTTTGTAATTACAGCTTTCGAAAAATCAATTTGATCAATAATGTTTGCATTCGACTTTTGAAACAAACCAACCCCCCCCCCAAAAAAAAAACACCCAACAAAATAAAATAAAATAGACATCGTTTTCCTGTTTCAAGTATTTGAAACAAATTATTTTGTTTCACTTGCTTGTTAAATAATACACGCCCTAAACTAATTAATGCCAAACCAATGCCCGATCTCGAATGAATGACTAATCAGTAAAATATATCATTTTAACAAAAGAATTTTAACAATTTAAATATAATAAAAGGAAAATATGATATGGTAGATGTAAATTTAAAAACCTATTTCAATTAATATCTAGTCACCTTAATATATTAATTCCGTTTCGAATACCTAGCGTCTCCAAGCGACAAAAGCAGTTAGCACGTGCACGAGCCTATCTTCCAGTACAAAGACTAATGGGAAAAAGGAAGGGGCTTTATAGTCTGACGATTTTGACTACACATCGAATCTTCTAGAATTACTAACAGGTTCGTTTATTTCCGTCGCAAGGACATATCCAATGAAAAAGCTAATCTCAATAGTTCGGAAAAATGCGGGATCTTCGGAAAATATATCCCAACATATAATAAATATAAATATTATATGAGCTGACAATATTTTGAAAATTTCGTGCAATTATTGAATTAGCGTATTTCGACTTTTGTATGACCATTCAATGATGTTTTAGATGTTTCTGGAATCCAGGACCAAAAGATACATATTTCTGATAAAATATGAAAAATATTTTGTTTAATATTTATTTATTTATGACTTTTAGTTATAAGTTTTTCCCACGAACATTTGGTGGCGATTTTAGTACAGGTGGTATGTCCGATCCATTTTTCAAATGTAAGCAGACTTTCAAGTAGTTGAAATTAAATAATTATGTGTTTTTTGCAGACGTCGTTGCCATTTCTGCAACAGTCGTTTTAGTTTCAGTAGCGTGCGCACCGTTCGCTGATGTTTACATGTAAAGATTAATAAAGTTAGCGTTCTTGGTCTATGACTTTACATATTTTGTTTTATATATATACATACATGTATTTGTACACCAATTACGTGATCCTACATTGCAGTTCATACACACAGATTTATGGAAAAACATAACATGTCGAAGATACTTCTTCACCCCCGCCCCAGTCATAGGTCATCAATACAAAAAGGACTAGATGAATGCTTAGATAAAGAACAGTGGCGTGCAGAGGTGGGGGCGAATGGGCGAGGCCCTGGGCATCCAAATGTTGGGAGCGGATACAATGAGAGAAACGAATTTGGTTGATTTATATTTAAATCGAATAAAGCGTTTATTTTATGTTTCATCTGTATTACCTATTCAAAATATCTTCGTTTCTCATAATATTTCTCAGTACTACGCCTTATACTTGACTGTTTGAGGCATACAATCAAGGAGTTAGCCCTGGGCATCACCACTGATAAAGAAATACGACAGTTTCGCAAACCAGTAACTAGGGGCCTGGTTAGCCCAACACACCTAAAAAGCCTAAGCCACTGAATGGACAGTGAAGTTGGCAAGCCACTGGATAGAAGTGAACGACAGCTGCACCGCTTCGGGTGACATCTTTACAATATAACAAATCGTTTGAACATGCAGAAATGTTTATAAATGGCCAGAGGATGTCATTGGTTGCAACAGTGAAAACTGTATGCCTGTTTGGCAAAAATTTAGGTGTGCTGGCATCAAATGAATACCCAAAGGAAGTTGATTTTATAAACAATAATAATAATAATAAATAATAATACACACAAAAAATACAGCATTGTAAGTTAAATCATGGGTAGTTCACTTCTTTCGCAGTACTAAAAAAAAGACCCAGCAAAAGAAAATATCACTGTCATCAGCTGCAAGGAAGCTTGTTTAACCTTCTTACAGCAAAACAGTGAAATAAAATTTCGGTTAAATCAGTTTGTTTTGGAATATATATTTTATTTAAAAGGTAGAATTTTATTGACAGTAAATTATGATTTAGTGATTTTTCTATATTCAACAAACTGTCGTAACAACTAGTATCTGTTTTTTAGCTAAAAGGTTCCTCTGTGCTGTAGCTTAAGAAAAGTAATCCCTTTTTAATTTCATGAAACTTAGTTATTTTATCTTGAGGTGTTGATTAGCTCTATAAGAGAAAATAAATATAAAACTGATCAGATGACAGGTAACTATTGTTTCCAGTCAAATCAAGTTAAATACACAATATCATGAGCAATATTGAGTTTTTATTTGTTAAAACAGAGAGGATTTAGTTGTGACTGAGTGAATATTTCTATGATGTATTTACATTTTTACTTCTTGATCTTATAAAATCTTGTGAAATAGAGATGAAATTTTATAGAACTTTTGAAGAATATATTTTTATTGTAAATATACAAAACATAAATTTGATAAAGAAGATAAACATTTTATAGATGCATCTGTGTATCTGTATATATGTGTGTGAGATAAACTATCTGGCTGCTGCCATATCAGTTTTGAAAACAATATCAGTTAATTAAGCAGGGAAGATGCAATTTTGGAGTACCTAGAAAGTCTCTCAAACCATTCACTGCTCATGCAACATGATCAGATGCTTTGCCAGACAGTACAAAGATGGATAAACAGAATGTCTAATGCAGTGCAAAAAATACCCCAAAAAGAATGCAATTAATAAAACAATGCTATCAAAGTCAGTACTTGATTGCTCAGTGTAGGACATGTTAAGAGAATTTGAGGAAATGTACTCCAAGCTCGGTTTTATAACATTTTGTTCATACCATCCCAAACATGTTCTACAAGATGTGACAGACTCTTTGTGGGTACTGTCCCATGACTAGTCTGATACTGAAGATTCTCAACAAGGTTCCAGAAACACACACCACATGGAGGCCAGAAACAAGAGGTGTATAAATTGTTTCATCTGAAATGACAGAAAATATGAATACCATGCTCTGTGTGATTTTGTAAACTTGGTGAACAAATACCTCCTGGTTGCCATTAAACTGAAAATTAAGAATGAAATTCATTTCACAGATGTTTGCATGTCCCATTATAAAGGAAATGGGCTATTTCACTTCCATTACATCAATTGCTATTTAACTGCTTTTTTCTCATGAAAAGGCAATAAACAAGTTGGGTCAGGGTCAAGAAGAGCTGGATTTCAGAAAAACCCAGAAGACAGCAGTTTAGCAATCAAAAACAAAAAAGCTGGCTGCATGCTTAATTTATTCTGTTCCTAGAAAAATCTTTATTGCTTTGCAAAAAGCTAAATAAATAAATAAGTAAATAACTATACTACTAGTTATTAATTTATTAAACATGTTTTTTTTAGCATTTTTAAGATTGAGTTAAACATTTTATAAAATGCTTCTTTCTTTCTTTTTTATGTTTTTGGTGTTATTGCATATAAAAAATTAAATGCTGCAGTCAGAATTTTATGATCTACTATTTTTACCTAGCAGCAAGTGGATGTCTGTATTAATTTTGTCAAATTAGACATGACATTCAGAAAGTCTCATAGGTCTCATGTTGCTTATGATTGGTTTAAAGATTAACAAAATAATAAAATAACAGAGGAAAAAAAAAAAAAATGAATATTATAAAAAACCAGTTCTAGGATGTTAAGCAAAACATGACTGTATTTGAATTAAAAAGTCCAAAAGCAAAATAAAAAATAGAATATATATATATAAGAAAACAGAAAAGAGTTGAGTGATTAAACAATACACCAAAACAACAGAGAGAGAGAGAGAGAGAGAGATATTGAAAATGGATAAATATAGATGGACATAAAATGCAGTTTATTTGTTTAATGACAACTTAGCATAGAAATAAAATTAGTTATTGGCTGACTTAATATTAACATGTATATCTGTCTTTATATTTATTTATATTCACTTTCTGGGCATCTTTTGTAATGAATTTTAAATGTGTGTGTTTTTTGTATATGTATGTATACAGTTCGGAACTATTTTTGAAAAAAAAGAAGATAAAAAATGTTTTAAAGTATATAAGAACATATATATAAAATAGTACATTCAGAGGATAAGATGGTATGTAATAGGTATAAACTGTCTATCAGAGGAATCTGTTTATGCTTCTAGTAATTATAGGAGATGACTCTTGTTTAGCTTATCTAGTATGAAGTGCATTAATTAGCTCCTTTCATGCCAAAAACACCAAAAGAAATAAATAACCAAGGAATAATTAGACATAATTTCAATGAAATTTTATAATTTGAAGAAACTGTTTCAAATAGGTTGAAATAATTTATTTATCACTAATAACAATTAGGAAAAAATAAAGTGAATTAAGAGGTAAAAATCTGGTAAACAGTTTCTTAGTTTTCCATTTCACTTAGAGCTGGATTTGGTAGACTTTTCACAGCTGCTATAATAATGACCAGTGTATGTACTCTCCTGCATGGGATGGTACATATCATGTTTGCTGCTAACTGGAATGTGTAGCCAATGAAATGGTGGCTTAATCTTTTCATTATCTGAGTGCTTCATCTGACACCATATAACCATAAACACAATGAAATAAGTACATATAGTTAAAAAAAAAAATTAACACATTTTATTTATTGTAATAATCAATATTTTTATTTCATTTGTTTATTCAGCAATAAATCATGTATACGTTGATGTTAAGCTGATGTTAGTGCTATTTTCAGGAACACTAGCTGGGATTTTCTGTTCTCTCTCTTTGTCTGCAACAAATGAATGAATATTTCTTTAATGCATTTGAACTCATAATTTTTTTTTTTTTTTTTTTTCTTCTGTTTCTTTGTTGTAAATAATTATATCAGTATACCTGTTTTAGGACACTAACTGGAATATGAAAAAGCCCAACTTAACACAACATTAACATGTCTTTAAATTAGAAACTCAGTATATGTAATATTTATATCACAAAATTACTTTATTTTTTGTTGTATTTTTTTTTTTTTGTTGTAAATAATTCTAAAGATGATGTACTTGTAAGCAGGGTTCACTATTGTTATATGAAGACTAACACTACATAAGCTTTTTTAATTACACACCTTGTCTGAAGAGCCTGATCATGAACCTGTTGAGATTTCCTTTAATTCTTTTTAAAAATGTTGGCTGTGTGTTTTCACATTCATTAGAGATGTTGGTTTCAGCACAGCTGAAAAATATCAGTAAATATAACAATATTTCATTTACAGCTTACAGTCATATATTTTATTATTACACTACAATTGAAATAAATTAAGTTAATTACAAATTATAGAAAATTTTAAATGTCACAAAATAATTTTAAATGGGCAATTAATATGAGATGTTTACAATTACAAACCTGTGAGTTTGGTTCCCACTTGTGCAAACACTGTTCTGGTAAATCATCTGCAACATCAACAGAAAAGCAAATTTAATTTTGTTTACGTTCAAATAATTTTTTTCAGAGATAAGAGCTTGCAAAATATTAAACAACATCAATAAGAATCATAAGAAATTCACAGCAGTTCATGAAAGATGTCATTTTGAATTTTAAATAATATTTTGTCTAAACCTGTTTGGTTATTTATGCACTTAAGTATTTGTCTCTTGTCATATATTCTGTACATTTGTAATTTCTGATAATCAATTCAGACTTGTTTAGTACTAATAAAAATAAAATAATTGTAATTTGTTTCAGTTTTATTAATTAAAATGACTAAGAATAATGATTATTTATATTTTTAAAAGTAATACTCACTCTTTTTGATTGGATGTGATTTTCTGGAATCTTTGTGTCCTATATAAAGAAAAACACATAGATTTTCTATTACACACTTTTAACACTATATTGTACTCGTTACAAAAGAAAAACAGAACAGTAAATATTCGTTCATATATGTTTGTATTAACAAATTAAATTTGAATGGCTTCTCAAGCTACAATGTAATTGAGAGACTAATTGTAGGAGTATTCTTAATTTCCAATTTTAATTACAACTTTGAATCAGTCTGTTATGTTTTTATTAATCTAATTAAAGTGTACTGTCATTTAACTTTTATTTTTTAATGATTTGAGAGATAAAAGCCACTGCTATCACTCCAGGTGCAAGGCAACTTTTATATTAGTTTTATCGTAGACAAGAAAACATGACAATCTTTTATAAATCACATAGAAACTGAATACTAAAGGTCTAGTGCATTCTCCTACCTCAACCAGATTTAACCATTTTAACCCATTCTTTTGTTGTTTGTTTATATATTTATTTATTATTTATCTATGTTTTAAATTAGAATTACTATTTTTTTTCTTCTTATAAATGATCTGTTACATGCTCAGTTGTGAATGGAAAAACAACTATCTACTAACAAACAACAACTAGGAAAACACTAACCAAAATCTTATCCACAGTGTCATACATATCAGATCCACTGAAGTTAGAAACTATGTCATCTATCATTGACCAATCAGAGTTTGGACTGAACTCTTTCTCCTCACCAAAATGTTGCTCTTTATCTGGAATATCTCCATTACAAGAAACAGAAGCAAGGGATGCAATTGATGTACTCGCTATAAAAAAATAAATAAATAAAATAAAATAAATAATACAAGTAATAAATAATAAAGTAATAGTAATAATGTGCTATTTTCACTTATGTCATATTATTTATCTTAATATCTCCATTACAAACTGCTAGGTGTTACCTAAATGATAGAAATAAAGACATATATGTAGCTTAACATACTTACCAGCAGATATATCAGCCTGAAAAGTAAAAATGTATAATTAATTTTACTTTAGTATTGTTTTGTATTTTATTTACTAATTTTATTACAGTGGTGTTGTGGTTTATTTTTCATAAATATTTTATTGTTAGTTGGAGAGTGTCATAAATTTTATAAATGTATTATGGTTTCACATTTTCATACAGCTATTATGAGTTTTCTTGCTCTTTTGAATAAAGCTGCTTGTTCACTTAGTTCAGAACAATGGAAGATTTTTTATAAAGTAATAACATAAGAAGAAAATGAAGATGAAGTAAAAGATTATCTACCTCTGACTTATTTGAGGACTGTGGCCTTTCAATGCACCTTTTGTCCTGAAATTGCATGTAATAAATTATTAATTAAAACTTTCACTGTATTAATCTAATTCAAGTAAATTATTAATGCGTTTTTTTTTTTTTTTTTCTTGATATAGTAAGGATTTTTTGATCTAAATTATATTTTACTTTTTCAATGATATGAGAGATGAAACACAATGCTATTAATCCAAGAGCTTACCAAGTAAGAGCAAGATATCTTTTACATTAATTTTATAACAGACAGGAAAACATGACAGACTTTGATGAATCATATATAGGAGATGGTTGCATGAGAAATAACCCAATAAATAACTTACTAAATATATTTAATTATGTCTCCATCAAATATCAGATCAGAGATCAAATGAAAAGTCTGGTCTAGTCTCCATGGCTACCAATTTACAATCCATTCTTTTTTCTCCCATAGTTTTTTTTTTTTTTTTTTTTTTTTTTAAATTAGATTTACACATTTTTGAAAAATGATCTGCTGTGTGGACAAGTTCAATTGTCCATTAACAAACAACCAGGAAATACTAACCAGTAACTTAACCACATCATCATACAAATCAGATCCAACAAAGTGAGAAACAATGTCATCTATCATTGACCAATCAGAGTTTGGACTGAACTCTTTCTGCTCACCTAAATATTGGTCATTGTCTTGAAAAAGGTCTGAAGAAAGTGATGCAGTTGATTTACTCACTTTAAAAAATAAAAATAATGATAAATAATAATATAAAAATATAAATAAAAAATAAAATAATAATGTGTTATTTTTATTTGTGTCAAATTATTTATTGTAATATCTGCAATATAATATAATAACATCGCCAAGTAAGTTATTTAATGTCCATGATTTTTTTTCTTTTTAAATCAACAGTGATTCAGAAACAAAAACACAAGTTTGAGATATATTTTAGTTTCATAATAATTATATAGTAACAGTATTTTCTAAAAACCAGCATAGTTGAAAAATTCTTTCTTTGTTTTGGTTCATTTTAGAGAGGAAAATGAGGTAGATAATTTTAAATTGTTTGTTATTGCTAGGTGTTACTTAAAAGATTACTGTATAACAGAAATAAAGACATATATGTAGCTTAAAATACTAACCATAAGATTTATCCTCCTGAAAAGCAAAAAATATGTAATTAATTTTACTTTAGTATTGTTTGGATTTTATTTAGTAATTTTATTACAATGGTGTTGTGGTTTATTTTTCATAAATATTTTATTGTTAGTTGGAGAGTGTCATATATTTTATAAATGTATTATGGTTTTGCATATTCAGAGTTATTATGAGTTACCTTGCTGTTTTAAACAAAGCTCGTTTGCTTGTTGACTTAGCTCAGAACAATGGCAAATTTTTGTAATAGATAACGTCTGATAAAGCAATAATGTAAGAAGAAAAAACAGAGCTGTTTTCATGAAGATTAAGTACAAGGTTAACACCTACTTCTAACTTATCCAATGACTGTGGCCATTTAAAGAATTTTTTGTCCTGAAATCATATGTAATAAATTATTAACAGAATTACAAAATAATTAAAATGTTCACCTATATTAATTAATCTAATTATTAGAAGACATAACATTTTAATTAACAGAAAAATTGAGAATACATATAAACTCATTTAATAGTGGCAATTATGAATAAATATAAGCCTGTTTAATATCAATAAAGTTAAATATTAATAACAAATTTTTCTAAAATAAAATATGAAATTAATAATTACAAATAACTTGGCAAGTTCTTTGTGGTCATCAGATGAATGAAATTCTCTAACAATTTCATCGAGGAGTGACCATGAGCTGTCCAGATGACAGTCAAAATGAAACTCATCCTCAAAGAAATTTGTATAGGAGGACCTCTGAGATGCTGAAAGTGTTAACAGATTCATAAATTTATGTTTATTATTTTAACATTAAAATGACTAATTAGTAATACTGTATAAACCTCTATTACACAAACACAGAAATTCATAAACTTGTATAAAAAGAAATATATCAGTAAAATAATCTGGTATCCAGTATGATTTTTAAATTAATTTTTTTTTACATTTCTTAAATAAAATTAAAATCCTGATACTACTACTAACTAGAAATACATTACAAATTTATCCTTTCCAACTAATTAAACTACTCACTGTTGTTGCTGAAGTGTGGAGGGCGTATGTTTGTAAAATGGGTTTCTCCAGGATCCTGAAAAAAGTAAAATGTAGGGATCGAGTTTACAAATAAAATTCGATTTTCATATTATTATTATTATTAAAGAAATCAAATCAACAATTATAATTTTTATATAATATAGTTTATTTCTTTCATTCTTTTTGTAATTTTTTATGATTATTTTTTAAATGTGGATTAAAACAGATATATTTTATGAATACGTTGTCTAAACTGATATATAAAACTATTGTGAATAAAGAAGTACATTTTAAGTAAAAGTTGAGAGGGGGTATAACGTACGTCGCTGGAGAAATCAGAAGACTGATTAAAATTTTCATAAGTGTTCATGCGGGACTTCCATTCCCTTAAAACAAAACAATTAATATTTTGTAGTATTAGAAACACACTTTTAAAATACAATAAAGCTACTTATAATTGGAATACTTTAAAATGTATAATGACAACTGTGATATATTTGTACATTTTATGACGGATTAATTCACGTAATTAAAAGTCCGATTGCCATTAAATTAATTTACTAGCTTATTTTTAACTGAATATATATATATATTATATATTATATATAATTAAAATTTGAAACTTAAGACGACTAGGAAAGAAATAATATCAAATAAATGAAACGGAAACACAGGGCACGCCACTAATTAGATAAAAATGGTAGCATTATTACGCATATATTGTCAAATGCAAATAAATCTAATTTATAGTCTTCCACAGTATTTATATCAGGTACATTTATAGCAATGATCAAAAACTCATTTTAGGCTACCGAGCGTCGCCTATCCGAGGGAAATAACTTTTATCTGTCATTATTTTTAGAATAACAAGAGAGTTCCGTCTTAAAACAATGTAGCTTAACTATAAAAATTCAAAGAAATAATAATTACTAAATTGTGAGAGATAAAAAGTGAAATAGTTTACTGACAGAGCTTTTTAGACGATCTTCTGCTACAATTTTAACAAATGTGTTAGAGCGCGAAAAAAATATTTTGTTTGACATATGATCAAATTAATTCATTCAAAACTGGAAATAAACATATCATCTTTTCAAATTCGAAATAACTGAATTAATAAAAGCAATAATTTAATTAAATTAATGAAATAAAATAATATTATAAATTTATCAACAAATGATAATAATGAGTGCCGAAGGCAGAAATTAATTTTTTTTACCCTGATCTTTGATCAAGCGAAGTCACCGATGGGATGCATACAGTTTTGACTGCACCTTTCTTTTGTTTAGATGGCCGCTTCAACTTAATTTTTTTTAAATCGACGGAATTCCGCAGAAAATTCATTTTTCTCGATGGAAAAATCTGAACTCTTAGAAACTTCTAAGCTAATTTAATTCGTAGTCATAGAGATGACGTCATTATAATTAGGTTCTTATGGGAATGTAAGATTCGGCTAAAGTCGGAAAAAGTCGACAAACAAAAGTGAAATTAATTCGAAACAATATGAATATTAACAACAACAACAACAGTAATAATAAATACAAAGAACTAATTATAATTAAAGTGGAATATCTATGTCCCAAACGTTTTACTAAATAAGAATTGGCTGTGTGCATACATACATACATACATACAAAAAACAAAATAATGTTGTCGATCTTGGTTTTCTTGAAGCTGTAAAGTTTTCCAAGTTATAACATCACGTGCACATTGAATCAGTTAATGAACAAGTACATTTAATACAGATAAAGAATGCATTTTGTACAAGCAGAGTAAGCGAAATATCAGATTCGGGAGGATACTAAGTAATTAACACTAATGTTATGAACGTCTGGCTATTACTTGCATCCGTTAAAAAAATATCTGTCACAGTATATTGAACAAATTAAAGGATTATAAGAAAGTCCATGTTCTAGAATATAAATTTCCCGTAAAACGTTAATATTAGCTGTGACTGGGGTTCACCTGGCAAATAGTCGTTTTGGAGAAACAGTCATTTTTTAATTTTTATTATTATTACATTTTTTTTATTTTTTACGCTAAGACAGTAACGCATATGTAAAGTTCTTGAAAAATATGTTTTATATTTTTAGCCGTTTCAGTTGAAAATAAATCATTACAGGAACCTTGTAAATATATATAAAGCAATCCTGCAATAAAGATTTCTCGTGTGTCTGTGTTTATATGTTGTCATCTTTTATTATGATTAAATACCAATTACAATGAAAAATATATATTGTAAAGTGTAAAAAAAACAATAACCAAAAAACAAACCCCCCCCCAAGAACAGGTTCAATAGAAAAGAAATAAAAACTATAGAGAAAAAAAGTGATAAATAAATAAAAAGGTAGTAAAGAAATGACTGGTAGGTGATCGTGGATTCCTTACCCTTAAATTAACTGGTAACCATTCAGAATCGAGTATTTTAATAAAAGAAAATTAATCTGATGATAAGCTTTTGAAATCTGCAGTTCCAGTTCCACTGGACAACAGCAGCAGTTCATTTGGGATACATTTGTGAAAGTATTTGACAGCGGACTAGGCTGTGTCTCATTCGTCAAGGAAAAGCAAGAATCAAAACAAGAATCTTGAAATTTTCCTGTAAAATATCTGGGCTTCAAAGCGACATTTTTTATTTTATTTTTTGGATTAGTGATGGTGCCTGCTATGAACTGAGAATAATCCGTTTTTGGCATATATGAAAAGAAAGAAGACAATTAGCTATTGTTCTGCTGTTCCAGTGATAAACTATAATACCTGTCATCGTGTATAAATTCAGTTCCACGAAGAAATAAACAGAAACCAAAAGGTTGCCAGAGACAAAGTCGCTTCTTTTTTTTTTTTCTTTTTGACAGTAAAGCCATTTTCTCCAAGACTGTTTCAAATTTAGTTATGCATTTTGTAGCACAGATGAAAATACATTTGTTATGTCTGAAACTGAGGTTGAAGAACGTCAGTGTGCTATCAGATGGTCGGAACGTGTATTAAAATAAATCTTTAAAAAAAAAAAAAAAAAAAAAAAAAAAAAAAAAAACATCGTCATTCAGTAAAACAAGCACCTGTTCAATAACATTATTTTGTTCCGATATTACGTCTTTTATCATATCCGGTTCACAGCTAGTTGGGAGAAAGACATAAAAATTTTCTGTTGAGGTTAAAATATGTTTAATAATTTAACAATTTTTGAATGCAGTGAATTTTTCCTTCGTAAACTGAAATAAGCTGTTTACAAAACCGTCTCCAGCTCTAATGTCCAGGTAAGACATAATTTCAAATTAATATGTTGCGTTTTGATTTTATTTTCGTTTTTAATAATAATAATTAATTTGTTTACTTACATATTACTTTTTAAAAGTATTTTTGTTATTTATTATGTTTCTGTTTGTTTTTGTTTTTTTTGAGGAGCGGGTATATATTTCATAATTAGATTTCTTTCTTTATTCATTTATTGTTTCTTAATATTTAGATTGTCAAAAGCTCAGCATCAAAGTGCTAAATCAGATTCGTCCACGCTAAGCCAAAAACACCGCAATGAAAATCCAACAAAAGTTTTTTTTATATCCAAATCACTTTAATTTTATTATTTCCATGAAATACAATCACAAATTTTAAACACTAACCACTGAGAGAAGATTAAAAATTAAAATTGTTGAAATAAATAAATAAAACAAAATATAAATTAACCAGTATGAAAAGAGATGTAATCCCAATCTTAATTAAATTTATCTGTCAGTATTAAACTGATGTGGTGATTTTATATCAAGTTAATAGAAATACGTATTGTAAACTAATTATGACCAATCATGTGACTGGTTCTGTTGTTTTATTGTCATTTCTTTTATTGGAGGAGTAATTTGTCAACACCAACACTGAAACAAATTCAGAAGAATATTGTTTTGTTGTATTTCTGTGGGATTTATATCCATACATATATGTATTCTTATATCTGTTTATAGATAGGTATGTATGTGTGTGCATCTATCTATCTATATATATATACACATGCATGTATGTATGCACACACACACACACACACACACACACACACAGAGGTGTACATTCCAGACATTTAATTCAGTGTTATTTGCTGACTTACTTTACTGAAACCACTGAACAATTTAACATAAATTAATAATATGTGATATTATTTGACACTGAGTTTGTTGAAAAGGAACAAGCAGCTTTTGTACACAATTAATACATTTTATTTCAGTATTTACATATTTATTAATTTATTTGTCACGTGAGGACTGACAAGGTTTACATTTTGGGGTTTTCAGTTCAACAGCACTGACAAGATAGCCACATGCATCTCTCTGGTCACGTCTTGCATATCCACATACTGGACATTCACCATGGACAAAATGGTCAGCCAGAAACCTGGACAGAATAATAAAAATAATAATAATAATTTAGCATCAAAAGAATCTTGTACTTCACAAAAAAGTAAATAAATAAATAAAAATAAAAATAAAGTAATAATAGAAATGGCTTATTTTAAAAACTTAAAATATTAAGACAGTAATTTTGCAAAGGAAGATAATTCTAATATATAAAGTACAAAGCTGTTAGAGTTACCTGGAGAAAACAGCACTAAATGCACAACCAGTGATATTGCCAAGGTGATGAACGTTGTTGTGACAGGCAAGATCAGTGGTGATTAATGCATTTCTTTCACCATCCTGTGGTAAATTGAAATAAATAAAGAAATAAATAAAGAAAAATAATGATATTAAAATAAATAATAGTAAAATTACTTATAATAAATAAAATGATAATATATTAATATTAATAATTTAGCAACAGAAATATCTTTCAAAATTAAAAAAAAAAAAAAAAAAAAAAAAAAAAACCCCCAAAATATAATAGAAATGGCTTATTTTAAAAAGTTAAATATTAAGATAGAAATTATCAAAGGATGATAACTCTAATACATAAAATACAAATGTGTTAGAGTTACGTGGAGAAAATATCAGCACTATGTGAGGAACATTGTTGGCATAGCGAAGAGCACTGGTGATTAATATATTTCTTTCACCATCCTGTGCTAAACTGAAATAAATAAAGAAAGAAAAATAATGACATTAAAATAAACAATATAAAATTAATTATATAATAACAAATAAAATGGTAATATATTAATATTAATAATTTAGCAACAAAAGAATCTTACACTTTCAAAAAAATAAAAATAAAAAAATAAAATAGTAATAATCATAATAAATAAAAATAAAATAATAATAGAAATGGCTTATTTAAAAAAGTTAAAATATTAAGATATAAATTATGCAAAGAAAGATAACTCTAATACATAAACTACAATGCTGTTCTTTTTAAAATAAAACATTACTTACGCTGTCTTAAATTTTATCTTCCATACTGGCATCCATGTCTTCCATTTGGAATACAAAACATACTGAAGAAAATCCACAGTCTTTTTTCTAACCATGGATGACATAATAGTAACTATGAAAAAATTATGAATTACAGCTAGAATATTAAATTATCTCTCTAAGTTGTCACTTGTGTTATTTGCATATGGAGAATAATCTGAATAATAAAAGAACGGCAATGTATTATTTTTTTTATTTTTTATTTTTATTATAAAGGGATGAGTGACATAGAATGGTAGTTTTTATTAGAGTTATTTCTCTTTGAAATAGTCAACAATTTTACTAAGATTTCTAAAATATTAGTGTTCAGAGATGTTCACAGGTGGTCGGTTGGGGTAGGGTTAGTTGGCGTCAATGAAGTTATTTAGTTAGTATTTTGTGTTTATGTTTAAAGACACAATGACCAATTCCATCAATAAAAAAAAGATAAAAATTAAAAGAATAAATCCAGTAACATAAAAGTTTTAAGAGAGTGTTAAATATATAACAGGAATCTTATTTATTATTGTTGTTGTTATTATTATTAATTGCATATTCTGAAAATTAAACTGACAATAACAAAATAAATAAATAAAATCAAATAATAAAAAGTAATGCAGTTCAAATTTGTATACTTTAATTTACTTCCAAATTATTTCTCATCAGACATTCTCTGAAGTATATAAGCAACTGTAGTTATGTTAAGTGAAAAAAGAAAAAAAAAAGATGGGGCATCAAAAACTGAATATTATCTGAAAAACATAGTATGGACAGCTGTGTACATGACTGAATAAAAAACAATTACCAGGTTTCAGCATTGTCAGCATTTCAAAAATAAATGACAAAGTGACTCAGTTTTTCAGTTTGCAGATTTATTTCTAATTCATAATTTTAATAGAAGAAATAAATAAAATATTAAATAATGACAAAAACAATACATTTGATTATAAAATTTTTTTTATCTGATTTGTTTCATACTGAAAACATACATGCTTCATGACAACTGATAAAATTTCATATACATTAATACATTTCAAACTGCAAACCATTTTTTTTACAAGATATATTTAATGGACACATTACAAAATCATTGCAGAGCACCAGTTAATACAATTAACTGATGATTTACATACAATTCCGTTATAAATTAAAATTTATAAATTATAACTGCATTATGTATTTTGTCTCAATATATTTTCAAATCTAAAAGATTTTCTCAACATTTACAAATCACCTTCTTTTGTTAAAGAACAATAACAATCAGATATGCAGTATAAAATTATCAAATTAACCAAAACAATGGAAAATCTCTGACTTTAGGTTAAAACTTGGTTTAAAAAGTGTTTACTATTATCTAATTTATTCCTTTATTTAGAAATATCTGGAGATCAGTTTCATGTCTATTTTAACGAGAGGAATAATTTAGAAATATTTTAAATAAATCATTTTTGTTATCTCAAAAATAATCTTTTATGTTACAATGTACATTTGGATGTGTTTCTAAATATTCACTGGCTTTTGCTTTATAATCTTTCTTCTTAATTAAATAAAACACTTGTAGAAACCAGTTCTACAGTTATGCAGCAAATTATAACTTTGGAAACAAAAATTAATTATAATTTGTACTTTTCATTTAATTTCAAAATATGAAAAAATGTATAAATAAAATCAATGTTAACAAATATAAGTTATGCAGCAAATTACAAATTCATTTTCATAATTTTACTATACAGGTAATTAAACACGTAACTGAAAAATATTGTAAGACTAGCGAACAAACCATATGTAACATTTCTCATAAAAACTTTACTTTTTCTTTTTGAGCTATAGTTATAGCAGTGTTTCCCATCCAGGGCTCCTCAGAGCCCTTGTGCTCTGCAAGAGATGACATAACTAATAAATAAAAAAGGAGAAACTGGGGGCAGTTAGATGGACAGAATGAAATAGTCAGAACAAACGAATACACCTACAATAACATTACAATGATTACTATGTACAATGCACATGGATAATATGGATATCATGCATAATTTAAATAGTAATTTGTATAAATAAATAACTATTTAATTAGTTAAAGTGTAAATAGTTTCTAATATAAAAAAACAAGTTTATTTTCCTTTTCAGGTAAATCATTAGTATTGCGCAGAAGCAAAAATATTCGTGACTGATGACGTACTGCCAACCTCTTGCATTGAGATGCACGTGGTTGTTAGAAGCACATGAGTTAGCTGTGAACAGAGCAGAGTGGGTGCGTGTTGTGTTTTTTCTTCCCTCCTAACTGCCAATATTTGAAAACAAATTTTAACGCGTGAAAGATGATGGAAGTATTTGAAAAGAAGACGTGCAAGTGAAGAAGAAGATAGTGAAGATGAGCAACACTTAGCAGAGCAAAGTACAAGTAAGGTAGCTAAAGTGGGTGAGACTAAAAAAAATCGCCATTACAATGAGACATATTTGGCCTTTGGGTTCACATGGACTGGAGAACAAAACTGTCAACTTCCATTGTGCATTGTTTGTGGGAAAACACTTGTTAACGCAGCTATGTTTCCAGCCAAGTTACAGTGCCATTTCACAGCTAATCACAGTCAATTGTTAAACAAAGATATTGATTACTTTCAAAGACTTCTTAAATCCAATGGTAAAGCCTGTACGATGTTTGAAAAGAAGGTTACTGTTAGTAACAAAGCCCAAGAAGCAAGTTATATGATAGCCAAGTTAGTTGACAAACAAATGAAAAGCCACACTATTGCTGAAAGCTTGATACTGCCTGCCTGTAAAATAATGGCGAAAATCATGCTGGGTTGAGAAGCTTCAGACAAATTCTCAAAAGTTCCTCTTTCTGACAATACTATTAGTAGGTGTATCACTGACTTGTCCCACAACATTGAAAATGGTTTGTCTGAAATACTAAAATGTACAAACTTTGCTCTCCAAGTAGATGAGTCAACAGACATAACTGGTAAGGCCGACATATTAGCGTACGTTCGATTTGAAAACGAAAGTAAAATTGTGGAAAATTTTATCTTTTGCAAAGAGCTGCGAGAAACAACTAAAGGTCAAGACATATTCAATCTGGTGTCCTCTTACTGTGGTTTGCCATGGATGCGGTGTGTTGGTATCTGCACTGATGGTGCTTCCGCAATGATTGGATCAATAAAAGGATTTGTGACACTCATCAAAGAAAAAAAACCCTGCTGTGATAACGACTCACTGTTTCATCCACCGGGAAGTTCTGTGTTTGCAAACTATTGGGGAGGATTTAAAAGAAGTTCTAGATGTAACTGTTAACATGATTAATTTTGTAAAGCAGCGCCCTCTTAAGACCCGCATTTTTGCAAAGCTCTGTGAAAATATGCACAAGGACCACATGACTCTCCTTCTACATTGTGAGGTAAGATGGTTATCAAGAGGAAAGATCCTAACAAGGGTATGATAGATGCAAAGTGGGTACAGAAATTAGCCTACTTAGCAGATATTTTTCAGCATTTGAACTCGCTGAACACAAGCATGCAGGGCCCACATGAAAACATCCTTACTTCAACAGACAAAATTATTACATTCCAGAAGAAACTCAAAGTTTGGAAAAAATACATTTCAAGGGGAAATGTTGAAATGTTTCCCCTGCTATATGAGCTTCGGGGTGCCACAGCTGATATGGAGGTCGTAGCAGTAATTGGCATGCATTTGGAAATATTGTCAAATAGGCTTGACAACTACTTTCCTTCTTTGTCAGTAGAACTGTATGACTGGATTATCATTGAATTCACTTAATATGTTCCATCTGCAAGAAGAAGAAGAACTAACAGAATTACAGTCTGACTGACTTGAAGCTTGAAACTGAAATTTAATGAAGTGTCACTTGATATGTTCTGACTTTCAATAAAAGCAGAATTTCCTTTGGTTGCAGCTCAAGTACGGAGTATTTTATTACAATTCTCAACTTCGTACCTCTGTGAACATGCCTTTTCCTGTCCCACAAACATTAAAAGCAAATCAAGAAATCGTCGCCAGTCAAAAAAATAAAAATAAATAAAATAAAATAAAATAAATTATTTTCAGACACTGGCGTGTGAATATGAAGATGACTATTCTCATTAGGTACCATAATGTGGATACATTATTCTGCTAAAACTCCATAGCAGACAGTTGAGTTTGAAGTTGTAAAACGATACTTGAAACCATTATAATTATATATATATATATATAGATATAGATATATTTCCATTTTCAATTAGAGATTGTATTTACATGTAAAAAGCAAACTGATCGCGTTATTTGAATGACTGCCTTGATGCATTCATTATAACGTTTGAATCAGTTTTACAACAAGCATTTAAAAAAACACTTACATTCCGTCAACATTTTGCAGATGATAAAAAAACTGAGAAAAAGACCAGAATCTTGTACAATAGAAAACCTGATTGTAGACTCATTGTCAGACTCATTGTCAGACTCACAAGACACAGATTCTCATATCAGTATTGTTTGATGAGTTAAGTGAAACAATAAAAACAACACATATTGTCGTGATTGGTTTTATTGTATTGTTTAGTTATTAAATGCAGTACACTATACCTATACACAAAGTATTAATACAATGAGAACTGTTATGGATAAATAACAAATATTTTATACTGTTCACCATGCATGTATGTAAGGGATTTCACAATAATAATAATGGGAGTCTTTAACTTGATAAATTTGTGGTAACCTATAGGTTACCAGACACAATTCTTGTTTTAATGCCTGGATACAGCTGTCAAAATACATATAATTTTTCAAAGCTTTATAATTCAAGATAATGAAAAACACATTAAAATGTGTTTTTAAAACCTTTTTTCTAACAGGAATCAAAGAGTTTTTGCATCATTTTCTTTATATTTTTTTTTACAACTTGTGTTTATACAGCAGTTGTCTGTATGTTAATGTAAAACCCTAAAAGAATGTAAAGTTTAAACATTAATGTTTTCAATGGACCATTAGGAAATCTTATTTTTATTTGTTCCATTAGCAAGTTACAGTTTACATGTACCTTCCCAATAAGCAGGAAAACAGTTACCAGACTTCACTAGTCAGTTACAAATCTGGCTAACAGGAATTAAACTTCATTGACTTGGAGCCACACACACACACAGAACAGAGTGAAAGAAACAAACTGTAGAGACAACACAAAGACAACTGTTTAATTTGCTAAAATCTATTTAACTAATGAGACATGTTAGACTAAATTTTTCAAAAATTTAGAACAACACCCAGGAGTGCATAAAAACCCTCCAAAATGTTAATAAAACCAGTTGTGAAAAACGTGATATACACCACCAACACTGAAAGTGAAAAAAAAAAAAAAAAAAAAAAGGTATTACCCTAAAAAATTTGGGATAATAAAAAGATGAATATTGGTGGTGGAAAGTTAAGATTCGAAAAGCAATGCAAACAGCAGCAGTTAATAAGTATGTAATTTGTAAGATGTTCTAAAATGTACTCCCATTACCTCAACATCATGTACTGCTGTTACTTCAACAAACAATTGGTACTCCTGTTAAACATATACCTAACATCTACCTCTTTATTCAACATATGTATAATATGTATTTGCATTATCTCAGTATGTACATGTTGTGGTTGCAAGATCGAATGCTTTAGAAATTAGCACATTAGTGTAACTAATTCTTTATATTCAGTTGTTTGACTCTTGGCAGCTGTTTGCCCAATCATCACACAAATTTGTTTTATGTTTGAAGTTACCTCAGTGCTCCCTCAACACAGGTGTGAAGAATGAATGAATGAATGAAAATGAATAAATGAATATTTAATGACACCCTAGTACTAAAAATACATTGGCTAATGTGAAACAAAGGTCAATATAACAAAATGGTAAGAATTATCTATATAAATAATTAGTTAAATAAAAGACAGTGTAAAGAGCTGTGTAAAAAATATCACAGTTTATAATTTACTGTAAAGTTCATAACTCTCAGAAATTTTAAAACAAGTTCAGAAATTTTAAAACAAGTTCAGAAATACCAAACACATGATTCCGGATCTGCCTAAGATGATTGCACCCCACCAAAATGTGACACACTGTCACAGTACACTGACAGTGTTAAAAAAGTTCATTTTTTTAAAATCTATTTTCTTTAATTTTAAAATAATAATAATGACCAATTCCTTCTTCTTGCTCATAGCTAAATTATGGACAGTAAGTAATGAAAACTATGTTTATTTGAATCACTTGTTCCTTAAAAAAATCTTGACAGCTTTGCACATAGTTTTAATGGCAAAACATTTTTAAAAATGGCAAGAAATATACATGTTTTTATTTAATATGGTCAGTGAATCACTGGGATTTAATGGATTTATTGAACAAATCATGCTTGTATTTCTAAATATTTAAAAATATTTTATTAACATCTTGCTGGGAAGAAACTTCATGTTTCTGTAATCTTAACGATATTAACCTGAACGAAAAAACACAAAATCAACACACAATTTAGCACATCTCTGAAATAAAATACTGACTATTTTTCTATAGTCTACAATACCAGAAAAATTGATCATTTTCTCTTCCTCTGCATTTTATGACACCTCGTAGAACAGCCTTTTAGTAGGTCTTAATAAACCATTGTTTGGGGGTGTTTGTTTTGTTTTTACTGCATAACCAAAATCATTATTTACTTGGTTTTTTAGTATGCAGATGAAAATCTTTTGTTAGTGATTTTATAAAATTGGCTGGACATGACAAAATCATGTGCTTTTTGGACACCCCATTAAGATTCCAATAGAATCCCCCATGCAGCAAAGTCCATGGAGCTGCCAGGAGTTGAGTGGAAATTTTTCCCACTCGGATGAATAATATAAAAGACTGGTGAGATGATTTCATTTTTTCTGAAATAATTGAAATATATATATCCATAATTTCCATTGGCAATAACATTGTGGATATTTTGGTTGGATTTTTATACAAGGAGAAACATTTACAATAAACCAGCTGCTATGAATAAATGTATGAAAAGGATTATTGAAAATAAAAGAAAAACACCACTTTTTAAACAAATCAATGAACTGCATTATATTTATATAAAAACAACATGGAGACATACCACTAGGATGTTGCCATAATAAGCAATTAAAACATTTTAAGTGGATATCATATATAGATGCAGTTATACCAGTCTGTTTTGCGTTATCAATACAGCACGATGGGGAAAAAAACACAGGCTAAATGCAAACCAGCTGTGCTCATCTCAGACAGACATTTTCATTGATGATGAAAACAGAGAGCAAACATCCTTTATAGAGAATGTAAAGGTATATACATAATTAAATGGTGAGAATATAGCTGAACAAAACTTACTGTAAAAGGGTTGTTAATAATTGTCAATGTGACCACAATACATTTGCATCTGAAAGTCATCATAGAAATGGGTGTTCACATTCAACCAAATAAATTTATGCATTTGCAGTTAAAAGTATTGGTACTCATTTGATCTTTAGAACATTTTTGTAGTTTTTATTTTTATTTTTTGAAAATTTAATTGTGTTCACATGTTTCATTCAATTCAATGGGTACTTTATTTAAATGCAAACTACATCACTGCTTACCAAGTTCAACTATGAAAAGATATTTATTTGGCTCCATGATTATCTAAAATATTTGGTTACTGGCTTTCTGATGCTCTAAATATGGATTATACTACTGAGTACTTATGGAGCTAAAAATACATGTATGGCCACCAGAAGGATATTACAAAGTATCTCGAGTCATGAAGTAAACATGATCAAACCTTCCATTTTTCACCTAAAACTAGAAATACGGATTAAATTGTATAAATAGTCAACTGAACCAAGCAAGTTTTTTGTTCAACTGTATTTGGTTCTTGACTGCTGGCTTATATTATTCATTTCTTTATCAATGTTGCATCAAAACTCGGAATCTAAAGATGCAAGAGATGTATCAAGAGGGAATAACTGTTTTTTTTTTTAAAGGGAAATAACTCTATTGACCAATCAGAAAGATGTTGCCAGTGTTTTACAGTATTACCCGGGCTACCATTTTGGTGTTTGATCATGCCTAAGGCAACAAGTTTAAGGAGGTTCTCTTGCTAAAAGATGGTGTTTCACACTAAATAATTATACGGATGACAAATGCAAAAACTTAAAGGATAAAACTAACAAAAATGTTGTTGTTTTCGCTATCGTGGGAAAAGAAGTGGGAGAAAACAACACTCCTCATTTACAAGGATTTATTCACCTAAAAAAAAAAGTGTATCACAGGAATAAAGAAACTAACAGGAATAAGAAGTCACGTCGAAGTAGCTAAAGGTTCTGATGATCAGAATGACAAATATTGTTCTAAAGGAGGTGACATATTGCTAAGAGTAGGTGAACCTATTAAAGGAGGAACAGGTGGAGGATTCAATATGGCTTCTAAAGTATTGGAATGTATAGACAGAAGAATGAAAGGTGAGACAATTTAATGGAAGATCTGGAAAAATTATCTCCATGGCTTTTTTGTGGAAAAACCATTGAACGTTCTGTTGAATTAAAAAAACAAGAAGCAATAATGGATAAATACAGACAAAAATATACTGATACTTTATGGAAAGAATGGCAAATCAACGCATTAACACTTTGCGAAAGTCAATCTGACGAAACGAGCCGTACGTCGGTTCATAGACAAAGTCGGTGGAACTGGCAAAACTTTTTTATGCAGATACATCTTGTGCAAATACGACAGCATCAGATTCGAAAACGCTAAAAGTGCTGATATTAAATATGCCTACAATGGAGAGAAAATCATTTTGTTCGATCTATCTGGATCTCCAAAATATGAATCAATTAAGACATAACATTGTAAAGTCAGTCATGCAAGATCATCAGAAGAAAACAAAAATAAACAGTTTATAACTTGAAGCTGTTATTCATGATAAATTAAAGAACTTAAAAAATATTTGTGTTGGTTTCTAAAATTTTCAAATGCAGTGTAATTTAATATTTTTGTTTTCTCACTAGTAAAACTTGAACAACCCTTGTGCAGTTACATATCAAACATCTGTTTTATTCTTGCATAGCGAAACAAACATATGTTTAATTAGTGTGTAAACTTGTTTTCATTCTGTGTTACTGCAGCAGACACTAATTGGTTTATCAGTAAGATGATACCAATTTTTAGAAACAAGCTTGTTTTTTCATGAGAATTTTTTTTTTTGTCAATACCCTTTGACCTTTTAAGACACAGCTCAGTCAAACTGTTTGTAGTAAACAAATTGTCAGTTAATTCTCGACATGTTATATAAAGATAATGTTCTTAAGCTGAAGGGAGGAGAACGTCTTCTTCTCACACCATGAACATTGTTGAAATAGTTTGTTTTGTTTGGACTCATTTCACATATAATTCTTCATAGAATGGAGCATTATCAATCTGATGAGAAGTCATCAGCGAATTTTGTCACACACAGAGTTGTTACAGTGAGAAATCATGCATACATTCTTGTGGGGAAGTCTAATGAAATATTGTGCATGAACTGTGAACTTCAACTTTGAGATATATTGACAGTATAAAATAATTCCTGAACTCCATGACTTAGATAAATCAATTTTTTTCAGTGGACTGAACAATTAACATTTGATTATTCTTTGAATTCTGAACAGAACATCACTTAGATTTTCTTATAAATTTATAAAATAAAAGATATCAAGTCTTTATATAAGGCAGTGGTTCCCAACCTGTGGGCCTTGACCCCAAATGGGGTTGCGACACCAATGCCATGGGGTCATTAATTGATTTTGAGCCGAATGTGAATATTATATAAAACACGGTGAAAAATATTAAGACAGTTATATAAATTCATACTATGAAACTAAATGTAACAGTTCCCCAAGTCACTCAACACAACGTCTGAGCCAGTATTGAACATGTTTGGTTTCTGTTTTGTTTTGGTTGCGCCACCACTGTTGCCAAATTAGCCACTGTTTAGCCTGGCGAATTTATTAGATTTTTTGTAAGAATTTCTATTCATAAAAATGCACAGATTTTAGCCAGATTTCTTTAGCCATTTACTATTAAGTCTAGCCAGTTTTTAGCCATTTTCAAAGCTAGTTCTAGCCGATTTCTGTATAAGCCATCTGGCAACACTGCCTCCCACTTACCTAGTGTTGTACTCGCACTTGCAGTGACACGTAGTTAGTTTTGTTTGAGTGATTCTTAACCCTTTAAAAATGAGTGTAAGAAAGAAAAAGTACAGCGATGATTTCTTGAAGTGGGGATTCACTGACATAGTTATTGCAGGTGTGGAAAGACCAGTGTAGTTTGGAAGTTCTTGCTCATGAGTCTATGAAACCAGCTAAACTTCAAAGACATCTCCAAACTAAGCACCCTGATTTGAAAGATAAAAGTATTGACTTTTTTAAAGCAAAAGTTGTTGGTGTCAAAAGCCGCCGGCTTGATAGCAGTGGATTATTTCAAAACAAAAATTGTTGGCATTGAAGCTTCATACACGGTTGGATTAAGAATAGCACATGCTAAAAAACCACACACAACAGCTGAGAATCTTAGTTTTCCATGCACCAAAGATATTGTACGTCTCATGATCGGTCCTGAAGCAGTAAATAAATTATCGCCTCTATCCGTGTCAAACAATACAGTAAAATGAAGGATAACAGACATGTCCAAGGATATTTTATGCCAAATTATTCAAGAATTAAAAGAAACTCCAACTGGGCTGTTCAGCTTGATGAAACTACTGATGTGACAAACTTCTTGTGTATGTTCGTTATTATAAAAATGAAAAAATTAAGATTTCTTGTTTTGTAAGCCTCTGCAAACTTCAACTACTGCTACTGATATTTTTGATTTAAATGATGATTTCTTCAAAGAACATTCAGTCGAATGGGAGAAATTGTGTGGAGTTTGTACCGACGTGGCACCTGCAATGCTCAGCTGTAAATCTGGCTTCCAATTGTTAGTTAAAAAAGTGACTCCAGAAGTAATTGGGACTCGCTGCATGATTCATCGACAGGTATTAGCTACCAAGACGTTACCTGAACCATTCAAAGAAGTGCTTAACCGAGTGATTAAAACAGTAAATGTTGTTAAATCAAGGCCACTTGCAACACGGCTTTTCTAAGTTTTATGTGAAGATTTAGGTTCAACGCATGAAGCACTATTGTTTCACACAGAGGTAAGGTGGCTCTTGAAAGGAAAGGCATTGAAGAGATTTTTTGAATTGAGAGGAGAGCTGCAAATATTTCTCGCTTCTCAAAATGCAAGCGAATATGAATCATTGTTTATGGATGAATTTACATTGTGCAAATTGGAATACCTGGTCGACATTTTTGAGTTATTTAATAGTATTAATACAGGATTACAGGGTAAGGAAAGTACGATAATATCTTTGTCTGAAAAGATATCGTCTTTCAAAATGAAATTGGATCACCAAAATTAAGCAAAAGAAATTATACATGTTCCCAATACTTGCCCAATTTGTTGAAGAAGCGGCAAATGAAATTAACATCGATGACTTATATGGTTTGATACAAGAGCAATTGGAAAATCTTACTGTTCAAATAAGAAGTTATTTTCCTGATCTTTCTCCCTTACAATCAACCCTTTCAATGCCAGTGTATCTGATGTCCCTGAAGCAGTAGAAGAAGAGTTCATCGACTTAACAAACAATTTTGAAGCTAAATCATGGTTTGGTGAACTGCAACTACAAGAATTTTGGGCAAAGTTTCCAAAAATTCCCAGTAATATCAGAAATCGCAATAAGGAATTCATTGCCGTTCCCAACAACTTACTTATGTGAAGCAGCATTCTCCCAACTTCTCATCCTTAAAAACAAGTACCGAAATAAATTAAATGTGGAAGACGACTTGAGGTGTGCTATATCGACAACGGAGCCCAGGATAGAATTGCTAGCTAAAAATCTGCAATACCAGCCGTCTCATTAAGGTCTGTTCATAAACATACTTTACATAACGGTGGAAATTTGTGTGTTCGAATAATTTTGAATTGATTTGCAATTAATTAATGTTTGTAGGAGCTTTGGAATTTTTTATGAATAAATTTGAAATTAATCATGAATTTACGGAATGTACAGTTACTTCACGAATAAATAATCTATAATTCAACAATCGCAATATATGGCAGTTTGTTGTACAAATAACTGAATGTATATATAAGATATTTTAAGGATTGGGGTTGCTTCCTGATTGCTTGTTCTAAAATGGGTCGCTATATTTGAAAGGTTGGGAACCACTGATATAGGGTGACCCAAAATGAATGATACCCACAAAATAGTGAATAAAATCATTAATAACAATGCTGTCAATCTTATTTTTCAGATTCTACTAGAAAACAGAAATCACTGCAAAGATTAGGTCTGTTGCAAGAGAGGTGTCTGTCTGTGTCACTGCATTCAGGAGTGTCTACGTTGTCAAGGTGGCCACCTCAAACACATTTCTGAATGAGCATAAATGACAGCCCAATTGATGTTAAGAACCCAAATATTCAGGACTGAATTGTTATTGCCTAAGATAAATTTGTGTGAAAAATAAGTAAAATCTCTCATCATTTGTGGAGACTATGAGCACTTCTATGGGTATCATTCATTTTGGGTCACCCTGTATAACTTTATCTTTTGTTTTGGATATAAGAATTCCTGTTAACTGTTTAGTGGATTGGAACTTAAGTTAACTACATACTGGGTTAACCATGCCTGAAATCTAAATCACTTATTTTATGATAGGACAAAGTTTGATGTACTGAAGAGACAACCACCATTACAATATATTTAAAATACTTTTCCAAAAGACTGAAATAAATTAATAATACTGTTATAAACAGTTTCTTTATTATTTAACACATGTAAGTTGTAAATAATTTGGAAATACATTGTATCAGTGGACTGAAAATTACTATATCTTGTGAACCTGTTATTCTGATTTGAATACACATTCACATTAAAGAATTCTTAATTTTTATTGTAATGTGTGGCAGTAGAGGTTAATCAGTCAAATGTCTCAAAATGTAATTTTAAGTTACAGCCTATTAATGCAACAGGTCAATTTTTTTCCACCATAAATACTTTAGAAAACATTGACTTCATGTCCATACATATTTTAAAAATAATCCACTAATACCTTTTCCATTCAAATACAATGCTGCATTGTGCTCATCTTCGAGAGAATTCTGCTGCTGCTGCAAGCTGAATCAGGATCAACCATGCATCACTCAGCTGATGGTTGATGAACTACAAAATGTTCAGCTTGGCTTTATGGAGCTGACATGTTCAAAGTCAGATATTGCCATTCTGGCTAAACTTTTGTGGGGAATGCATATTGGAATGCATCAACTTCATGTTCCTGGAAAAAGGCACTAACTGACTGCAAGAACAGACTTATTTTCATGGTAGTTGCATCTGTAGAACAACACCCAGGAGTGCATAAGAAATTGAAATGCAGACCTCGCAAAGAATTGAAGTTGGAGGAGACTAGGGCAGTGGAGGACTTTATCCTAAACTATGCTGAGGCAAACTGCATTATTCTACCTGGTCATGCCCTGGTCTAGCTGTATCAAGCAAAATGTTTATGACCAATACTGTTCTGATGCTAACAATGTTGGAATGTGCAAGTTGCCCTTTGTACATTTTGACACTTATGGGCAAACCTAGTACCATTTGTTTCTATTATGTGTCCTGTGACTAATCTGTGTTGGTTTTGTGTAAAAAATAAAAAAAATAAAAAAAAATAAAACGTCTGTACAAAATTACTCATTGATGAAGAGAAAACTGCTACTATCCATGAGGCTGATGCTCATCTTGAGAAGGCCATGGTAGAGTGCAGCTTATCAGAACATAGAGCAGGCAGTGCTGATCTTCCAGCTGAAGTGTGTTTGGCCCTCATCCATATTGTTCATATTGACAGTTTTGATTTTGCAGTGTGATGGAACCTCAATAGTGCCCCTTTGCCAAACTTGCGATTCATAATAATTGTATTCTATCTAGTGAGTTACATCATATTCATAAAACACTTTTCATACGCCTATTTAAAGCAGAATCTCTGCTACATTTTATATTAAGTACATTATTATATTACATTAACAGTTATTAAGCTATAGCATATAATCAATCATGTTTACAAATTCATACTGTTACCATTCTTCAAAGTTTAGCTAATTAATGTTGGAATATGGTTGATAACTATACAAAAATTAAATAGCAGAGTATGCAGACATCCATGGGCTGTTGAGAAGCTATATTATGTAATTTTATAAACATGGGATTAATTAATTAAGATTTAAATTGCAAAACAAATTAAGAAAGACTGTCTGCAGAAGTGTTTCATGAACACCTGTGCGAGGCATATATATTTCTTGTATGCGTTTTAACCAGGATCTTCTGATCAGTGCGCAGTCTTGTGTCACACTGTCTGAGGAACATGTTCTCAGGACAAAGGATCACTCACAGAGTGGTAATTATTGGGTTGGCAACTAAGTTCCCACCGTTTTGTTTAAATCTATTGTGTTTTTAAATTTTATTTAATCTATTTTATTTTTTTCGAGTTAATTTAAGTAATTTCCGTTTATTTTCAGATCATCAAAATGAAATGTCAAATTGAGAAAAATGTGCATTTTCGAAACCACCTTCTTTTTGCTTTTAATCAAGGTTCTAAGGCTGCAAAAGCTGCTCGCGACATTTGTGCTGTGTATGGAGAAAATGCCATAGCTGAAAGAACCGCTCAAAACAGGCATGCCAAGTTCAAAAATGGAAATTTTGACCTCAAAGACGCACCTCGTTCTGGCCATCCAACTGAACTCGATGAAGAGTAATTAAACCAACTTTTGCATGAACATTCACGTCAAACGACAAGGGAACTGGCTGAGAAAATGGAATGCTCTCTCACTGCTATACAGAAGCATCTTCACTTCATATGAAAAGTTAAAAAATGTGGAGCATGAATTCTGCATGCTTTAAGTGACAACAAAAAAAATCAATGAGCCACAATCTCTGCTGGTTTGCTTGCTTGTCACTGCTCAACTCATGGACATAAGCAACAATTTCTTTATGCAATCGACAAAAAATGGTGCCTGTACATCAATATGAAGCAGCGCAAGAATGGCTCAGCCACAATAAAAAAGTGATACCGCGCATGAAACAAGATCTTCATCCGTGTAAAACGATGTTGTGTGTATGGTGGGACTGGGAGGGGATTATCCATTGTGAATTGCTTGAAAGGAACCAAACGGTCAATGCGGAACTCTATATTCAACAGATGGAACGACTCAAAACGGCTATTCAAGAAAAAAGACCTGATCGGAAGCATGGTGTTCTTTTGACGCATGACAACGCCCGCCCTCATATCACCAATATGACCAAAGAAGCCATTCAAACGCAGGGCTGGGAAGTGCTGCCACACCCGCCCTCATATCGCCAATATGACCAAAGAAGCCATTCAAACGCAGGGCTGGGAAGTGCTGCCACACCCGCCCTCATATCGCCAATATGACCAAAGAAGCCATTCAAACGCAGGGCTGGGAAGTGCTGCCACACCCGCCGTACTCGACGGATTTCCACCTCTTTCGATCTCTTTCAAATGCTATGCGCGGAGTTTTGTTGAACACTGATGCAGAACTGAGAGCTTGGTTGGATGAATTTTTCGAGACAACCTAGTGATTTCTACCAAAGAGGTATTGAAAATCTTGTTGAACGTTGGGAAGAAGTTGTAAACAACAAGGGAGAATACATCATTGATTGAATAGTTGTTTAAAGAATTTAAATTAAAAAGACAGGAGGAACTTAGTTGCCAACCCAATATGTTTAAATATCTTTTATGTAACATGCTGATTGACAGAAGATAGGCAAGTATATTTCTGTTGGATATTTTTTGTGTTATTCTGTGGTATTTACTTAAGCTTGAAAACTAAGCAACAAACTGGGCTTGATAAGAACAGTACCTATGAACATTATTTGCATTTGTATTACACGATGAGAAGCTTACGAATAAAATATATTTGTTACTATTCATGGTTAATTTATGTGCTATATTCAACTCTCCATCAGCCTCAGTTAACACCCATTTATCAGTTATTGTTACATTTTTGACATTTATCATGCTCATGCCATATAAACACTTAACAAAACCTTATAAAATCAAATAAACACCTGTTTAACTGAGAACAGTCATGAAATTAACTGGTGTAATTAGCCAAATACTACTACGAAGTAAAGTACCAACAAATTTTAAAATAAATTTGTTTAAAATGCTTAAATTTACTTTCCAAGCAAAAATGGCAAATTTGCTAATTATACCCTGGCACAGTGTCAGCTAACTGGTCTTTAAACCCTTCCCTTTTGTCTTTGTGATAATTCAAACTGTTTCAGTATTTTTCATATTTAATGCAGATAAAGATGTCTGCTGGCAAAAAATGGGAAATTGATGATGAGAAAAGAATATTCAACAATGACTGGAGTAGTATTTTGTTGTTCAGCACAAACAAGGTGCTGTATGGGAAATCTGCCAAACTACAATAGCTGTAATGAAGGAATACAACATTAAATGTCATTATACAATAAAACATTCAATCATATATGATACATTGGTAGGTCAAGTTCAAATGGACAGACAAGAACAAATGACCAAATCAGTTAAGAAGCAACAAGGTGTACTTGCTCATTATAAGTAGGACTGAACTTGTAACAAAATTTAGTTTCAAAATCTGTGAATTATTTACAGAAAAGGGGAAACCCTTCAGTGATGGAGAATTCATAAAAAGCTGCTTGGGCATATTTACTGACTTGGCATGTCTGCAAAAAGCATTTATTGCAGCAATCCAGTCCGTTTTGTTTTACTGTGTTGCGCAGGATAAATCAACTTGCAGAAAATATCGAAAAGACTTTAAAAAAGAAGATAAAAAGATGTGCAGTATATATTTAGGCTCTTGATTAAAGCACAGATGTAAATGACACTGCACAATTGGTTGTATTTGTACAAGGTACTGACAATTTTCTAATCATGTGATACGTCCTGTAGTTGAAGTAGTTAATCTACTCAGATCCAGACCATTATCACACAGACAATTCAAGACATTACTGGATGATATTGAGACTGAATATAAAGATGTGCTATATCACAACAGTGTTCGGTGGCTTAGTCATGGGAAAGTTCTAAGAGGAGTCTTTGAACTAAGAGACGAAATTCTCCTTTTCCTTGATATCAAACAAATGAAATGTGATTTTATAGAGAAGATGAAAAATGATTACTGGCTTTGTGATTTTATGTTTGCCACCGAAATGTTTGAAAAGCTCAATTCTCTAAATTTGGAATTGCAAGGAAAAGGATTATTTGTGCATGATATGTACACCAAAGTAAAAGCTTTTGAGGCAAAGCTCTCACTTTTTGCCAAACAGATATCAGAATGTAATTTTATTCATTTTTGGATTGTTAAGGAAGGCAAAAGTAGATAGTAAACTTGCTGAAAAATACAGCAATCAACTCTGCATCTTGAAACAAGAATTCCAAAGAAGATTTTCAGACCTCAGAGTTAATGGATTCATCATTTAATATAAATTGTTTCAGTCTTCATGGACCTACAGAAATTGAGACAGCCCCTGATGTTCTTCAGCTGGAACTAATAGATCTACAAGCTAATAATGAGCTGAAAATGAAGTTTAGGAATATGCCTTTGGTAGAATTTTTTTTATTTGCCTGCTGAAAAATGTTTATCAATCTAGATGTCATTTTTACTGCTAGGATGCTGTGTATATTTTCAAATCAACTTATATTTGTGAACAGACTTTTTCATGCTTAAATCAAACAAAGTCAAAAACAGATCAGTATTGTCAGATGCAAAATTACAAGCAATTATGAAAGTTTCGACAACTAGTTTTACTCCAGACTTTAAAAGGCTTGTTCAAAATTGTGGACAGTTGCATTTATCTCATTGATATATAAACCTTTTATTAAATACAAGTGTAAACAAGATGGTGTTATTTATTGTTATTCTACTACAATAATATATATTTTAATAGATGGCAACCAGTTACGTACAAATTTCATTTAATCCGGCCCTCCAGTGGCAAGAAAGTTGCAAATTTGGCCCTCTGGTAAAAAAGTTTGGCCACCCCTGACATAGGTGATACATAAAATAATTACCCATATTGAGTTCTTGTTTGTGTTATTGTTCTCTAGTGGGTACAGAATAGTCATTTAGTAGTTTAAGCTGTCTCAGATCATTAACAGCTTGTCACGTGTCGCTGTTATAGTCTGCTACCCCTTAGACGGGATAAGCCAATTTTAAGGTATTTATACCACTTAGACCGGTGCACTACCCTGGTAATCTGATGAAACCAGGACCTATCTATTCAAGATGCCAAGCAAATATGGCCTGTTTGGTGTCTGCTGTGAAGCATTCCCAAAACAGATCAACTATCTCCTGGATGAATGTGTGCAGACAGGCAAGATTGCAAGCTGTGTGATTTCACTAATACATCGCTTTTGCTAACTTATGGGATAGAAGAAACAGATCTTCATTTACACGCTGACAATTGTTCAAAATAAGAACTCTGCCATGATGTGATACCTTTTTTGGTTTGTTTTGACTGAAAGACATTCTGTGTATATTTCCTTTTTGTTTACTGTTCACACAAAGTTCAGTTGTTATAGGTGCTTTGGGTTAGTCAAGCAGATATTCAGGAAAATGGAGGTGAACAGCCTGTCTGAAACAGCAAATATTGTTACAGTAGACTCCCAGCTAACTGCGGTTCCACATTCGCGAACTCAAGTATCTGCAAAATTTTTGTCTCATGAAGTCCAAAATTTTGAAAACACACTAATTTCATTGAAATACTGTAGACAGCAAGCCAGCTGCCAATTAACATTCACGATTCATCATTCCTTCTTGAACAATCTCGCGATTAGAATGGAATGAGCTTTATCTTTGTGTGTGCCACTGGATAACAACATCATATGAGAGAAGGCCAAGAAACTTTATAAAACAATTGAAACAGAGAATACACCAGGTAATCAAGATGACAAAGATCCCAATGACCCTCAACCTCCTTCTGAAGAGCCATCTATGTCAGTGCCTTCAGCCTAATTTCAAATAAATAAGGGATGGTTTAATTGTTTTCAGAAGAGATTTCATCTCTGTTCTCTGTTACTCCATGGCAAAACAGGAATAGCTGATCATGGTTAAACCAGGGCTTATTTACAGATCTGCCAACCCTAGGGTTCTTAGAAATAAAAATAAAAAAACCCTTCCTATGCATTGGATGTACAATAAGAAAGCCTGGATTATGAAGGCATTGACAGAAGAATGGTTTCACCGCTGTTTCTTGTCTGCTGTAAAGGAATATTTGCACAGCAAAGGCCTCCCATTCTCCTGCTTATGGATAATGCTGGTGGTCATTATTTAGATTTTTGCTGTGAGGGGTCCAAGTTGAATTTATGCCACCATACACTATGTCACTAATTCAACCCATGGACCAGGGGGTGATTTGAGCATTCAAGGCAATTTACACCAGGATTTCTTTGAATGATCTTGTGACGTCAATGGAAAGAGATGACAATTTCAGCCTGAAGAAATACTGGAAGGAATTTACAATTGCTAATTGCATTCAAATCATTAAGATAGCACTGGAGGAAATGAGATCTGAAACAATCAACACTTGCTGGAAGAATCTGGGTCTGAAGCAGTCAGTGATTACAAGGGCTTTTCACTTAAAGAGATTCAAAGTGCAGTTGTAACCGAGTTCATGCGACTGCTAAGCTCCTAGGTGGGGAGGACTTTGAGGATGCAACTGAGGAAGAGTTTGAGGCACTCATTGACGAACATGCTGCCCCCATGAATGATGACTACTTGTTGGAGATGACGAAGAAAATAACACAAGACAAAAAGGATTCAGAAAATGAAGAGCTTGAGAAGGTATCTGGGCTGACAACTGAACGCCTAGCCGAGTTAATGCAAATGGCAAAGAACATTCCATCAGCCATTGATGACTGGGACCCTGACATGCTTCGATCCATGAAAGTCCAAAATGCCATTGAATCAGCTATCGCTGTTTGTAGTGACATGTTAAAAGACATGAAGAAACAGTGATCTCAGTTGACAATCACAATGTTTTTCATTGTGAAATAACACCATGGAAGGGGTAATGGGGCATTTGGTAATTAGGTGTTAGAGGGCGATTTTTAAGGGTGCATCACTTACCTGCGGGAGGTCGTGGAACTGATCCTTCATGGATATGGAGGGGGGTTACTGTACAGAATCATAACATATGAATTATGTGGTTAAGAGAATGGGGAGTTGATTGTCCTTGTGTTTGACTGGACCAGATATCTTGCAACATACAGTATACCCTCACCTGTTCGCGGTTCCCCATTTGCGGCCCCGCATATTCGCAGGTTAGGCTCTTAACCCTATTGCATCGTATGCCGGTATACCGGGCTAACGTCATAACATCATAAAAACGAATGCTCGGTAAACCGGGTTTTTGTAGGTCATAGAGACTAAAAGCACTTTTCAAGGGTATGTCTGTATTTACTCTCTCGTGCAGTTTTTACCGATTGATGTCTTCATCGAACAATGGCTGGGCTGCTATTGGCTGACTGCCTCAGCTTCCCTCACAAAGCAAACGGCAAAGCACAGCCGGTAACGCACTACACACGCATACACACACAGCGCTCAGTCCCAAGGAGGCTAGGAAATAGGTTTGAATTTAGCCAATGGCTGACAGCTTTAGTTTCTCCTTCTTGCTGATTGGCTGCATATGCTTGCTGCTGATCAGCTGTTTCTCTCTCTCATTCACGCGTGTGTTTTCAATGTGGTTGTTTGGACTGTAAATTCAAGTGTTTATTTTTACAATATTATTTACACCCTACAATGCCATTCAAACGCCCTACACCTCCAGCTTCTGGCAAGGAACCTAAGCACCAGAAAAAGGTTATGACCCTGCATGAAAAGGTACAACTGCTTGATATGATAAAGGAAGGAAAAGGTTATGCTGCTGCTGGAGTGAATGAGAACACCGTGCGTTACATAAAGAAAAATGAACAAGCAATCAGAGCTAGTGTAGATACAAATTTTTGTGGAAGTGCTAAGATGGTGAATGTTGTAAAAAACAAGGCAATCCCATGGAGAAGCTGCAGCAAAGTATCCTGAGGCCTTTAAGAAACTCACTGAGGAGAAGGGATACAAGCCAGAGCAGGTCTTCAACATGGACGAGACTGGGTTGTTCTGGAAAAAAATGCCTTCCAGAACTTTCATCATGAAGGACGAACTGAAAGCCCCAGGATTCAAAGCACAAAAGGACAGAGTGACACTTATTATGTGTGGCAATGCTGTTGGCTGGATGATGAAACCTGGTCTCATTTATAAATCTGCAAAGCCCAGGGCTCTGAAGAACAAAAATAAAAACACTTTGCCCGTCTTCTGGATGCATAATTCCAAGGCCTGGATTTCGAAGCTCCTGACATCAGTGTTTCATTAGTGTTTTATCCCTCAAGTGGAAGAATACCTTCGCAAAAAAGAACTCGAGTTTCGAGTGTTGCTGATCATGGATAATGCTGGTGGTCACCCTGTGGATCTGTATCATGAGGGAGTCCAGGTCGAGTTCCTCCCTCCCAACACAACATCCCTCCACCAGCCTATGGATCAAGGAGTGATTCGTGCCTTTAAGGGACTTTACACTGGCAACTGTCTTCAACAATTAGTTGATGAAATAGACGAGAATGAGGACTTCCAGTTTAAAGTGTACTGGTGCAATTTCACAATTGCATTGTGCCTGACAGTCATACACAAGGCACTTCAAAACATGAAAAAAGAAACACATAATGCATGTTGGAAAAATCTGTGGCCAGAATGTGTTCATGATTACAAAGGGTTCTCACTGGATGAAATTCAACATAATGCTGTCAACAAGTCAGTTAAACTAGCAAAGTTAATCGGTGGTGAAGGCTTTGATGACATAACTTATGACCTGATTAACGCCCACTCTCAGCCTCTAACGGATGAAGATTTGGCAGAGTTGAGGAAATCTGCCAGTGAAGAAGAAACAGAGGCCAGGAAGAACATCACAAGAGGAAGAGGACGAGGATCTAACTCTAGAATGGTTGGCTGAACTCATGTCAAAAGCAAAGGATTTGCAAGAGACTGCCAAGTCATGGGACCCTTACATGGTTCGTTCGCTGCAATTCTCAAATGCAATTGACTCTACCATGTTGACCTACAAAACTCTATTCATCACTATGAAAAAAAAACGGAACCAGCTGCCAATAACCATGTTCCTAAAGAAGGTACCCAAAACGTCAAACCAAGCCACACCTGAAGAAAGTAAGACACCTCCTCCTGACTCTCCTGAAGAAACAACACAATCTCTTGACTCTCCAGAAGAAATGGAGCTTTCTCCTTAAGTGCCTGAAGAGGAGGAGTAATTACCTAAAGTGCTGTAAAGCAGCAGCTAATACACATACATAAACACATGCATGACATTGTTTTGTGTTTAATAAATTCATAGATCAACATCTGGTGTCATGTTGTTCTGATTACAGTCTTACAAAATAAAGATGCTTTTTTGATATATTGGTTAAGTATTATCTAAAAATAAAGCCTGATATTTTAAGCAGTTTTATAAACACATTTTCCCCCTTTTTTCATTTCTAGACAGGCATGTAATTAAGTTCTAAAGCTAGAGGCAAAAATTCAAATTTTGAAAACCTAAATAAAAAACCTATATAATCATTACACAAATTAAAAACAACAACATTAGAGTGATTTTTTTGCACCATGTCACTTCAGCATATACCTAACACTATTCCTGTTATCAGCATATGCATTATCATTTTCATATTCCTCAAAATATACATAAAATCTACTTCTGTTACTTCATCATAAGATTTGATTACTCTATATTCGAGTGTGGCACTTAATGTTTAAAACATGACTTCCTGATTCACTGAAATGAAATTAGACCTAACAATATTTACTAGTTGCTTATTGATGATAATTCTAATTAATTTAGATCTGGTCAATGAGCATTACATAGTTTTTGAATATGAAACATTTTACACTAGCTCAACTTATACAAATTTCCAGTAAGAAACAGAAAATCCATTTTATTTGTTGTTGTTGCTGCATTTCTTCAGAAGAATGATCAATCCAATCAGTTATGTCAGAAAAAAAATATTAATTACAGCAAAATATGCTTAAGTTTTCTTAAGAACAGAAAAGAAATTCATGGATTGAATTACTTTTATATATATCTATCTCTATCTATCCATTATAAAAAGTGCAACATTATTTAATTTTTTATCAAACAAAAATTGCTTTACTAGTGATAAAATTTGTCATCGATTAGTAAAAACTTAGCTCCTGTCTTAGTACATGCACTAAATTAGCTGAGAAGTTTAGTACATTTCAACAAGGTAACCAGTCGTTGGTTGGTTGTTTTTGTGTTATGACCAGAGATTGGTGATTTCAGATTCATGCCTGGATCAGTTACTGGAAGTCTTCTCTTGACCGTTATCTTCGTTCTTGATATTCACTGATCCTGCAATAACAACAACAATAAAGATGATGATGATATTTTTGATGATAATCATAAATATGTTTCTACATGGATGGATGGATGATACATAGAAGAATGCCAGACCAACACACAGACTAGGTATGGTGTGAAAGAATATTTGTTATTTTCAGTGCAGCCTGGTGGGTCAAAGTTTAATCTTTCTGAAAGTGTGCACAACATCACTGGTAATGGATTTTTGCTAGACTTCAAACCAATTTAAAAAACTGGCTGAATTTAAAACCTACAAACTAATAATGAAATAAAAGCTGATTTAATTACTTGACATTACAATGTGCCATCTTTGGTGTAGACTAACAGCATTTGAAAGTAGCACATACTTAACAAAACTGCCACAAATTAAATTTCCTATTGGGCCAAATCGAAACATGTTTTATTTGCAGCTGGAAAGGATTGGCACTATCTAAAATGATTATGTTATTAAAATATATTAATGATTAAACTTACTATCATTCAGTTGATGTTTTTATTTTTAACCACTTTTCTGTGTTTAGAGTATTAGTGTATGTAATTATAATAAAATGGATTATCCACAATGTTTCTTTGGCATTAATTCTGTACAATTTACTAGTAGAAATAAATCTGTTTTCTTTATTACAATTCATGTTAATTAACTATTACACTGTTAGTGTTGAGTGAAAATCATGTAATCCTGAGCGATGGCCTCCAAAATCATGTTATGATCAAATGTTAAGACTAATGGTGGTATTGTGCATGTATATGGAATATAATTAGGCATGATTAATAACAATCTTACATCTAATAATCAAATGATGTATTTGGTGTAAGACAGGCAGACATCATTCATATTTATATTTGATTTCATACGATATATAATTATTACTCTATGCCAGTATATGGTCTGCGAGTGACAATATCAGCAATGTGTCACAAAATTTCAATGAATATTGGAAACTTTTTGGTAAGCAAGAAATAAAAAAATTAATAAAAAAATTAAAAAGTATAATTATAGAATATATGTATTTATAATAATGATTTATTGAGCAAGATTTACAGCCATTGTTTTGATGTGTTTATAGGTTCTTATATTTGTGAACCAGGCGATTCAGATCCATGGCAAATTTAAATCAAGCAGAAAAGGGGAGTGTAGATTGTCCAATGTTATATAAAAAATACCCACATAACATTATCTAGAATAATACATTGATTCACATGTAAAAATGCAGTTTAGTTGCTATGTCCAAGCTGAGAAGAGCATGCTGATTGGCAAGATAGCATACGATTACTGTCTGCAGATTACTGTCTCTTCCACCCTAAACCAAAGATGATTGTTTTGCTTGTAAATTTCTTGTGATAGACAGCGATATTAAGAATTGTGAACATAACCCTATACAACACTGAGTATTAGTAGTATTGGTCAAATGTTGAACAAAATAATCTTTTTTTTCTTCTATCATAAAATGATAAAGCAAAAAATAATGTTTTAAAATCAGTTTATGTGTTGTTTAACTCCACAGTCAGATGATAGTAAAATTTTGTTGGTAATTAAAGCATGTTCAAAGCTGCAGTCCATTTAAATTATATACATATATAATATTGCAACTGGATGAAAGATTCCTGCAGTGATGCTGATCTCCAAAGACTCATTTTTTCCACATAGAAGATTTGAAGAGTGCTTTTCTGCAGATTGGCAGACAAAGAAAAGTCAAGAAGATGAAAATCACGAACACTTTTTGTACAAGTGAAAATGACGAAAGATGAAGGCAAAACTTTGTCCGGATGTTCCCAAGTGTGTCAGCAGCCCATCAGTTGAGGTATTTGATAGAAAGTGCCTCAACATATCTGAAAATACATACTCCAGATGAAGCTGCAGACATTCTTGCAAAGCTGGTGGATGCTAAAGGTATTGGAGGTTGTTTTAAAGCTGGACATGGCACGCTTTTCTAGAAGAACCACTGAAATACATGGATTCTTCTCCCAACAATGGCTTGCTGACAGAACTTGATCATTTTGGCAAGAAGCTGAAATTATCATTTTTATTACATGCACTCTTGGTGTAACAAGAACAGACACATTGCCTAACCCAAATTCCAGACAATATTGGACAAAATAATGAAAGAACTGATAAAGATGCAGAGCAACAGATGCAAGATTGGTGGTGTCACAGCTTTTTTCATGTAGAATGACATCTTTTGTCAAATTTTCTCCCTGCATTTCATTCACATTATCCAGACTGCTAGTAATGCAGCAGAAACAAACTTAAAATTTGCTGCATTTCTACGACACAATGAGAAACTTGAAATGAAATTGTCTCCTTTGAAGGACAAATATGCAGTTCTGATTCAGAATGCAAGAAGACAAGGCTGCAATACTTTCCATTTGAGATATCCATTTGTCAAGATTTTGCAGCAATTCTGAATAGTGAGGAGAGGAATAGTAACCTTCAGGAAGAAAAGGCAGAGTTAAATAATGACATCAGGGATCTGAAGGAAGAGAACATTCGGAGAAGGTATAATCTGCTGCTAACAAGTAATAAGTGGGTGCTGAAAAACAACAACATGGAGCTTCTTCATATGGTGGTAAACCATTTTAATCTCACGCAGTAAGGCCTTTAACCATACCCGAACAGGGCATCTATCAAGCAGTGGAAAGTTTTTGCAGTGATATCTGTATGGTTTGTTGTGTTTATTAACATAGAAAATTGGTCTTAACTTACTTATTAAACTACGGATCGCAATTTGAAAATGTCAGTAACACATTGATTATTTACCTATATGGGTCATTCTATGAAAGTAGGAGCCACAGTGATCATCTATTTTAAACCTGTTGTATGAATGAACTGTCCAGTTATTTTTTTTTATATGCTACAAATTTCTAAAAAATCTATTAAAACAGCTTTACAATGTGAAATATGTACTTTGGAGTTTGTGTACTAATGTTATAAATTGAGTACCAAAATGCTGCAGATTTGTCATTCCTCAGACGCCTTAAGTAAATACTCTGCAAAATAGATAAAGTAACGTATCAAACTATATGCACTTGCTGAGATTGTTAATGGGCACATTATCTTTAATCTGTTACGAAATTGTTTCTTTAAGGTGATTAGTTTTTCAACATATTTATAAATTTTGTTTATCATCACCAATGTAACACTTGGTTTACACTTTGACAACATCAATATTTACATTACATTCAGAGAGCGTGAACAAAAATAGGACCACGTGTTCTGATGAGCATATTAACACAGTATTTCTAATAGTCTGGGAGCCAACTGCCATTTTTTCCCTTAACCTTGCATTATTGTATTAAGGTTAATTTTACTGTTGATTTTGGTAGCCAAGGGTCTCTATTTTCTATGGCTGATACCGGTCTGTCAGATATAGTGTCCTCTGTGTTTGGTGGTGTGTCGAAAATGCTCACTGGAAATGTTTCCCCAGAACGTCAGAACATTATGAATGGTAGCTGAAGAGACACTTTGTGGAATCATTCAGGATAAACCACTACATTGCAGTGGTGAACTCATGCAAATTCTCGAAACCAAAGCCAGCAAGAGTCAAACTACCAAACTTTGGGTTGATGTCTTGATAAAACCTTTCCTGTTCACAATGGTGTTTGTATGGGCTGAGTGCAAAGGTGACTGGCCACTCCATCTGGCAACCTACAAGCAAATGCTACCATACTTCATTGCTGTAGGGCACTGATTCTCAACTGCCGTGTCTTGACATACAAGTGTGTTGCGAAACTTTGTGACGAACACCTGAAAACACAGACAATGTGCATAAAGGAACTTCCTTTCTCCAATGAATATGCACATATTCAAAGTCCACCGATCAGTGGCAGCCACCAACCTTTGCACCTTTCGCTCAAGGTCGATCAGTGGCAGCCACCAACCTTTGCACCTTTCGCTCAAGGTCGATCAGTTGCCCATGAGACGTCATTGTGATAGGTTGTGTGTGCGCATGCGTAATGCTGATTGCCGAATTAACTTCGCTGTGTTTTAAATTATTGTCATTCTTAAACACTTATTAGTAAAGAGATGTAGCTAACTAGGTGTATTTAGTTAAGAAATTATGCAAGTTAGAACAGACTTTGCAAATCTGTCATCAGGGCAAATCTGTTCAGTTAACAGTGTTTACTATTTACTTACATTGAACTCAATCGTACTGCACACTCAATTTTGACCTCTAAATTACAGATGAATTTAAACTAAATTAGCTTGTGACTAATCATAACTAGAACTGAACTCTGTTTTCTGTGCTTGCATATTTTTCAATTGGTTTAGCTCAGAATCAGTGTTGTTCACGCACTTTCAAACTATTGGTTTTAGCTCGCAATACTTGAGTTAAATCATATGGTGAATTAATTAAATAAGGATATTCAGTTTTTGTTATTGCATTGGTAGAATAAAGGTTAGTTTTTACCATATATTTCAGAAGGTGACTGAGTGAAATTTTTTTTGAACACTACTTAATGTTCCAGTTTGACACAGGAGGCTGACAGTTGACACACGGATCAGTTTAACACTGCCTGTTGTTTACTGTTGTTGGTTAGAGTACGCGCGTGTTAATTGCTTATGAATACCCCTTCACAATGGATAAATTTGTTAAAAGGAAGGATTAGTGACGGGTGTGAGGTTGAAACAGAACATACAATGAAGCCCACAAAATCCAGCACAAAAAAGGCAAAAGTTCACCATAATAGACGGTATTGTGATGATTATTTGAAGTTTGGATTTTCTTGGTCAGGAGATGTTGCTCAACTATGTCCATTATGTATAGTTTGTGGTGAAAAAATGGCCAATGAATCCATGATACCAAATAAATTACAAAGACATTTCACGACGAAACATTCCTACCTACAAGATAAAGATCTGAATTATTTTCAAAGACTGTTACGACAGCAATCAAAGCAATGCAATGTTTTTCAGAAAACAATGACCGTGTCTGAATGGGCTCAACTTGCTTCAATTGAGGTAGCTGAAATAATAACAATGAAATCCAAATCCCACACTCTTGCTGAGTCAGTTATCCTTCCCGCTTGTAAAAAGATGGTGAAATCCATGTTAGGCGAAACAGCTGAAATTTTTTTTAGTAAAATTCCGCTTTCAAATGATACAATACACAGGAGAATTGTAGATTTATCTGAAAACATTGAAACTAATGTTCAGAAAAAACGAAGGATCTAAATTTGCTTTAATAGTTGACGAATTGACTGATATCAGTAACAGTGCTCAATTGCTTGTATTTGTTCATTTCATTAATGATGATGAAATAATCAATCAGTATTTTTTGATAAAGAAAAGCACGAAAGATTTTGTAAATATCTTCGATGTGAATTTTGGATGGCCAAAATGGAATATTTAACGGAAATATTTGGTCAGCTTAATATTGTGAACAGTAGTATGCAAGTTCAAAACAAAAATATTCTAACTTCGACAGATAAGTTGGTTGCCCTTAAAAAGAAAATTATTTGGAAAAACAGAGCAAAGTTGGGTGAGTTTGATATGTTTCCTACAATGCGTACTAACTGCACTAAAGAAATGATCCCTATCATGGTTGAGCATCTGACAGCACTCGAAGAAAACATCGACCACTACTTTCCGTCGCTGTACACTGAAAAGTACGACTGGGTTCGTAATCCTTTTGTAGATGTTCCTTCTAATATTGGGTTTAAATTATGCGAAGAAGAAGAATTGGCTACCATTTCAAGTGACCGCAGTCTTAAAATAAAGCATTCTGAGGTAGATATCGACACGTTTTGGATTTCAATACAAAAGGAATTTCCCGCATTAGCTGAAAAAGCCCTGTTCTTTTACAATTCTCTACTTCTTATTTGGGCTTTTCAACCTTAAATAATATAAAAAATAAGAAGAGAGAAAGACTACATTCCACTGAAGAAGAAATGAGAGTTTGCTTATCGCACATACGACCAAATATTCAAGAAGTCATAAGCAACACCAGGCACAAGTTTCACACTAGGTTAAGTGGCAATTCTGGGACACTACCATAATAAACTGTATCAGACAAGTCCATGTATTTTTTAATTTATTTTACGATTTCGTCATATAATATTTAAAATTATTACTGTGTCGCGACAGTTTCATGCGCTCGTAGGTATGTCGAGAGTAAAAAAAGGTTGAGAAACACTGCTGTAGGGCATGTAAACGATGTGAGATATGGGCTGTGCTACCTTCATGAAGTGGAATGGCTACCACAAGATGTCACACTTCATAAAGTTACGTTTGGTTACGTGATCAATGTGCTAATGATGGGTCACATTCAACTGCATTAGATGCCCTGTGACAAAAATGTAATTCTGGGGCCTTTTTCTGGGATTTGAAACAAAAAAGAATCACATATAATTGTTGGAATTGGGGTGTTTATAAATGTTTATTGCAAAATTGCGAAAATGGCAATGGTTGATTTAATATGTCAGAAGCATACAGATTGGTACCAATATCTGAAGAGGGACAGACTGATAAATTTTGTCTGCTATTCGAGCGAACTGCCAAAAGGTTAGAGTGATCTGAAACAAAGTGGGTATTGTTAGCCATGTTGAGATTTACAGGTAAAACTAGTGAGGCATATAATTCTCTGAGTGCAAGACAGCATGAGTTGGCTAAGGCAGCAGTCTTACAAATATATGAATTATGTTCAGTAGAACAATGATTAATGTGAATTATAGAAACTGAAGGTCAATGTTATGTAGACTTTTTGCCAGAAAAAAAGAGAAAAAAAAGAATTGTTTGATAAATGGAAAGGATCACAATAGGTTGAGGTTTATGAAGGCTTACAGGAATTGTTAAAAGGATACAATGCCATTCCCCTCACTGAGAAAGCCAAACAAATGCTAGCAATTACTCAAGATTGACTCTACCAATTTCATGCGGTCCCATTTGGCTTGAAAATGGCAGCAGCCATATTTATGTGACTAATGGATACATTTAAAATTGCATTAATGAAGAAACCACATATTGGAAATGCACCAAACAAGCGTGAGTTGGCAAGATCACCACAGTGCTGGTTTTGTTAGAAACAGCTTTGGTTATGACCATCCTCCAAATAATGAAACTACTGTCATGTTTGTTAAGAGCATGATCCGAAATAACACCTATGCAACAAACCTTCAAATCCAAGCTGATGAAGGAAGATGAACAAGACATCCCAGAAATCCCCACTTTTCCTAGTCTCAACAGTTCCATGTACCTATGGACAAACCACTATACCTACTCCCGCAAAGACACTCCAAGGACCATGGTTGCAAACACATGATGGGAAGAGATTTTTGTATTCAGTGATGGTGATGCAGATAAGATGGTAGTCTTCTCTACCAAAAATCAACTTCTTGGAGAAGTGGATAAGATCTATATGGATGGTACCTTCTCCTGCTGTCCACTGCTCCACAACCATAAAGATGACCAAACCTACGCACTGTGTATGCCTTGCTACCAGACCAATTAACTAACAACTAAGTCTGAAAACATAAAGACCCGCCAGGTTCAGCACCTGTTCAACCGAATGCTGGATCCCAATTGTATACAGACTTCGAAATGGCAGCTATCCATGCAGTGGGACAGTAGTTTCCTAATGCAGACATCAAAGGCTGCACATTCCACTATGCACAGGACCCAACAGGCAGGCCTAGCCAAACAGTACAAGAATGACGATGCCATGAAAACCTAGGTGAGAAGATCTGCGGGTCTGCCATTACTTCCGATGAATGAGGTCCAGAGCAGTGGAAACCATTCCAGTAGTACACTGGAGCTGCTGAATTCAATGATCATTTCGTGACAACATGGTGGATGATGATGCAATATTTTCTCTTCACATGTGGAATCACTTTACCAAGGCTGGCCCAAGAATGAACAACAGTATGGAAGGTTTCCATTTGTGAGTTAACAAACTGTTTCCTCATCGACATCCAACCATATACAGTTTTGTGGACTTGAGAATTGCCAAAGAGCAAAGTTGGTGAGGTTGAATGCTGGAGCTGCACCACCACTGAGGAAGAGAGTCTACTGGGTTCTCAACAACAGACTCCTACAGTACCTGGACACCACTAGTCACCTCATAAAGCTATAGTGATTGCTTTCTGGGAAATATATATTTTTTTAGATGAATGCCTTCTTTTTTAATTATTTACATTCACTACAGGCAGATGCGATAACTGATATCCATACTATCTATACAATAATTATTGGTTTCCAAATGACCTGGAACTGTTCATTATAATGACTGAGGTAAAAATATGCATGTCAAAAAGACCACTGAACAACATTTAGCAGTTCAACCAGTTGGGAATTTGACCAAATAGGAGTAAGTTGTCATCAGCTGAACTATTCCACATTTCCAAATCTATCTGAAGTCTTTACTGACCACAACCCTTTGACCTTCATACATCTGATGAAGGACAATAACCTGAGTATTTCGGTGGAGTCTCCTATTCCAAAAGTACTCCATTACCATTCACCATATAAGTGGGAAGTCAAATGTTATTTCAGATGCTTTCTCAAAGAGTTTATCTCAGAGGTGGGCAAACTATGGCCTGCGATATTTTATCTGGCCTGTCAGGAATTTTACAAACAATAAACCTATAACATTTTTAAATTTGTAGTCTTCATTTCACTGATTTTTTTCACCTGCAATACTTAATTGGTACCATCAGTGTTGAGTTGTTTTTAATGTAACAGATTCCATGTGTATTTTTTATGCTTTATGGTCATTCCTTTTCCACCTCATAATGGTGTGGCTCACTTGTCAGTTTCAAAAACTCAATGTGGCCATTGTGCCAAAACGTTTGCCCACCCCTGGTTTATCTAGAGAGCTATGGTGTGTTAGATGATAGCATGGGGAGAGTTTCAGCTGTGGCTCTACTATGGTGGGGACTGAAAAGGCTTGATGCGCTGTAACTATCACTGCTGACATATCAGAGGAGTTATCACTTGTCTTTGAGGAAGATGAAGAAAGGAGGTAAGATTGTTTTTAGGCAGTTTCCAAAAAATTAATGCACTCATGTCATGAAAAGCCGTAATGCAGAATGATGAAGATCTGGAATTCTTGCATTGCAATGGCCAATATCTCCTTGGACTTGCAACTGCTGTAGACTGAGTCTTCAAATTGATGCAAAACAACAACAGTCCCAAAGGCAGAGAATGTTTAATGAAGTCTGATGGTTCCATGAAAACACATTCAGCTACCAGACTCATTTGTGAAGCATGTCACTGCCTTGGATAGAGGGGATGAGAAATTTGCATGCAGGAAAAATTGGCTTGCATATGGCATGATAAACCAGTTGAAGTCTGAAATACATCCTTTAAAGATAACAGATTCAACAACATTTTTGAAGCCAGTGCACCTCGCCTCTTTCATTGCCAGGAAATCCATGGTTTCTTTGAGTCCTACAAGTACAGGTCAACACTGGCTGAAGTCTCCATTACCTCCATTTCTATACCTATGTGGTCATGATGCACTAGTTCCTGAAAAGGTAAATCGTATTTTTATGTAGTCACGATAGTGCATTAACTATTAATTTAATACTGATCTAGTCTAGGTGGGCACTTTGTTACATAACCCCTCCTAGCAACAGCCCCTCTAATACATAACTAGACCATGTGCAGGCCATATGGCCAGTACTTACATAATACATCCACTAGTTCTGTTTACTACTAGGGTATTGTCTGCAATCTGGCGACAGCAAGTCTGACCATCTTAGAAAATATGCTGTCAGGGTTGCTGTGGAAATATCACTTGTAGGTATTTGGTACTGCCTTATACCCCAAAGCGATATTCTAAATTGTAATAAATAGAGAGAATTTAGAGTGAAACATGGGGAGAGACATCAGGACAGCGCCGGGTAATGTTAGTCCAACAGGACTTAGTGATTATATATTTTCTGCTCTGTTGTATAACCTTGATGTGATTGATTTGACTTGAAATGTTTTATTCCTGTGTTATACCAATATTATTAAGATTAAGTAAATTGTAGGCTTTACTGTCTAAAATTATTAAAGCTTAGCCAGTCATCCTAGAGGACTTAGGTAAAGCTTAGGTTATTGTCTTTATTGTGATAGGTACCAGTAATAATTCTGTATTACAAGGTTACTGAATGAGTATTTAAGGGTTAATTAAAAATTAACCAGTTAGGAATAGAGTTGTATTTCCTTTATTAAGTTCACCTGGCTGCGTTTCTCAATTATCACTCGTGTATGTGTGGTATCACGGTGAAGTGATTAGAATATTGTGTAAACTAGACACCTATTGATTAACTAATTAAGTGAGTAGTTCTGGGTTGTTATTATTACTGTTGTTGTTAGATATTTAACTGTGGCAAATATATTTGTCAGCTTAGAGTTAATACAGATTCCAAAGTGTATTGTGGTGTTTTCTAGTGAACTAAAGTGCTACATTATATATACTTTATATAAGATCTTATCTCTGATCATACCTCAGGTATCGAACTACCCAATAGAGAGAGATCTAATAGATATCCAGTTAGGAGAAATATTTTGGATAATTGTCTTTTATTCAGTTACAGGTATTATAGGATCCCCGTGACAGTAACCAATAACTGAATAAATTCTTTCATACCCTTTTGTCTTTTCTGTGGTTGGGGTTTGAGAGTGATAGCAGAATTTATACAATACTAATATTGGTAATAAAAAAGAGTGAATAATTATTCATTTCTGTTCCTGTTTTTCAGGTGGACAATCTTCCAGTCACTGTCTGCAGGCTTTCTGGTTGTAGTCATTTGCCAGTTGATGGACCTCCTTCCAGATGGACACTATGCAGTCCAAGACCCTGTACAGCATGCTAGGCTGACCAGTGTTGTTGGAGAACAGTATCTGGGGACTTGGACGTAAGCATGTTTAAGAGACGGAATGCTTTTGCACATCATTACACCAGCATCAACATGTTAAAAAAAAAGTCAAACTGGTTCTCCAACCTCACAGAACAGCTAAAAACAGCAACAAATTCCACAACTTCACAAGCAAAAGAATTTCTAAGGAAACAATGTTGATGAAATGATGTCACAACAGTGAGACATGAAGCTCTGACAGAAAACAAAGGAAGGCTGCAGCTGTAGAAGGACAATGACAGAAAAAAGAAACCATGATTGAGATGCTGTGGGCCCTCAGAGGACCCTGTAAAATAGGATATTAACCACCTTTTGAAAGCATATGCAAAGGTAACACCAGCTCTTGGCTCTCAAGGCTGAAGTCCAGTACCAGAAGCTTACTGAGGGTGAACTCACTTCTACTGAAAGCACTCTGAAATTGCCTGAGCCTATGGCCCGTCTCAAGCAGTTTCCTGGTGAAGAGTCTGAACAAAATGAACCACAGTTGTGGTCTATGAAGACGAATTCTACAAAGGAGAAATTCTGACCATTCTACATGACAAGAATGCAACAGTCAATTTCACGAAAAGGTGTTGCATACAAGTGGCCACAAATAGACGACCAGGCAGTGGTGGAATCCAGATTTGTCATCCTGTCTGACTCAAATACATCAACAAATGGACGCATCTGGACCTCATTCTATTCATGCAAGGTTCAGTGAATACACAAGCAGTTGTATTTCCTTTGTGAAAAGGCTTTCTTAGCTTACAGGTGTACAAATATGTCATTTATATTGGAAATGAAATAACAGTTTTGACAAACTGTTGGTTGGCTGTTTTTATGGGGGTGGGATGAAATTTTTTTTTAATACTAATGTTACATACCATTTGAAAGGTCTTTAAAAACTGTTGACAACTCTGGTTTAATTTTTTTCAGCTGGACCAAAACTGAAATCACAGTGTCTAGAATATGTTTAGAATATTACTGAACACACACACACACACACACACAGGTCTGAAAAAAATTAAGTTTAACAAGTTGGCCCCAGCAGAGTTGTTGATTTTAAGTCTTTTGTATGAATTATTTTTCAAACTAGTTGGCCAAAATTCTTTTTCTGCTAGTTTGCCAAAATACGGTGAAAAACAGATCAGATACCTGGGTACCAATTTGCACATATTTTATAGTTTATACCTACAGTATATGCAAATATATGTATCTGTAATAATCAACATCAGTGTTTCACGATTACACAGTCAGCAGGTCCACCAAATCACTAGACAGGAATAAGCCATATTTTAACACAGTTGTTAGCACTTGAAAGCTAACACCTCTTTTGTGCCTTGCCCCATGACAGGACTAGTAATAAAAGTTGGGGACTCACCTGGGATCTTTTATTATTTGTTGTAAACATTCGTTTATTTTGCAACTTGTATAGTAACAGTTTATTTTCAGTATCTTCTTATGAACAACATTAACATATTATGAAAGGATATCAATTGCTTGAATAATCCTAGTATTAATTTTGTCTAACGTGGTACAAGGGCAGAACTCGTGTTATTAGCAAAAAGTAAGAAAATTTTGATTGCGAAATGTGATAATTTTGTGGGTAAGCAACAGGTAACTGATAATGATAATGATGATGATGACCAGATAGGTGATGGTGGGGAGGAAATACTTAGAAACAAACCCCAGTATAGACATGCTTGCTAATGAGGAATTAACTACTGACCAGAGAATCAAGCTTAGAAGTTAGACAGAAAGAGAAAGATGAATTCATATAGGCAGAAAAACAGTTGGATAAGATTTTGAATGTTACACGAGAATAAGATGGAGGAAACAGATAATTTCTGAATAATGAGGCTTACCAGTCTGTACCTAATTTTGACAAATATGATATAGAGCGATTCTTTAAACATTTTGAATGGGTTCCTAAAGAACTCAACTGGCCTCAGGACATTTGGTTCCTTCTGACACAGAGTAGATCGAGAGGGAAAGGTAGCAAAGTTAGAGCAATTTATCTGATGAAAGTGCTAGGAATTATCCCCAGTTAAAAGATGCAATTTTAAGGGCACACCAGTTAACTAGCGAGGTGTACAGACAAATGTTTAGAAACCTTAGAAAAAACTAAACAGAAACATTTAGTGAGTTTATGTCAAAGAAGACTGGTTGTTTGATAAACAGGCTCACTTAAATGACACTCAGGCTAATTGTGAAAAATTGTGAGAATCGATTATTATAGAAGTTAAGAATTGTTTGTCAATTGGTGTATGCGTACATTTAGAAGATCAAAAGGTGGTCACAGTACAGGGGGAAGCAATTAGTGCAGATATTATGTTTTGGTACATATAGCTCAGAATTATGCTATGGAAAAGCTCTGTATTCTAAGACAATAACTATAGTGGATCTATTAGTTAATAGGTCCTGTAATTCAAACTGGATCTAACTGGTTTCATTCCTCAGGAAATGGGGGTCAACGGGTAAAACGACAAAAGGCAGCTCAAATGTTGGTAGCCCTTTGTCTGCAAATGCTGCATTGTTCAAATGGTGTCGGCCAGGGACGTCAACAAATCTACTGTGTTTAGTACTGGGATGCAGAATAATAGAAGTCCCAGGATGTAGACATATCTAATTGTAATTTCTGCACTGCATTTACAAAATTCATGGACCGAGCTAAAATGGACGCAACTCCAATTCCTAAGATTCACACTGATGAAATTCCCAATCTCAGGAAGAACCTAGATGGATTGTTAGCCGAGATTCCACATTTCAGTGCCGTCAAGACGATACTATACTGACAGCAAAACAAACCCTACCCTGACTACCTCAGACAAGACAGGATATCAATTTAAAAGGAGTGAGGTGATCCTTTTCTACACAGAGTTGAAGGAGGAGACCTAATACTGATCTTCACAACTGACAAGACCTTTCAGACTGATTTTGGAAGAATGGCCCGTAATTCTACTCAAACTTTAGTTCTCAGTACACAACTGAGAGGGTATTTCTTCCACTACACTCAGTGTATTTGGTGCCATACACAAAGGTAGACCTGACAACAGAATATTCTGAGAATGATGAAATACAAAAAGTAGCAAGATGCACTTCAGCTCTTCCAACGGTTCCACTGGATAAAATTGAGGACAATTGGGCTGACAGTCCCCAAGGTACTCAGTTGACAACTATGCTACAAACATGTGGATAGAGGGACCATGGTCACCAGAAATGTAGAACCATTCTTGCAGTGATAGTCACCGTACTAATAACCACTTGGAAGGATGGCATCATAAAATAAACAAAATTGTCCAAAATTGTGTAAAACGTCAGCAGTATGTAATGGAAGTAAAATTCCACCAACTCCGGCACGAAAACACAAATACAGCACTATTGATGCCAGAATCTCTGTGGGTTTTTTTGTTGTTGTAAGAGTAGGCCATTCAGAAGGTTTGTTATTATTATCTCCATGATCCTTAACCATTGCTCATGCCAAAATATTTATTTTATTTATTTATTCATATTGTAATACCCCCAATGTAAACAGCAATATGAATTCAGATTAAGCCCAATCAGTACAGCTTTCGGGTGGGATATTTGACACATAGGATTGAACCTTCTTAGTGGACCCTTGAAGATGAATTCATTTTTGTATAAAAAAACCCACTTATTTTAAAGAAATATTTGTATACAAGACCATCTGCTTTTAACAATCTTTTATCATCAGAAAATATATAAATGTTAAAATCTTGAAAAATAAGTAATTTAATTTGTAACTACATATATATATATAACAACAATATGCTTACACTTTTATTATCCTAATTCTTATGTTTAATCCCCCCCTCTGTATTTGTATACTGTAACTTATTATACAACTGTTTCTGTTTTATAATTGTATTCTTGTCTGTTTTGGCAAATAAACTGAACTGAAATTGAATTGTAGTAACAGTAGTAGTAATAGCTGTAATACAGTATCTTTTGACTGCGCACACATCTATCAGGTAAAAAACAATGAGTACTGGGACATCGACATCATCATCACTGGTACATTTCAGCTTGTTCCACTAAGTACACACAATTTTAAGATCATTTATACAAGTTGTCAACTTCGTGGGCCATAACTGTTCAAACCAATGCAATGTGGGTATTGCAAAATGACAAATCATGTGATAACATGATAATCAGGAAGTTATGGGTTTGGTTCACACAGGTAGAAATCAGTGGGATGCATTAGATTAGATATATGTGTCACATAAAGCTAGGAAGGATAAACATGATAAATATATTTCTCACAGTATGTTTTGTGATGTATTCGCCCTACATCAGTAGCCATGTTTAGAGACACCGGGCCTTGGCAGAGTTAAACTGTTCAGAGATTGGTAGACAAGCAAGTTGAGCCATATATGGATGGTCACTCTTCATGAATTTTATATTGATTCTACATTTAAGGGATGCATAGTAATGGGGATGATTGACAAACTGCCATTTGATGGGATGGACGTTTTGCTAGGTAATAATTTAACAGAAAAGTGCTTCTATAAGGATTGTCAAAATCGAGAAGTGGTAAATAAACCTGATAGTTCATCAGCTCATAATGAGATTTACCCAGCATGTGACACTAAGTGTGCAATGTCTAGAAAAAAATGAGCCTTTAGGGAGAAGGTATCAATCTGGCTGATATTCAGTTAGCAAGATTGTTCGATGACAGTAACTTGCCAAGTCTTCGTGACAAAATTGAGGTGGAGTAAGACATCCCTGTGTATCAGAAAGACAACCCCACATTAAAAATGGTTTGGTCCAAAGTAGTGGACAGGCAAGAAACAAATTCTAAGAAGAAAGGATTGTATAGTCACAAAGGTTTCTAATCCAAAAATGGATATGTTATGCCAGAAGAGGATGAATCTATTGATGGGTATTTAATGGTAGTAACTGAGAAGTACTGTCAACAGTTATTAGAGTTAGGACATAGTGGAATGTTTGCAGGGCATCTCCAGTGCACAACACCACATGCTGTTTAGCTTTGGATTTTTAATGGCCCAGTATGTACAAGGATGTTTCTGAGAACTGTGTGACATGTCATGTTTGTCAAATTGTCAGCAAGCCAAATCAGCAAATTCCACTAGCCCTCAAGTCGATTCCTATAGTGCAACCCTTCCAAAAACTAGTCAGGGTATCAGAACTTATTGACCATAATGTGTGTGGTGAGTAGATTTCCCGAAGCGATTCCACTGCACAAGTACCTATGATAGCGATGTCTCATTAAATACAATGACAGGTTTACCTCAAAAGGTTCAGTCAGACCAAGGGTCTAATTTTAAATTCCCTTATCACAACGGGCTACTGTTACACCTGATGTAATGCAGTTTCACTTCAAATTGCACCTGCAGCATTTCAACGTTTGATGAACTCGCTGTTGGGACAATTAGAAAATATTCATGTTTACCTGGATGACATTATGATAGTTACACCTTCCAAGACCACATAACAGATCTTAGTTTTTACTCGACTGCAGAATGCCCAGCTAACAGTCAATCTGGTGAGCAAAAATAATATATCTAGGCCACACTATTGGTCATGGACAAGTGGCACCACTCTCCACAAAGTAACCAGAATTGCAAGCTATCCAGTGCCAGTCAACCATAAAGAGATTAGACGATTCATGGTAATGGTTGGCTATTATCATCGATTTTGTCTTAATTTTGCAACAGTCGCTGAAACAATTACAGCCATGATGAAGAAAAATTAACTGTTTAATTGCACAGATGACCATATATGGTTTTGAAAAGCAAGGCAAGGGATGCTTTACATAAAGCAATGTTTAAAACTATACCAAATAGTGGGTTTTTTAAGTATGGAAGTCATACCCATCACTGATGTGGTAGATAACTGATTACAGCCATTATTGTCATCCACCATCCTTATTTAAAATTGAAACTGCTTGTGAAACAATTCTAAAAACAATGGAACTTTCAGATGATGAAGATAGTGAAACTAAAACAAAAGAACAATCAATGTGTACTTTGTGGCAGTGTACAACAACAAAAAAAAGAAGATTACTGCTTCAAATGCAGTAACAAAGAGGAGAAATACTAAAGATCCATTTAATATTAAAGACTTCTCCAGTACCCACATGGTACTAGTACAAAGGCAGTGGAATTTGGTTTGACAAAAGAAAATGATGCAGCCAGATGGTATAAGCTACACTTGGAAAAGACCTATCCTCGTGTTGTTGTGTCTATAGTAAGCTTTAAAGTGTGTGAAGATTTCCTTTTGTTAGGCACTTTGGCTGATAGAAAGTCAGTTTTCAAGAGGTCAAGTACTAGTTGAAGTAAAAATCCACATTTAGCTTGGGATATACCAACTATTATGGAAGCAACAAAAACCTTACCATGTTTGGTTACTCATGAAAATAATTTAAATAACATATATAACTAAACAGAGGGTAAATAGCTAATGCACATTAATAGTACTTATAATTGTACATTGGTAGTTTTAAACTTGTTAAATACTACATATCAGCTTCAACACTCAATTATAGGGGTTTGGAAATTTGTCAAAAAAACTACAAATTTTGAATATGTCATCTGCCAAATTGTGCAGAGTTAAAGGTAGAGTCTCATCAAGTATATGGAATGTTTGGATTCTTTGAATGGCTGTTTCTGCAACTGGAACAGTTAATAACTGAACAATGATCATGGCCTCCCATTACTACATGACTGCTTTCGCCCAAACCCAATTTGCAAGTGGGGCTATTTTGGCAAGATCAAGCACAATGCACTGGGAAAGAAGTCTATTAACAACTCTGCAGCCAGAAAACACTCCAGAGTCACATCAGTAAAAGTAAAATGCAGAAAGATGCAAATGCCAATGGGAGGTATAATATTACAGGGTGGTCCAAAAGTAGATCTACAGTTATTAAACTATCGTTTATATGCTTGAAGTTACTTGCTAAGTACAATTAACATAAAATCTTCCTTGGATCTAACTTGGATTTACACTTTTTCCTTGCTGCTTGCAATTTATTTCAATTTTGTAAAGCTAACTTTTCATTTTATGATTTGTTTTATTTCAGGGGTAATGGCAAATAATTTAAATCAAGAGCAAAGAAAGTGGCTATTAAAGCAGTATTGGAAGTCTGAAAATGCTGAGAAGGTACATACAGCATGGCAAGAAGCTTTTCACACTAGACAATTTATAGCATAAGGAATAAATTTGATAAAACTGGTTCAGTGAGTAATGCATCTAAATCTGAACGTCTTGAGACTTCTGTGATTGTAGAAAATGAGATGTTAGAGATGCTATGACATTTGTGAACAGTCCAAAGAAATCCACACAACATGCTTCTGCAGAACTATCCATACCAAGAACATTATTGCAACGCTTAATGCATAAACTGAAATTAAAATCTTACCGACCATGACTAGTACATGGTGTTTTGGAGGATGACACAGATTGTCAGCTGCAGTTCTGCGAAATGATGTGTAACCAATTTGCTGGAGAAAAACCAAACTCTTTGGATAAGATTATCTGGTCGGATGAGGCTTGCTTCAGTTTATCTGGTCATGTGAACAGGCATAACTGTGTGTACTGGGCTGATGAAACTCCTCATTTGACCATAGAGACTGAACTAAACCAGCCTGGTGTTACAGTTTGGGGTGCATTATCAAGTGAAAGTGTTGTTGGGCCCGTTTTTTTTAATGGAACTGTAAATGGGGAGAACTACCTGGACATGCTTCGTGAAACAAACCCAACTTTGATGAATTTTTCTTTCTGCAAGATGGAGCACCACCACATTATGTGTTGAGAGTAAGACTGCCGTAATCAAGCCTTTCCAGTGTTGGTTCAGAAGAAGTGGCAGCATCAAATGGTCACTGTGTTCACATGACCTGACACCAATGGATTTCTTTTTTGGGGGTGTTGTCAAGAACATTGTCTGCGAGAAGAATCCCAAAACAGTAAATGAATTAAAAGATTACATTCATGACGCATTCACAGAAATCGATGAAGATCGGAATTTGTGCCGCACCATGTGACAAAGCATCCTGGAAAGGTTTGAAGAGTGTTGAAGGACATTTTGAGCACCTGAGAGATTAAACAGTTTCTGTTTAATGCTTGAAACATGTTTATATTTTAAAATAAATTGCCTACGTAATAACTGTAAACCAACTTTTGGGCCACCCTGTATATAAAGTTCTCAAAAAGAAGGATGCAGAACGATCAAAACAACTTCGATTTCAGGCAACACCAGAAGAGAAGAAGCAAAAAATAAATAAAATTCCAGACATAGATCTCAGGCCTGTCGATAATGTTTTTGTTTACATGTTAACACTTTACACACATTTACTTGATAATAGCACCAAATCTTATTAAAAATATTTATTATTCCATTATAGCTATTTTGTGTACTTTGCCAGACAATTCACTTTTTTCATATACAAAGTAAGTTGTATTTCTGATCTTTTACAGAAATTAGCAATAGTACATGCAAAACACAGCATGTTCTTAAATACTAATAGAATAACATTGTTTTGTTTGTTTTCACCATTATGATAAATCCACTTATAATTACCTATGTAAATTTCCAAGTGATTTGATTTTTTTTCTGAAAATATATTTGTGTCTTAATGTTTATTTTTAAGGGAGAGAAAGAAGGTTGCAATGCCCACAGACCCCAGCAGGTCATCATCAAATCCTGTAATCAGAGATGAAAAGAAAACACCTGAACACAGAGAATGCAGCAGAAAGGAGCAAGCCAGACAACATGCCAAAATGACAAACCTCAAGAAATGGCGTCAAATTGGTACTACTATAAGAAAATAGAGGAGAAAATAGTCAAACAAATGTTTTAACAAAGAAGTTACAGCAGAAAACTGAACAAGATGTTAGGAGTCCACAGATGACATTTTGTTACTGCTGAAGCTTGATGTGCAGTTGTTTACAGAATGACAAAAACCATAAAGATTAATAACTTTCTTGGTAGTTAATGTGAAGCAGTATGCTCAACATTCCAACAATTTCTTAAAGAAATGGAATTCATGGCAATTCAATACACCTCCCCAACAACCCACCCCAAAAGCAGTATGTTCAAACAAACAAAAGATCTCTACACTTGCAACAGCACTAAACATCATGAAAAACAAGAAGAATAAAGCAACTTTAACGTGTAAAATAATTTTAAATTATGCAGCAAGTAAGATTTCTGGTAAATACAGCAGTGCCACAGCTATCTACTGACAAAAAAAAAAAAAATCTTTGATCAGAGTTTAAAAGACATATACACTGCATACATTCAAGAAAACCCTACACACAAAACAAGCTTTTGCTCCTTCTGCAGACACAGACCAACAATCATTATCATACACAAAAACCCTCTTCATCCAATGTGCAAGTGAATTATACCATAATCCTGTCAAAAAATTAAAGTTATCAACATCTTGTTAATAAAATTGATATAGAAGGTGGATTGAAAAAAAAAAAAATGATTGAAATAACACTGTCCTACATCAGAAAAAATTTCAAGATTGAAATGCATTGACAGAGTGGCCAAAATGTGGAGTACTTATATAAATTGCAAAAACTTCTGGATCAACACAAGACAGCAGCAGAAACCATGCCATTATCTGTCACAATTTGAATATTTGCATAATTGTTCAAACTGTCATTTCTTGTAGTTGCTTGGGTAATAATAATAATGTCTTTTTCATGTATGTATTTGTATATATTTATTTTTAGTATGTTTTCATTATGTTTTCAGTACAATTCCACTTATTGGGAAACACTCATTTTTGTTTGGCCATTCATGCAAATTTATCAGAATGAAACAAATTATTAGTACTGTGTCATGTTAGTACTATGCCTAGTTCTGTGTCTTTGAATTGTAACAAACTATAAATATGAAAAATGTATAATAATGTTCAGCTGAAGCTTGAGATGATGACAAGAATATTTTAATATATTGTATTACCAAATGTTTTATGAATTTCTTTGGGTCTTTTAACTTAACATGAAAAAAAACTGTATTTGTGCAATGTAAAAATTTGTTTTTTTAAATGCTTTTCAAGGTTATACTTAATATAAAACCAAAAAATTAAAAGGACTGACTGGATATTATTGATGACATGACATTTTCCTTCTAAATTAACAATAAAAGAATATTTATTAAATAATTATTTTTTTCAGACATTTAAAGCAGTCTGTCTGAATAAATTAATGCATGTTTAGCAACATGCTCCAGTTATTATAACATTTTGTTCGATTTATTTTCATGTTATCAGTTACATCTCATAATTCCTTTAACATCAACAAAGTATCCTTTAGTTCTTAAATTTATATATAAAAATAAAAGTAACACTTTTCATTAATATTAACATTTTCAATTAAAAATTATTTTCAAAATAATGCCTTTGTGTCACACATCAAGGCTCACCTTTTGAAAATGGGTCATATATATACATACATACATATATGTGATGATGTAATCACAACAAAAACCCAGAAAGAAAGAATTAAGATTATGTCTAGAAAATGCTTTGAAGATCTGAACTTCTGAAGACTGATCAGTTTCCCAAATTATTTTGAACCCTAGATAGAAGACATTAGCCTAATTTTCTCCAAATTTTTCATATTCTAGAATATATGTACTTTAATACAAGGAAGGCAACATACATTGTAATAAATACTTACCAGTTTGCTTTACCAAGGCAACACAGTTTTGAAGCATGTGTAATTTCAACAGATGGGCCATTGTTAAATCTGAATGCTTGCAGCTGGAAATTCATCAAAACATTGGTCAGTAGTTTCCTGCTTTTAAAGATTCCCAAGATTTTTGTACCAGGCAGCTACAATTAAGTCATTAAACAATCAAATACAAATAATAAAGAAAAACCAACCAACTAGCAAATAAAGAAACAAGAAAGTACAGAAATTAATTAATTAATTCACAGAAAAATAACTAAACAAAGAAAGCAATAAATAAATAAATTTCTTGAAAGTTGTACCGAAAATGTCAGTAGAAATTTGTACTAAAATTTCATGGTGAAAATCTGCACTGAAAACACATTAGTGGTAATTTACACTGAATACTGATACTGGAAACATATTCAAACAGTTTAGTGAAAATTCAGCTGACCCAGAGTACTAAGATTACCTGTTATAATCAACACTGACTCCACATTTTTTTCTTTGAGTGTTTGTTGCCACACACAATTCCAAATAAGTAGCTTCGGAACCTTCTAATAAATTTAACACAAAATTGATAAATACAATGGCTTTTGTTGTGAAGTATATATAATACACACACACACAATCTCATACAAAAATAATGCATGCATACATGTCATTGAGTGTGTCAAAATTAAAAGGATCCATTGATTGATGGATTATTTGCTATGAAGGGGAAATGGTTCCAACCAAAAATATCATGTACAGAAAAAACACTGATACAATACAATAATTCTGTGTCTAGTAAACAGACTTTACTGTTAAAAGAAGATTTGGGGAAAATTATCTGATTTCATTCCATTAAGTAATCTAATGTAAACAGTGACTTGATTTGATTTGAATAGTCTCATGTAGTAATACATTTCATACTACTGACCTTTTTCCTCATTTTCTTTTATTTTTATTATATTTTTTTAAATTTTAATATATATTTATTTTAGCTCTTTAGCAGTACATATAAAATAAGTGAAAAATAGTAAATTATTACCTGCTGTTTTCAACTTTTCAATGTTGAGATTCATGCCATGTTTCTTCAACATCTAATATTTGTCTGTAACATGAAGATCATACCACTGCAGTTTACCAGCATTCTTTGTAGTCACACTGAAGCCGAATGAAAATGTTTTTTATGAAGATTAGCTCCAGAGGTTTGTGGTCATTAAAAAAGTTATTGTTTTCAACTGTATGTAACAATGAAACTTGCCAGAGACAAATAACTGAGATCACCTCATTAAAAAGATACTAATTAATATAAAAAATACAATTTCAAAGAGAACAGCAACAAAGGAGACATTTTATAACCTGTGTTACAGACCGGAGCTATTATCATCAATATACACTTGTTGGAACAGAATGTCACAGACTAAGCAAGAAATAACATTCAGACTCAATTATTTCTACTCTGGACTGCATATTCTTGTAAATTATGCAGAAATCTCTGATACTGTTAGTCAAACTGTCATCCAAAGTTATGAAACTAACACAAATGAATCTCATGCAGAGAATTGTCATTTCAGTACAAAGGAAGAGTGGACAGTAAATGAATGTTTGCCAAGGCAAGGGCATGAAAAAAAGAAAATGGACGATTGTTGATTTGAAAACATTTCTTCTTGACAAATATTGTAATAACAAATTCTCATTTTCAGCATCCAGAGACAGCAGATTTAACATTTTGTTTTAAAATTCTGAAATAATCTATTTTTTGAGAAAGTAAATAAGCAAACCAAGTCCAAAAGGCAGTGTCATATGACATGAATGAAACAGACTATTGCCATCATAACAGCTTTAAGAATGTGTTCAAAAGTAATGACAGCACCATTCTGGAGAGCACCAAACACCAAGAATTGTTCACTAGTGACTGCCACAGGTACACCAGTTTCTTGAAACTGAAGTGACTGCTTGGATATACTATGTGGAGAGCAATCAGCTTTTCCAGACATCATGAAAATAGATGACATATATAAATAGCATAAGTATTCCTTGTCTCATTTTTTTATTTTTTTTTTTTTTTGAAAATAAAGTTGATTTAATCAACTGGTTTTTAAATGTATCTGTAAAAAAATATATTTAATATAACCATGCAGATATATCAATCAGGTAAAAAAGGAGCTCTGTTTGTGAAATACCCCCATGTGTTTTTGTAAATACCTGTTATATGTGCTGTATTTTTTGTTTTTATTCCTTGTATTTATATTTAGTAAATTATGTTTTGTAAACTGCACCACTGCCAATAACATTAAAGAAAAAAATAAATAAATAAAGAATTAAAATGAACAGCTTATGCAGTGAAATGTGCCATATTACCATTTTTTTGATAATGGCACTTATTGCTTGTTAAAGCAGCAAGTGATCACCTGCCAGGCAGTGTTTTGCAGATGTTGACATCACAAAATTAGCCTTGGAAATGGTGTCAGTGCCCAGACAGTGTGTCTGCACTTTTTGATGCATTGACACATTTTTTGACATAATGCATAAACACTGTAATGTTTTCCCTTCAATAGAGAATGGCTAAACTCTCTTCCATCTGAGATATGTATCTGGACATGTTAAGTAAAAAAAGGGAAGTACTGCATGCCAAATGTAAAACATCAGACTCCAGAAAAGTGTAATGAATTGTTAAAATTAAAATGAAGAGATACAGAAAAGGAAAGGACCAGTTGAAACCCATGGAAAATATAACATATTATTATGGATTATGGCAGTATCCTGAAATTATTGATCAGGGTCTAAATGATATCCCATCCTTCACAGTAAAGAAGGATGCACTTAAAGCACAGTTAAAAAAAAATCTACTGGGCCCAAAGATATTTCATATTTCAGAAGTAGGTGAACAATATAGCATTCAGAATTAGTTGACAATATTAAGAATTTAATTAGATGTTCATTAAATAGTCCATCAGGTGACAGTGTCAGTGCTCCACTTGTTGGAAAAAAAGTTGTACACTTCCAAATGAATCAGAGTCCAGATGCCATACATTTTTCAGGTACTATCTGCTACACCTGGAAAAGCACACCACATAAAAAATGATCCAGCAGTTTATGTTTACTGATTAGCTGAAGGTAGCAAATATGAAACTGCATGCTTTGAAAATTACTGTTCACCACTATTTGTTGACATGTATTCAAAAATCTGACAATCCATTGCATCGTAATTTTGAGAAATACGAGAAACACTCCTACTCATCTACGTAACTTATGTAGTATTTATACGTTTCCTTGAATTTTGAAACACAAATTGGGATATTTGTTTTTTGACAACAAAATTTTAATGTGATACTAATATTCTGTTTTGCATAGGTCTGTTCGTTCTATTCCACAATTTTTTGGTCATAAATTGAAAACCAATGGCACAATAATTGATATACATGTATTTAAATATTTTAATTCTATGCATTAACGTATTAATATTAATCCGTTACATCTTTGTCATTAAAAAGTTTATTTGTTGCTGCCCTTTTTTTTTCAATACGCTATATAAACATGATTATATATTATTTATTATTAATGCATGCATAAAACAAGCTTCTGAATTATACTTAGTCTTTTTCTTTTCTTTCCAGTAAAAATAATCAGACTTACTTTTATTTCTGACATACCATAATGATGATGATATCTAATTATCGGCAATCGGCCGTCTAATACAAAGTGACTTTTTTCATCTTTTGAATTCTTGATATAACTATGATGCATCCTAGTCCATCCATGGATAATCAAAATTGATAAATGTCATGGTTTTTTTTTATATGCCTGAGCGTTTTTCGCTTTCTGACATGCTATGGAGTATGTCTTCGAACACAATCACTATCATATTCGCGCGTTGAAGATGACCTTGACACAGAGCTGCTTCCGCTTTCTTGTTGTTTCTACCATGTGAGAGATTGTCCATATATCTTCAACAAACTAGGGTTATTTCTCCTTGACATTTATTTAGATGATTTCGTCCCCATACCAATGTATTTGACCGAAAGATAGTGTTCCTGAAATAATATCTATCGTATAAACAAGTAACGATAGGTGAGATTATTTTAAAGAATCTATGACGGAAAAAGAATCTCTATAATTTATTTCAAACCGTTTGGAAAAAAAAAAAAAAAAAAAAAAAATTAAAAAGTAAAAAAAAAAAAAAAAAAAAAAAAATTATATAATTCATTTTTTTTCTACTCCTGCATAAAACTTGTAATTTCTAAATAAAATAAAACTGGACATGATTCAGAAACATAACATTTCATTCAAAGACCCTAACTTCTGATGATTAATATTACAGTTAATGGAGTTATTTTATTTTAGCATTTATTTATTTTGTTAAAGATATCAGCAATAATATGTTTATTTAGTTATGTTCTAGTTGCTTTTTGTTTATTACGAGAACAACAAAATGGAATTCTGCAGTCACCATTTTATAATCTACTATTTTTAACTTATATTAACCTTCCCTCAAACAATGCAGGAGATAGCATGAAATGTTTCAAGCCAGAATCCAAATACATGCACACAGGTCATAACACTGGCTTGAAAAACAACGGAAAGCTGGCTCAAGCCTCATCATTTCCAGCTGAATGATTTGAACTACTGTTCACTGATTAATTCTTTGAGGATACTTTCACCTATGAGAAGGTTCATATAACAGATCATTTTCTGCCGAGAATATTTGTCATAATGTTTAATATTCAATAGAAATTAAATTGATATTCTCTAGCGATATGATGAAACAAATTAATTCTGTTTATAATATATACGTAACACTAGTAGACTAATATTAAGAAAAAATATTTAAAATTTCAAAATTAAATTTAAAAACTTATCTTATAATTGTTTTAAAAAATGTTTGAATTTTATTAGAAATAGTTTTATACAAAATAAACAGCAAAAACAGCTGAAGTCAAATACCGTATATACTTGTGTATAAGTCGAATTTTGGGGAGACTATATTAAGGTAATATTTTGGGGGTCGACTTATACATAGGTAATGCTTTTGTAGCTGTTGCTGAAGAGTCGCCATTTTGACTATTTTTTGCTACGGGAGGCATCTAAAATAATCGTGGTCTTTCAGCTTTTCAAAAATATAATTTTATCGTATAAAAAGTTTTGAAAAATTTAATAACAAAACCAAATATGAATGTAAAACATGATATTCTTCCGTTTAATGACATAAAAATACATTTTAAAGCGAGAAAACCGTCAGTACGGCGTTATACCTTACGGCGTCTTGCAATGATCTAGGAATGCAGACTTCTCTGCCAAATTGCACTAAATATCGGTCCTAATTTCATAAACAAAACTCACTTGTTTAATTGTAAAGAATTTGGTGAAATAATATTGCAATCGTCATTAATATTCACTACCGACAAATTTTGTAAATCATAGAACGGCTAAATATAACGGTAATTTGGTCTCCATGTTAGACCTATTACATTAAAGAGATACTATTTATGATACATTTAGGCTATAGCTCATGTAATACATGCATTTACGTTATTATGGTATGTTCGTGCAAGTTACAGCACGTGCAAGTTATGTTACAGTAGGCGTACAATGTAGGCCTTCGTGGCACTGTCATACTGGTCTAAAAATAGTGACAGTGCCTGGAATCTACAGTTGACTTATACACAAGTAATACCTAAAATGACGCAATTTTTAGTCTTAAAATACACATCAACTTATACATAAGGTCGCCTTGTACACAAGTATATACGGTACTTGTATTGATTCAGGTTAAGTTGTATGTGAAAACAGTTATTTGTTTTAATATTGTCTTTGTGTGCCAAAAATTCTTAAAACACCCGAGAATAACTATTGTTCATCTTTAAAAAAAGAAAAAAAAGAACCATTTTTAATATTTTTACACTCATGCCATAATCTATATTTAATAAATATCATTAACTTTGCCAACAGCATCTTTCCATTGAAAACCATATTGGACATTTGCTGTATTTTCTCCACATTGTTATCTGAAACGTGAATCTTTGAAAATTAATGTACCATTTCATTTATTTAAATCTTCCTTTTTCTTTTTCCAGTTTTGTTGATATTATTAGAATCATAAATCTGAACAATGGCTAACTGTCGCTTGAGATCCAGCAACATACCTAGTGCCTTGTCAATAACCATCTTCTCTGATTTATTTGTTTTTAGCTCAAGAACAAATACATTTCCCAGTTTGAGGCCAGGTTTGAGAATGCAGATAAACTTGTGTTTCACATTACATTCGGCTGGTGAATCTGCTCACTGGTATGTATGGCTGTAGCAGAAAAGACAACAGCTTTGAGGCATTTACAGCAATACTGACCCTGCCGTCTGCTCCACATCTGAAACATTTGCTTCTCTCACTGGAAAAATAAAATATAGAATTTTAAAAATGCAGAAAATAATACAAATATCCTGCTGTTAGTTTCTACTCTGAAATTTAAAGGAACAGAGATTCTATGCCCAAGTTACAGTTTTAATCTCCACATTACTTTTAACTTGCTATGACAAGAAATCTAAATTTAGCTTCCCAACTAAATTTTCAAAATGTTAATTTAAAATATCTGTTTAAATTTTATTTACCAATTTTTTTCATTAATATTTATCTGTGTAAGAAAACACCATAACAAGCTGTGTAATTATTATTTTCATTTGAAAGAGTACAATTAATATCACATTGTGATGAATATACTTACTGATAGACACACACAGACACATTATCAAATCTAGAGCATGTAAAATCTGTAGACATCTGCAGGTATACCAGTATCCTTAGCCTGATTTCCAAACACACCTACACCTCAACTTTTTTAAAAACTTGGTGTTTTCATTATTGAGATATTCTAAAATGGCAAACGTTTTAACCCAGTGAGGCTTCAATACATAATAATCTGAATGCAACAAAATACTGTTGTCACTTCAGTATGGAATATTCCATACTCAGGATTTCTGGTTTAAAATGTCAACCAATAAGATGCTCATAATTGGGCAACACATATAATTATTAATTAACTGACATAGCTACATTACAGAGTCATAGTTCTATCCCAACAATGTATGTCTGAAAAGTTAAAAATCAGTCTCCATGAAACAATGTTAATGGAAATTATTTCTTACTGTTAAACTCTTCTTCCCTAAAGTAGGATCAGGCATCTAAAAAAAACAATCCTGGAAGTAAATGAAGGTAATGGTGTATACTGATAACTAAAATTACCGAACAATTCTAGAAGTAAATGAGTGTAATGTTGTATTGAGATAACTAAGCAGTCCTTAAAGATGCAAAATTGTGGTCACTAAAGACACTAAAGAGGAAGATTAGAGAATTTACTGAAAAAACAATATCTGAGCCATCACATCAAAACATGCCTTAAGTTGCACATTGCTCACTAGATATTTACTGTCATGCACACATGAACACATATAAAACAAGTTACAGCTACATCTAGGGATATTTTCTCAACACAATAAATTTTTATATTACAATTTATGTTTGAACCTGATCTTTAAATATTCAATTGCTTTAGCTTTATAATATCTTTCATTTTAATCAAATAAAACACCAGTGTTAGTAGAAACCATTTGTACAGTTTACAGTAAATTATAACTTTGTAAAAAATGAATTATAATTATAATTTGCATTATTCTTTTAATTTCAAAATATTTAACGATTTAAATATAAATCCTATGCGTTTCTAAATGAAATCAATATTGAATGCATTTTCATAATTTTACTATACAGATAATTAATTACATATTTCAAAAATAAGGCAAGACCTGAAAACAAACCGTATATGACATTTCTGATATTGAACTGCAATTTTTTCTCACAAAAACTAATTATTACTTCTTCCTGTCAGCTATTAAAAGCTTTGTTTTAAATAATTGTTTAAGCAGAGGTTAAAATAATATAAAATACAGATAATAGGAATATTCTTTGAAATAATTTTATCAACCTTTTTATACAGCTTATCAAACTATATATATTAATAAAATTTGCATATTAAAAACATCACACATAATGATATATATAGGTGATTACAAAAAATACTGATTCATTAGGTCAGTAACATGAGTCCATAAGTCATAACTTTAATATACAGTTTGACAAAATTTAACATTCCAAAACTGATTAATGATAGAGTTGTCCATACCAAGTTGTATGCATCATTTTCTTCTTTATAATTTTCTGTCATGACTTGTATAGCAGTCATTTGCATATTATTCTTCAAGTAAGACCTTGAAAGAATGTAACATTTAAACATTAGTGGGACATTTAACAAAACGTTTAATTAAGTAGGCTATAATACATTTTCATTTGTTCCATTAGCAAGTAATATTTTATGTGTACTTTCCATAACATAAAAACAGCTACCAGATCTGTCTTCACTAACCAGTTATAAGCCTGGTTAACATAGGAATTTAACTTTATTTTTGTGGAGCCTCACACACACACACACACACACACACACACACACACACACACACACACACACAGACAAACAGACAGACAGACAAAGGAGAGGGAGTGAAAGAAACAGACTGAAGAAATACCATAAAAACCATTGTTTCTGCTGATAAAAATATCTCGATTCTTGTCTAGTTTAGTCTTGATACAAAATACTTAAACTAATGAAGAATGGTTTAAGAAAGTTGTTATCTCAGCATATACCTAACATACTCCTGTTATCTCAACATATACATACCATGTACTACTCCTGTTTCCTCAACATAGACATAACATGTACTCTGTTTACTGCAACATAATTAGACATAACATGTACTCCTGTTATCTGAACATTCCTTTAACTGAACATCTATACCAAAATAAAATTCATTACTCACATTTGAGGTTTGTAATTGTTTAAAACATGACTTCCTGAGTCACTGAACTGAAATTAGACATAACAATATTTATGAGTTACTTATTGATTTAGATCTGGTCAATGAACATTACATAATTTTTGAATATCAAACATTTTACACAAGCTCAACTTACACTGATTTCCAGTAAGAAACAGAACATCCATTTTATTTGTTGTTGTTGCTGTGTTTCTTCAGAAGAAAGATCAATTCAATCAGTTATGTCAGAAAGGCATATTTTACTGTAATTAATTTTAAGAAATGAAAGTGCAACATTATCACAGATGTATAATATTTTTTATCAAACAAAAAGATATTTTATATAGTGATGAAGTTTTGTTATTGATTAGTGAACACACTAAGTTAACTGAGATATGTATATATACACATACATTTTCTTATTCAAATGTGTAAGGACAATTATCATTAAGCTAAATACTACTAGAATTATTTAATTGTTATGATATTCTTAAAATTTTACATTTCTTTTATAATGACAACATAAATAAATGTTGATTATTAAAGTCACCGTCCTGCCAAACAGATTTTGGAGTCTTTATAATTTACATGCCTAATTGAAAAATAATTAAATATCAACAAATGAATTAAATATAAAATAAAACATGCTTAACTTTGGTAGATCTAAAAACATATGGTGTGAAGAGATAATGACGCAATTTTCATTTTGGGTTCTTCACTTCAGCAGTGTGGATGAGTTACAGGCATCACTCTGGTCACCTCTTACTTTGTCATGTCAACACACTGGACACTCACAATGGATGAGTTACATGCATCACTCTGGTCACCTCTTACTTTGTCATGTCAACACACTGGACACTCACAGTGGATGAGTTACATGCATCACTCTGGTCACCTCTTACTTTGTCATGTCAACACACTGGACACTCACAGTGGATGAGTTACATGCATCACTCGGTCACCTCTTACTTTGTCATGTCAACACACTGGACACTCACAATGGATGAGTTACATGCATCACTCTGGTCACCTCTTTGTCATGTCAACACACTGGACACTCACAATGGATGAGTTACATGCATCACTCTGGTCACCTCTTTGTCATGTCAACACACTGGACACTCACAATGGATGAGTTACATGCATCACTCTGGTCACCTCTTTGTCATGTCAACACACTGGACACTCACAGTGGATGAGTTACATGCATCACTCTGGTCAGCTCTTACTTTGTCATGCCAACACACTGGACTCTCACAATGGATGAGTTACAGGCATCACTCTGGTCACCTCTTACTTTGTCATGTCAACACACTGGACATTCACAGTGGATGAGTTACATGCATCACTCTGGTCACCTCTTACTTTATCATGCCAACACACTGGACATTCACGATGGACAAAATGGTCAGCCATAAATGTAGACAATAATAATAATAATAATAATAGTAGTAATAGTAATAATTTTAGGTATCACACTAGTAATTAATATATAATAATAAAAAATATATTATTAACATTCAAAAACAAGAATGATATTAATAACATTGTGATGTTAATTATCTTAATCAAAAAAGAAAAATTGATTAAATAATTGAAAATAGCTAATTTTCTTCTTTTCTTTTTCAATTTCCATTCCACTATATAATGTCTAAACAAGTGAACTTAATTTTATTTACTAGGCTGGACATGTAAAGAATTAAAGTAACATAACAATAGTATTTTTGAATTCATATTATCTGTTGCATTTTTCACAGAGAAGCTGATCAACAGTATCCTTCAGAACATATCCTTGATTGTACAACTTCCAGAATATATCCTGAGCAATCCTTCAAAACAAAGATAAATCAGATATAAAATTAAGAGAATTTCAAAAAAGTTTAATGTCTTGTAACAGAAATTTTACAGAACATATTACTGTTTATTTGTAAGGAAATGAAGAAAAGTTTGATTACGTTGTTTGTTCTCATAATACTGACACTTAGGCAGCTGTTCTCTTTTCTGATAAAACTGATAAACAAAGTGTTTTGTAAAATCATAGGACTTTTCTTAAGGTAACCTATTTATAACTATAATTTATATTTACAAGACAAAGAAGGCCTATAATCAAATGCTTTTTATATGTAAGTGAAAGATAGACTGAAAAAATAAATTAAATAGAAACAAAGAGAGAAAAATGTATTGGACTAATTTATGAACATTCTTATTAAGTACAATTATTAAACAAAATGATTAAACAATGATATATAACAGAATAATATAGATCTAGGCATATACCCCACAAGAAAAAACATTAACATAAAATTCCAAATTTTCAAAAAACATTATTGATCATTTTAAATCCTAGTACCAAAACATTAAAAAATAAATAAATAAATAAAACAGACATCATGATGAGGACAGATGGAATTACTAAGTTTAATTATTCATATTTCCACTACAAGTTCAAACACTAAAATATTATCTATAATCAAATTCCTCCATTTTGCCTTGGGCTATTGGAGATAATCATGCTTTATCAAACACACTCATTTTCTGTCTATTGAAACAGTCACAGACAACAGCAGCACAGGGGACACAAAGAACACACAGAGAACACAGATACAATACATACATTACACAAACCACTCAGGACAAGGCTCATGAAACATTGCACCACTCTAATACACAACTAGAACATGTGGAGGCCATATGGCCAGTACTTACATAATACATCCACTAGTTCTGTTTACTACTAGGGTATTGTCTGTGATCTGGCGACAGCAGGTCTGACCATCTTAGAAAATATGCTGTCAGGGTTGCTGTGGAAATATCACTTGTAGGTATTTGGTACTGCCTTGTACCCCGAAGCGATATTCTAAATTGTAATAAATAGAGAGAATTTAGAGTGAAACATGGGGAGAGACATCAGCAATCAAAACAACAGACAACAGGACAAGTCAGAGAAAACCTCACCACACCACAATGTGCACCAAACATACCATATAGCAAATTCCCAACACGTAACATGTGCAGTAGCCACCACTCTGTGCAGTGGTGAGTCTTCTGTGTTCTGTTTGTGCTGTGTAAGTGGTACATGTTGTTTGGTGCCTGTGTGGGGTGCACAAGATAGATCAAGACAACAAACCAGACATACATCACAGACAGCACATCATACATAACATAATATACATCACACACAAACACAACATACTCACATAACACATCACACTGGACATGAAACACAAACATGCAGCTCAAAAAACATATGCAATAAGCACAAAACACATATATAGGACAAATCACACAAAAGTCATAGCAGGGACACATACCACATCACACAAACATGTGACAAGAAAAATACACAATACGTTCATTACTCTTCATACAGAGGAAATCACATAAAATATCACAGCACAGAGATAAAGCAACCACCTTAAACAAAACACTCATAAAAAAGCACATGTACAGTATACAGACAATATACACCACATAGAACACAATACCTATGCACACTACACAGCTAACAGAAGTGACACACACACACAGTACACACCAAAGTAGATATTGCATCATATCACTACACACACCACAACATGCAACACAACATGCGCCAGACTGTACACACCTGTAAAACCACAAAGAGGGCACCAAACAAACACACAACACAACAAACTGGAGCATTTGAAATGAAACACAAAACATGGAACACATCACATGAAAGAAAACTCATACACTCACAACATAACACAAAACAGACACATACACAATGGAACACACAACACAAAACTGACACATACACAATGGAGCACACATAACACAAAACAGACACATACACAATGGAGCACACATAACATTAAGTACAAGATACCACATGATAAAAAGCAAACATGCACAACACCATACACAAAACAAACACACTGTCAACACATGTATACGAGACACAACTACACACACCATACAGGACTAGGGTCATGATTATACAACACACACCAGAACACACATCACACATCATACAAAACACAAACAGGAACTAAATAACACAAAACACATACACACCACATTGGACACAAAACACTGAAAAAAACACAGTGCAGATCTCAAAACAAAGACATACACACCAGCGGAAACAAAACACAGACATTATCTGTAAATATTTAAAGGTAAAGTTATTTACCTGATTTTGTGGGCATCTGTCTGTCTTCAGCTAAATTTTTGAAATAAGAAAAAGGATTTAAATGTGAACAGTCTTCATCAATTACTTCTTCTAATTGTTCTACTATGACTGCTAGTACAGAGGCAGAAACTGTTTCTATAATTACTTGTATCAGTTACAGTTGGAAAAACAATTACTAGGACAACTTCTACAAAGATTGTTAATCTTTAACATTTCAGAGACAGGACCTTCATTCAACACTGGTCGATATATATATGTAGACTTTTTTTAATATGATTTTAAGGAATGCCCCTCTTCATCCTCATTTTGGAATTATTCAGATCTGTCAGTTTTCCATGTAATATGCTCAGTGGTTTTTGCAGAGGTCTGGTGATGCCCGGGGCCATCTCCTTGATTGTATGGCCCAAAGACTCAAGTATTAGGACCACTACTGAGAAATATTATAAGGAAGATATTTTGAATATGTAAACACAGATGAAAATTAAATAAATACTTTATTTGATTTAAATATAAATCAACCAAATGTATTAAGTTCTTTTCTGTCTGGATTCCCCACATTTCGATGCCTGGGGCCCCCTTTGGCCCCACCCGTCTGCATGCCACTGAATGCACTCCATTATAAAAAAAATTCTCAGTTTCAACCGATCAAAACACATCAACCACACATGTCACAAAGATTCATCCAAAGTTAACATTTCAGCTACAAACTAAAATATTTCATCCTGGTTTGCAGAAGAGTGTTGGGGTGAATTAAATTCAGTGAAAATAGCTTTTCAGCCCAGCTCATCCGTTTGTTTTCATCACTTCTTGTAGGTCTGACCCTGCAACATGACACTATTTATATCATAACCAGATGCGAACCGTAGCGACAGTATCATTTTTGAAACTTTGATCCACAACTCAAGACAAGCTAATCCTATCAGGATATGTAACAAAACATTATCATCTTCTTCAGTGTGTTTGTGTTTGGTGGGAGAGCTGCTCACATTACCTACTCAGAAACACTAGATTTTTCCACTATTCTTCCAGGCATTTTCGTTTCTGTTGTTATCTTTGTACGTTAACAAATAACAACATAAAGTACTGGTAACCTCTGAACACAATGTACGAGTATGATGCAGTTAGGAAGCTGCAGTTGAAATCAATGGTTTCTAAAAAACATCACAAGCATCGCTAGCATCACTCGCATTGCACGTGACCAGTTAGGTTACAGCTTAAATAACACCTGTAGATATACACTGACTGCATTGCACGTGCCCAGTTAGGTTACAGCTTAAATAACACCTGTAGATATACACTGACTGCATTGCACGTGCCCAGTTAGGTTACAGCTTAAATAACACCTGTAGATATCATACACTGATTGCACTGTATTTGCCCAGTTAGGTTACAGCTTAAATAACACCATGTTGTCAGTCTTAAATACAGGTCACGTCATCTGGTTGTGCTGCATTTACAAAACAAGAACTGTTTACTGTTGCTTTTCAACAGTTTTTTATCCTGCTTATTGCAAAGTGGATGGGGGGGGGTTGATAGTACCCTGTATAATGATATCTCAGTCTAATTCTCCTGAATACAACAATTTGAAAATCAAAGGCTATAGAAAATTCACGCACACACACACACACACACACACACACACACACACACACACGTAGATTGTAAACTGTCTCTGTGTACAATGACTGAAGACAAAAATGTTCATGTTTGTGTTTGTATGTATGCAAAAGAGAGAACTCTGCTTTGTCACTCTGCATTACCACTGACATACAAACCCCGCCTTTGTGTCTGTGTTGTATATTTAATTTTTAACGCTGGATTATGCATTGCAGTTTGTTGTTTTCATATGTTAGTAACTAGTATTTACAATTTGTGAATAGCACTAAAAACAATAGTTTATCATTGTAAGTTCTCTCTTTCTTGTATTAAGGTAAAGATTATGTGTTAAGTTTAAGTTCTGAAGAAACATTGTAAATTTATGATAGTGATGATTATTGTTAAATCAAAACCTTTATAGAAACAAATTACCTGCAATACACAAAAAATAATGTACCATATATACTTGTGTGTAAGTCGAATTTTTGGGAGACTATATTAAGGTAATATTTTGGGGGTCGACTTATACATAGGTAATGCTTTTGTAGCTGTTGCCAAAGAGTCGCCATTTTGACTATTTTTTGCTACGGGAGGCATCTAAAATAATCACGGTCTTTCAGCTTTTCAAAAATATAATTTTATCGTATAAAAAATTTGAAAAAAAATAAAACCAAATATGAAGGTAAAACATGATATTCTTCCGTTTAATGACATAAAAATACATTTTAAAGCGAGAAAACCGACAGTATGGCGTTATGCCTTACGGCGTCTTGCAGTGATCTAGGAATGCAGACTTCTCTGCCAAATTGCACTAAATATCGGTCCTAATTTCATAAACAAAACTCACTTGTTTAATTGTAAAGAATTTGGTGAAATAATATTGCAATTGTCATTAATATTCACTACCGACAAATTTTGTAAATCATAGAACGGTTAAATATAACGGTAAGTTAGGTCTCCATGTTAGACCTATTACATTAAAGAGATACTATTTATGATACATTTAGGCTATAGCTCATGTAATACATGCATTTACGTTATTATGGTATGTTCGTGCAAGTTACAGCTCGTGCAAGTTACAGCTCGTGCAAGTTATGTTACAGTAAGCGTACAATGTAGGCCTTCATGGCACTGTCACACTGGTCTAAAAATAGTGACGGTGCCTGGAATCTACATTCGACTTATACACAAGTAATACCTAAAATGACGCAATTTTTGGTCTTAAAATACACATCGACTTATACATAAGGTCTACGTGTACACAAGTATATACGGTAATTAGTTTTCGTGAAATCATGTCTGCATGTGGTTTCAAAAAACAACAATTTCTAATGGTATTTATGAATATACTTTGTCTACTCGTATCATTGTCACTTTACTTTCACACTGCTGACGTTTGTATCTGTGTCACTCACTACAGTCACATGGTCTTTGACATTTCATCTTACTGCACTATTCGTAACATTCTGAGTTTAGCTATGCTATTAACATTTTAATGTACTGAATTGATTTTGACTATGGCTACATCCCTAACTGTATTACTTATCCCTAACCCGTTACCCAGATAAAAAATGGTATGATTCCACATTGTTGTGTATTGTATGTCTACCGGCAGTAAATAAATGAAAGAAAGGCTTATAATTATTTATACATATTATTCCATCCACATAACTTGATCACTTAAGTTTCAGTAGATAGCCCACAGCACAGATTTTCAACCTGGGGGTCGCCAGTCTTTTTCTGGGGGTCACGAGATCGTTCTTGAGCGAGATATGTTTTAGCATTTTTCAACTTGACTTGGAAGGAGGAATAAATAAAAACGTGTAGATAGGTTTGGGACCAGTCATAGTGAATATAGATTCCTTTTGTACTGTCTTTGAAAATATGGTAACCCTAGATATTATTGAATAATTTTTTTTAAAGGGGGTCATCAGTCATAGTGAGTTGCTCATAAAGGGTCACATGAAAAACATTGAAAACTAGTGACCTACAACATCTAAGAACTGAAGGGTCATCTTGACTCTGCTGCAGTTGATGCAGATTGTTGTTGGTGTGTGGCCCATTGGTCTCATGATGGTTCCAGAGCAGCAGAGGGAAGTGAGCATCATCATCAATCCATAGCACATAAGAGGTGTTAACTTTCAAGTGCTAACGAACCTATTAAAATACAGCTCATTTCTTGTCTAGGGATTGTGCCTTTGGTGGACCCACTGACTGTAATTAACAAACTGTGATGATTGATTATAATATATATATATATATTTTGCATATACTACAGATATAAACTATATATAATATCAAGTATCTAATGTGAACACCAAAACAAAAGACAATATTTATATTACAAAGATAATTATTTATTTTGACACATGTATAGTTATTATTTAGTGGTTGAGGACTTGGGAGTTGGCATTAAATGAAATACTATAATTCTTAATTCTTTTAATTTTCCCTAACAGGTTATGTTAGAAACAAATATATAACTCAAACACTCTATGGAGCATGAACAGGTTGCATCAAATTGATCAACAAATCAAACAAAAACAGGATAACCATGTGTCCCTACTTCCAACGTAAACAAAGATATGCAAAATATATTTACCAGCGTAATTGGCTAATAATAGCTGCAAACTCCTCAGTCACACCCGTGTCTTTCTCCTCTCTCTTCTGTCTTGTCTCCCTGGACTCTTTTGTCTTAATTAAATAAACACATCACAGACTTCCCTGAAGTCATCAGAGCGAAGCTGAGAAAAATTCCTTTTGTCTCTCACTAATGATTGATAATTGTTAGATGATTTCAGTAATTGGATTACTGTTAACTAACAGTAGATATTTAATTAATACATATTGTTAAGAATATTTGTAGAAATGAATGGTTAACATATTTACTTACTTTAATGATGCATACAGTTTAATTATGAGATGTTAAACTGTATTAAATTAAGCTATTTAGGCAATAGTAAATATGTTACCAACATTTTCAAAAATGCACCTTAAAACTACAACAATATCAAAATATTATAATAAGTAAAAAAATAGCTACCAGCAGATTCTACAAGTACGTATTACCTAAATTGCAATCTGTGGCTTAGTAAATAAGTTAGAACCTGCTTGCTTAGTTACTAAATATTGCTCAGAAACTTTCCACAGCTTGAACGAGGCCCTATTAGGGTATGATTAAGGGCCCTACTACGTAATATAAAAAATGATTTACCGTCATAATTACCAGTGTTAATACTTTTATTTCTTATTTGTTAATAACAGTTTTCTTGTTACTCTTTATAAATGCAATTAATGATTTTGCTTCTTAGTTGTCATCAGTGGCAGTGCTAGGGTTTGGGGACCCAGAAGTTTGAACAGTTACAGGGTCCTTCACAAGCAACAACAAGGTCTGGGTAACTACTTCCATCTTCTGTGGCAATGTTCCATGACATCTGGGATTAGAGGCCCTGGCATTTAAGCTTAGTTTCATAAAAGATCTGCCCCTGGCTGTCTTATGTTTAACATCGTTACTTTACATACCACAGTTACAGTTCTTAATTTTGTTGATAACAGATAATTATTGTCAACTGTTTGACAAGTCTGCCAAAATGTTCCTACTGGTTATGGTTTTGTCGGTGCAAGAGGTGCTATCAAAAGTTTTTGATTCAGATCAGATAAGTCAGTCATGATTTTAGCTTTGAGATGTTTTCTAGCTTTCTATTTAAGTGACATCTTTATCTGAAGAGGGAAAGCAAATAATAATAAAGATAACAATAATAACAATAACAACAACAATAATAACAACAATAACAATAAATAATGTTTTGACAAAACAGGTATAACACTGACATGAAGACAGACAAACAGAAATGTTGGCAGATATAAAAACAAAGACAAAACATCTGACAAATAGAAAAAGAAAAAAATATTTATATATACATTCATATATATGTATATATGAATATATATAATATTTATATACAAATTAGTGTGTGTGTGTGTGTGTGTGTGTGTGTGTGTGTATATATATACATACATACATACACACACACACATACATACATATATATGTATGTATGTGTGTGTGTGTGTGTGTGTGTGTGTGTGTGTGTGTGTGTGTGTGTGTGTGTGTGTACGTTCGTATATTTCTTTATTTTTAGCTTTCTCTGCTGTGTACAACAAACAAACTAGGCAGTGTGAGACACCATGGGGTAAAGTGAATGTAGGCCAAAGAGTCCATCAGTTCGAATACCGTAATGGTTTAACTCCACTTAAATGCGTTGAAGGTGGTTTCGAAATTGATAAGCAAACCTCGTGTGAGTATTGTAGTCAACAGCAAATCTTTGTTTTGTTACAGAATATTCTAATTAAGTAAGTAATAATCAAGTAGAAAGGAAACTCGCAAGGAACGCTGGGAGAAGGTGTTGGTGTGATTCACATCATCAAGTCTCTAAAGCTGACGACAACGGCCACGTTTCAGAAAGTTGTGTATGCATGATGTTGCAAGAGTAAGTAGAATAACAATCTTCCTGTAAAAACTGAATAGCTGTTCTCTTTTGACAGATGTGGAGATCTATCATTCTCGGATTCCAGCCACAAACACGAGTATAAAGACTAAGTGTGGTGTCTTCAGTTTCAGTGCCACTGTACAATTCATAACATTTAAGAAAAACGTAGCAAGTGTCAAGCTTACTATATATAAAGATAAGAACAATGGTAAATAATTTCAGCTTTAATAATAATAATAGTAGTAATATAATAAAGAAAAGAAGTAGACAACAAGTACAGCAACAGTTGTTATAATAATCATGATGATGTTGATTATTATGATAATGATAACGAAGATGATAATAATGATTATGATGGCAATAACGACAACAACAACAACAGTAACAGTAACAGTAAAAACTGACAACAACAATGACAATAATTACTATGATATACGTATGATACTAAAGTTACTTGTTTTAAATATAGATGTATATTATTAATTTATTACTGCTGCAATTCATTTTATTGTTTTGTGTCTCATTTGTAATTCAACATATGTGTCAGTTTGTTCAAAACAAATATTTATTTTTGATTTTTCCAGTTATAATCTGTGATCTCCGCAAGTTTTATGAGTGTGTTTTGGTACATGAATTGAACAAAATAAAGTGCACTTATATGACTTGTACTAATCGTGGCAAGATTAATCTGTTACGTAGAGGTAAGACTTCTTTACTGCTACAAGTTGATCTTCACAAACTCAGCATTGATGGGACAATGCCAGTGACAGATCTTGTTTTTAATGCATTAAGATCGTACACTGGTTCAACAGCCAATACCAAACATTTCAGCCTAAACAAAAATATATAATTATCTATTATACACAATTTATTATGGTTTTTATTCAAAATGCAAATAAAGGGCGATCCTGGGGTGTGGCATACTTTCACTGCAAAGCGGTGTAATAATGTCTGCAAATGTCCAACAACAGACAGTGCACAGCAAGAAGCTGTTGGTAAAACTGACGTAAGACACCACGACGGTGTGTGCAATGTGACTGAGGCAGTGGGTGAAGCAATGCCGGGTAGTGGACAGTTACTCAGTGTGGGAACATCCTCGGTTCAGCCAAAGTTTTGAGAATTTCCCCATATCGATGTACTGACTTTGGCAGTTTCAGCCTGTACTTTTCAATTCTATTATAGATAAGTACTAACGCTTGACAAGAAAAGAAAAGAAAAAACATTTAGAACATAATGTTGAATATTCTAACATGATTATTATAGTTGTTAATGTGAAAAACAGTTATTCTTGACATTTCTTACGCAATATATTATTAGTCACAAATTTATCTCATGCTAAATCCATCTTGTATGTGACGTGAATCTTGAATCACCAATTTATTTTCTGTTTGTGTCTCTTTTCCCTTTTTATTTCAGACTGTGAAATTGATGGCAAATGTTACAAAGTTGGTTATGAAACTGAAAGTGGCTGGTTTTGGTGGAAAAAGACATGTTTCTGTGTTAGTACTGGAAAAATGCAATGTTGATTACAGTTTGATAGGTTACAGAGAAACATTTTGTCACCAGGAAATAAAATAGCAGTGAAGGACACATTGTTTCAAAATCTTGTCTTTACCTGTCACACACAACTGTAATAAGTGAATTTTCCCTTTTTACATATAACTAATATTGTGTGTGTGTGTGTGTGTGTGTGTGTGTGTGTGTGTGTGTGTGTGTGTGTCCAGTGTTTTGTACTAAAGTGACTATACAAAATTTCATATACTTTAGTTTACTTCAAATTGTACAAGAGAATGAAAGAGAAAGAATGAGAGAAAGACAAAAATAGGTACAATAATGTCTGTGTTTGTGTTTGTGTGTGTATGTTCGCATGCATGTGATAGTAGGTCATTATACATACATCTATTATTATTATTATTATTGGCTCACAACGTGGTGCCTGCTGTTGTGGAAATATAAAAATCCAGATATTGCTATTTTTCCACTTTCATTTTTTTAATGAAGTTCTGTTCACAGATGTTTTGTTAAACTGTCTGTGTTTCTGTTTGAAACACATGTAGTAATAATATGAGTTAGTGGTGGTCATGTTTTTATTATTATTATTATTGTTTTATCAAATATGCTTTCTCTTGATAGAAGTCATGCACAGTCATGTTGCTAGGTATTTCTGCACATGCACAAACTGTTACCCATCTAACAGTCCATGCTTAATTTCCTCCATGTCCACATGCAGATGGTGTGCAAACTGTCACTTCATACAGTGAATGCAGATAAATATGTGCACGCAAGCACGCACATGCACAAACACCCACCCGCATGTTTGGGTGTTTGAGTATATATGTAAGAATGTATTTATGCAAAAGATAACTCCATTTTGTCACTTTGCAATTTCACTGACATACAAACCCCACCTTTATGTATGTATATATTTAACCTTTATTGAAACAAATTAAATGCAATATACAAAATAAAATAATTTATAATATATCTGCTAATCTAAAAGAGGATTTAAAAACATTTTTTTTTTACAAAACATTCTTTTTATGTTATCAATGACCAAAATTTGTTACTAACGTAAATGTAAAACTGGATACTGTTCTCAATAGTTGTATCAATACACAATGATGCATAATCCTGTTTTCAGACAAATCTGAAGTCATAAAAACTATCCGAACACTTAAACTCAGTTTTCAGTTGCAATACAACCATATTAAATTTTCCTGACATCATATTTTACAGAAATGGCCGAAACTGGTTTTGATAAAACACTGGATATTGTCAATCTTGTCTTCTTTAGTTTAGTTATGTTTTGCAGGGAACATAGAACAAAAATCTGACAAAGTAATGTACAAAGTTATATAATTTATTTGTAAATTAGTCAAATAATTAAATACCATTTATAGGTGATAAATAAATCGAACAATTAACTTTGGCAATTTATGTCACTGTAATGACAAAATCGACTGCAACAACGACAGCAGCAACATACCCTTCTACAATATTAATTTGATACCTTTACTATTTCTAATGCATGAATGATGTTATATTGTGAATTTAGTTTATTTTGATCTCTTACTGGTTCTTTTATATAAGAAAACTACTTAACTTTGGTATGCTTCATTTTAATGAAGAAAACAACAAACAAAGTAAGTCGATTATTTTCTATTTCATTTCTGCACTTCATGTAACCATTACTTTGTGTCATTGTTGTGTTGCTGTGATTATTATTACATTAAATACGATTAATCAAATAGGAGTGGCTAGCATCTTGCTAACCAAATGTGATAAATCATGATAAAACAACACTAACACAAGCAATGCTAACATTATTTTTTTTTTTTTGGGTCAAATAAAGACATCCCAAAGTTTTGTAAGATATCGTATATGAAAGTTGTCAAAAATCCACACACTGAAAGTATGTTATTTTATTTTATTTAAATCATGAAAACCTTATTTCATTTTCAAGAAATATCTTTATGGGCCATTTCAGTTGATGTTTGAGATGATTCTTCCTGAGAAAGAGTTGTTGTCTGTGAATAGGTAATTTTTCTGTATTTTAATGTTTACTTCTGCAGACGAACATACAGAGTTGTCGTTCCTGAGGGGTTATTTTTCATGGATCGGGCACTTCGCTTCAGATGGATGTTAAGCAATAAATGTGGATTTAGCTGCCAAACACAAGGCGAAAGAAAACTAGATCTAAATATTTGATTTATGTAATCTGTTAAGCCTAATCGACCATTTTAAATTTTTTACGCTTTTTTCTAACATTCAGTTGTCATTTTTATCTTTGCTTTGCTTTGCTTTAGTTTCAGATTTTCAATTATGTCTTTACAAGAAATTCCCCTAACAAAATAACCTGATATTTTATCTCATTCTAGTTTTAAACATATAGTAAATTACCATAACATTTTGAGGTTGGGAGTTTGCCATTTGTGAAAAATGTGACAGCGAGCAGCTGTTAGCATTGCTACTAATACTCCAGTCAGTGGCTACTATTATTAATGTTAATTTTAGTACTGCTGATGTCAAAACAACAAAAACATAATAACAAAAGATACTATTATTAATAATAATACAGCAGCTACCAGTAACATTATTTACATTACTGCTGGTGATAAATGAAAACATGTGAAGTGAAGTGAAGTGAACAAAATTAACGTGCTAATCAGAGCAAGCTGTTGTGAAGCACGTCTAAACAGCCACGCTTTCTGACAGGTCAGCGGGTGTGTCTGTCGCAGAAAAGAGTTTAGGGTAAGGAAAGAGTGGGTTCTCGTTACGATTGCAGGACACAAGGGAGTGTCCAGCATGTCGGATTGCAACGAGTTGGTTCTGATGACAACATGTTTGTAGGAGTGGTAGTTGTAGATTCTGTTATAGTAGTACTAATAGCAGCAATTGTTGTATCACCACAGACAGGAGCAATATTATTAGTAGTAGGAGTAGGAGTAGGAGTACTTGTTTGTGGTTTTATGATCAGTAGTAATTACAATACTATTAGCTGTAGTAGCTGCTGCAATAGTAATAATTGTTATGGTAGCTGTAGTACTAATTATTAGTTATTGTTGTAACATGAGTAATTCAGATTTGTTATTTTTATTTTTAAGCAATGGAATTGAAACTGCATAACTTTAATTGTAACTATATTCACATCGGCTCTTTTTATTGTTTCCCCCAATTTTTCAACTCCATGGCTTTGTTATAAAAAGGCTGGCATTTTTTTTTTTATTAAGACGTGCTTCACAACAGCTTGCTCTGATTAGCACGTTAATTTTTTTCATTCATTCATTAATTACGAATTTTTCAACCAGACTTGACTCTGAGATGGTTGACCCCAACATGTGGGCTTGGAAGAGAAGCTGTGACGAATATTCACATACGGATTGTGCTTTGCTGAGTGGAATTCAGAAACAAACGATACTGTATCATTTACTATATTTATTTATTTTTAGATTCTTATTTTTATTATTTGTAGCTATTTTTATTATTGTTATACTCATTACTTTTCTTATTTTTACTGTTTGTTCTTTTCTCCCTTTACTTTCCAGTATCTCAAATAACCAACATGCCTTTCATCTTTATCTCGGACTCAAAAGTTAGTTACGAAAGCTTTAGACTTTTTAAAATTAATATAGACTTGTCTATATATTTAGAACCAAATTATCCAAAAACAGTTACACTACAACCAGTCACAATGGCAACCACGTACACGAAAACAAACATCACCGTCTCTGATGACTCAGATATGGAAACCAGAGTTCCCAAACAACCAAGGGACAGAAGCCCTAACTCCAAAGAAAAAAACAAATGTAACAGGAGGCAGAAAAAAAGAAGCAATACACACATACACAACACACACCACACCATCCACGCACGCACACACACATCCTGACTCAGAGGAAACAGCTGAACAAAACATCATAAATTGAAACCTACACATATTAGCAAGCCTAAGCGACAATGACACTGAAAATGAAAGTGATACAAACATTTGGGAAACAATGAGAAGGAAAAACACAAAACATTTTCAACACTGAGCTAACATTGTGATCCACAAAAAAAATCCACGCAGATATCGAAAAAAGTTACAATATCTGATAAATAAATAACATCAACAAAACAACCAAAGTAAACAAAACCAAAATGCACACGCAATATATTTTGAAACAGATTCAAAATCATTAAAAACTATAGGTCCCAGTTTAACTATCTGGGTTGAAGTATTTCTTGTCAGGGTATTACCAAAAATAATCCCTGACACCCAACAAACAAAGAAAACACCACAACCCAGAAAAACACTGCTCATGCAATAGCAGTCAAAACAAACATTAATTACACAGCAACAACCCAAACAAACAAAAAACAATGAGACTATACCAGTCTCACTTTACAAATACATCTTCAAAGATTTAGGGTATTATTACCCATATGCAGACAAATATAATTTTTTTGAGATGTTCAACATGGAACTACTTGTACAGACAAAAGTGAAATTAGACATGTTGAAAAGTCCAAGCTAACATTCAGCACCAAACCTAACAACATTGATGGGTACAGATACACACTGACAGAAATGAGGCCGCAGTTGCCCAAGTGCGGCCACTGTCAGAAATGGGGTCACATCACAAACCAGTGCACCCAGAGTCACAACCCGAAATCGCTGACATGCTGTTTCTGCGGTGGAAATCACCACAAACTCAGGACAATGCCGTTCCCTGGCAAAGTGCACGAACTGTCAGGGTTCCACACTCATCAGGTTACAAATGTGTCCATCAAAAATAACAACAAGGAACAACTTTGAACACAACAGATACAAAAACAAAATGTTACACAATGTCAACAAAAATTCCAGAAAATTGAAGAAAAAAACAAAACCATAATTGAAAAAAATCAACCATCACAACAACCACCAAAAGACAATTTTGATAAGGATAAGAATTGCAGAAATACACAAAATTATTGTTGCCCTTCTTATCAAACTGCAAAACATCAGAAACAATAAAGGAAACATCAAAGATGACACAGATTTGGACCTCAGGGTCACTCAAATAATCGAAGATGGCTTGGGATTCAAGATCCCCATAAATGACAGAGACTTGAATTACACACAGACAAGAGACATTCCACAAACACAAAACAACAGTGAATAAAAAAACACCAAACAGTACCAACAATTTACACACTCTTCACTATAAGCACACCAATAACACAGGCCTCTCCATTCTTAGTGGGACACTAAAGGCCTCCACTCAGCAGATCATGGAGATGAAATCATATTTTCCTGGCCTCCACTTGAAACATACCAGATGTAATATGCATACAAGAAACATGGCTAGGAAACTACAACAAAAATAATAAAAAAACCAAAAAGTTTCATGTCCCCTGGTATCATAGTCACTACGTTGACAGATTCACCAGTACCCGGGGAGGCATCATGACACTCATCAAACAAGACATTCCACACACCAAGCTGAACCAAGGCAAAGTTCACGCCAACATTGAAATACTAAGCATCACAATACACAACAACAATCAAAACATCAACATAATTAACATATACAGCCCATCAACTCCTGCACTACATACCACATTGACAATTGGATGCTCTGCAAAAGGCAAGTGCTCAATCAACTAAACAGCAACCATCACCCAATACTCACCAACTACAACAGCAAGAATCCTTTCTCAGACAGATCAATTTTCACACCCAAATGGAATTTCAACAAAGCAGACTGGGAAGTCTTCTACAAAGCATGCAGAAACATCACCATACAAAACCCCAACAACATCGACACTTACTGTGCATCCTCACCAACACGATACACTCCATTGCTAAAAATTCATACCAAAAAACCAGACAATGCACTGGCAAAATATCCACTCCCTGGTGGATGGAATGCATAGAAAATAAGTGCAAGGAAAGAAACAAATTCAGAAGACAATGCAAAAAAGACAAAATCATTCTATACATGAAAAAATAAGAGAGCTAAAAAAGAAGTTTCCAACCTAATTCTTATTGCTAAACAAGAACACTGGGAACTTTTTTGCAACAGGATTGACCACAAAACATCAAAGACATGTGGTTCAAAGTCAAAAACATTCAAGGAAAAAAATCCCAAAGAATCAAACTCTTGGCAAAAACAACGTTGCAAGCAAGAAGTGGATCTACTCAGTGAAAATTTTGCCAAGTCCAGCAGCAATTTGAATGTCCCGCCCAAAGTCACAAAGAAACCACTGGACAACCTAACGAACATTCCACAGACACTGAACACACAAAATACAATCCACTCTTCAATATCAGTGAATTACAACATGCCCTTAAAAACAAAAAAACAGGGCCAGATAAAATAAGCTACACAATACTACATTAAACATTTAACTTCATTAAAGACTTCATCAACATCACATCCATAGCAGTCAAAGTGAACAGTCACACCTCTGAAAAAACAAGGTTCAGTGATCTCACCAATACTCTTTAACATTTACATCAACGACATCATCACAGCACTCAACAAACATGGTGCAAAATATCCCCCAACCGAACCAATAAACACAGCACTCTTTTGGCGTGCAGGCAGATCGACCGCAGCATTACATAATCAAATACAAAAAAACCTAAACAACATAAATGACGGTGTTGAAATGGGGCATAAAATTTGTTTTTGTCTAAAATGACAGGCCTCCTCTTCAACAAAATAACACTAAACATCGACAACAACGTCATAACCCAAACCAAAACATTCAAATTTCTAGGGTGTGACATTTGACAGTCAGCTCAACTTCGAATGCCACATACACAACATTATTGCATCCTGCAAAAAACCACTGAACCTTCTAAAACAAATTTCTGGAACCAGTTGGGGAGTAAACGAGAAAATGCTTATTCTAATTTACAGAAACATGTATTCTCCCCAAGCTCGACTACAGAGCCACAGCTTACATGAATGCTCCCGAACTTTCTTTAAAGAAATTACACATAATACAATCCAGTGCCCTGAGAGTGATCAGCCACCTGCCAAACACAACACCTTCCGACAGCCTCCTGTCAGAATACAGCTCACAACCACTGAAATACAGAAGAAAGCTGCAGCTACTGAAATACAACCTGAAAATACACATCCCTCAGCAAAGACCACCCTGTCAAAGATCTGGTCCATGACCAACAAAAAATAGGGCAACCCATTAAACTGCATAGTCTACAACAAGCCAGTTTTGCAACTGAAGCCAGCGATATCGAAAGGGAAACTGGAATAGGGAACTGCCTTTCATTATCACAACAGAAACAGACAAACCAGAATTCCCACTCTTCAAAAAAGCTATATTTCTAGCAACAGCAAATGACCACTACAAACAACACACACACATTTATATTGACAGATCCAAAAACCCAGACAATGGGAAAATAGGATTTGCCTTTATAACCGAAAATCACAAAACAAACTCACCTTGCAGACAATTCAGCCACATCAGAAATCACCATTCAGTATACACAGCTGAATTGGTTGCAATCATCAGAGCGATGCCATGGGTAAAACACAACAACAACAAACAGTCATATTCTCAGACAGCCTCAGTTCCATCACCTCCATACAATCTGGACAGTCTAGCAGACCAGACCTACTCAGACAAAAGGACAATCAGGAAACTGTAGGTTTTGTTAGAACAATAAGTAATGTCTCAGAATTAGCAGAGATATATTTAACATATTTCTGAGTATACATGTCAGAGGGTACTATTTGTGATATTCAGATAGGGTAATTTCCATTTTTTGAGATACAGGAGCTTGGCAGAGCCATGCTTGTAAAAGATGCCATAAGAGATCCAGAAAAATTGGCAACAGGTAAAAATATACTCATTCAGTCAGTTGGGGGAATGTGTACTACCATTCCATTACACCGACTCCTCAATTCATCTCACATTTCTGGAGAGATGTTGGTCGGTTTCTTAGATAGCTTACTGAAACTGAAAAAAAATTAACATGCTGATCAGAGCGAGCTGTTGTGAAGCACGTCTATGACAGGTACGCTTTCTGACAGGTCAGTGGGTGTGTCTGTTTACTGATGGTGGGTGTAGATATGTTGCTGGGTAATGATCTTTCAGAGAGTTGTTGTGCTAAATTTTACAGGTGTTAAATACTCCCATTTTAACCTGTGTTGATAAGTCAAATGATACTTTTCCAGCCTGTGTTACTACTAGGTCTATCACAAGGAAAATCAGATCAATGGAAAATCCATCAACTAACTTAAATGATACGTTTGTCAAGGATATTTGAGTGAGTAGATGAGATTGATTCAGGTGAAAAGGTTGAATCAGAATCTGGTCAAACAGTGATTACTGTTGATCAAACAATGCTCTGCCAAGTTAGACGTCTGTTGATAGTATCCTACAGATTAACTGTGAAGCACAGAGGAGTGATCCATCTTTGAAAGAGGTGTGGTGAAAGATGCTGGATTAAAAACAGTCTTTTGAATGAGACTGAATGTTTTTATGTGTATAATGATGTGTTGATGAAGAAAACCTTAAATAAAATCATGTCAAGTGAAATGAGAAGTATGAATGTTTTCAAGTTGTAGTACCTAGAATAAACCGACAGGAAATACTAAGTTCAAGTCATGAAAATGTGTTTGTGGGTCATTTGGTGTGAATGAAAATGTATGAATGGATTGCATCAGATTTGTACTGGACAGGAGTGCACCATGACTCCAAGGAATTTGTCAGAAGTTGTGAGGTGTGTCAGAAAAGTGGGAAACCAAATCAAGTTACTGCCCTGGCATAAAATTGGTACCAATCAGTGGACCTGCTTTTTCAAAAGTACTAATAGATATTGTGGGACCACTGCCAAGAACTAGCCAGGATAATAGTGATGTCTGAATACTAGGTTCCCAGAGGCAATCCCCTTATGCAAGATGACAGCTAGTATGGTAGCAAAAGCACCCTCAAAATATTTTACCACGACTGGTTTACCAGATGAAATTCAGTCTGATCAAGGCTCAAACGTCATGTAAAATTGTTTCAGCAAGTCATGGTTCTTTTAGGAATACATCAGGTTAGGTCTAGTGCATATTACTCTGAGTCAGGGGCCCTGGAAAGATTTCACCAGAGCTTAAAAAGCATGTTGAGGTGTTATTGCAATGCACATGGTCAAGAATGGGATCAGGGGATACCTTATGTACTATTTGCTGCTAGAGATTCAAAACAAGAATCACTGGGTTTCTCCCCATTTGATTTATATATGGGCACATTCCCAAAGGTCCCCTAAATTTAGTAAAAAAATAACTGGTTACAAGAAAATAGCTCAGACAATCTTCTGAACTATGTAGCTAAAATAAAAGACAGGTTATGGCAGGCGACTCAGTTAGCCCAAAAACATTCAGTGAAAGCTCAGGCTGTGGAAGTTAACCAGACGGAAATGTCTGTTCATCAGCCAGGTGAAAAGTCCGACATTCGGCTGGCTAACAGTGAAATTGTTTCCAACTTGGACCAGAAATTACATCACCTCTAAAGTGAGAGACAAAATGTCTTGAAACAGGTGATTTTGGAGTTCCCTGAATTGTTTCCTGATGCACCCAGTATGACTGACGTCATCACTCAGGATGTGGAAATAAAAGATGTACCTCCAATAAGCAACACCCCTACAGAATGAATTCACATAAAAGGGCCATAATGAAGTCAGAGATTGAGTACATGCTTGAGCTTAACATCACTGAACTGTCATGAAGTGAGTGGTCACATCCATGTATCTTGGTTCCAAAGCCAGATGGAAGCCACCGGTTACATGCCGATTTGTGCAAAAAATTAATCAGCTGATTAAAGCAGATTCCTACCCTTTGCCAAGACTAGACAACTGTATCAACAGCATTGGAAATGCCAAATACATCATCAAATTGGATTTGTTAAAAGGATATTTCCTGATTCCTTTGACTGACCAAACTAAACAGATTTTAGCTATTGTAATGCCTGATGGATTGTACCAGTTTTGTGCTAAGCTATTCGGTTTGAAGACAGCCACTGGAGCATTCCAAAGATTAATGAACCATGTGCTTGTGGATTTGCCAAATGTCTGTGTATACCTGAATGATCTTGTCCTGGCAAATGACACTTGACATGACCACATAAACGACTTAAGAGGACTGACTTTTGCTTGACTTTGAGAGGCTAAGCTGACTTAACCTCGCCAAATGTCAGTTTAGCCAACCTCAGGTGACATTTCTAGGACATGTAGTTGGCCTTGGAAGACTGGCACCAACAACTGCTACTCGAAAAGAAGTGAGACGTTTCCTCAGTATGACAGGTTATTATCGTCATTTCTGCCCAAATTTTGCGACTGTTGCTGCACCTGTAACAGCTATGTTACAGAAGGGTAACAAATTTGACTGGACAGAAGAGTGTTCTCAAGCCTTCCAGGAATGAAAGAACATGCTATGTTCAACACCAGTAATGGCAGCACCCAATCACCAGCAGTCATTCAAGCTGGCTGTAGATGCTAGTGATGTTGGTTCCGGGGCAGTGCTATTTCAACAAGATCACAGTGGGATAGACCATCCAGTCAGGGTTTTTTCAAGAAAATTTAATAAGGATAACTTAATTATTCGACTGTTGATAAGGAAGCTCTTGGATTGATTGAAGCCTTGAAACATTTTCAAGTATATGTGAAATCTGAACTTCACCCAGTAACTGTCTATAAGGACCGACCACAATCTACTTACTGTCATTCATTGCATGAAGGAAACTAATCTGTGAATTTTACACTGGAGTTTGATGCTACTGGAATAGCCAGTTACCATAAAGCATATTGCTGGGACTAACAACACCATTGTGGATGCTCTTTCCAGAATGTAATGTTGTTTTACCTTGCTTGTGTCTCTTGTTTAGAGCTATGGACTTGAAGATGTCTACTGATCAACCCATGGCAAACCAGGGAAATAATATCTTACTGAAGCTGAGACATCTATAATGTTACTCTTCTTATTTTATGTATTGTTTGACAAAAAGTTTCATATGCATTCATGTCATTGTCTCACAAAAACTTTCACATGTATAATATGTAACCACATTTGTTACTTCAATCACATCTGCTTCTGTTATTTTTGACTATGGAATTGAAATTACGTAACTTTAATTGTAACTACAATCACATCTGCTCTAGTTAATGTTTCTGCCAATTTTTCAACTCCATGGTGTTGTTATAAAAAGGCTGGCATTTTTTTGATTAAGGAGAGTGAAGGAAAAGGCCAAACAACAGTTAGTCAAGTGGGTAATCCAGTGTTTTTGAATGACATTGTATTTACAGACAAAGGTATGGTAAGCAATTGTCTGTTCTTATTCTTATAATTAAGGAGAGCGAAGTTTATTACCACTACCACAACAACATACATGTGGTCAATGTCTGACAACAATAAATATAGGTATCACTAGTGTTTTACACTACAACAACAGACATGCAGTCATTCTCTGACAAAGATATATATAGGTATTGCTTGTGCTTTACCACTACAACAGCAGCAGACCACAACACCACAACAACAGCATACACATAGTTAATGTCCGACAACAATACATTTTCTTATCACTAGTGCTTTACCACTTCAACAACAGGTGCCATGTAGTCAGTGTTTGACAATAAATATGTGTATCGCCACCAAAGCAACATGTGACATGGCCAGTGTCTGACAAGAACTATGATGGTAATCATTAGTGTTCTACCACTATTACAAACAGTGAAACACTGTCAGTATTTGACACAGCAATTAAAAAGGTAATTGCTAGTGTCTTACCAATGTAACAACAGGTGAGATGTGGCCAATGTCTGATGCTGAGTGAACTGGTTATCCATGCAACAATTTTTGCATTGAGAAGAATTAAAATATCACTACTGCTTGACAAGAACAATGTCTGACAGTGATTAAAAGAGCTATCACTAGTGCTGGCCATTAGAAGAACATGTGACCAAGGTCTGGCAAAATCCATTGAAACCTACAATACCCTGAAGAAGACTTCTGAAACAGTCTGCTCTTTGCTTCCCACATTGAAGCAGGCTCTCAAAAGATCACTTTTCAAACATGTCTGAAATGAACTTCAACTTCTGCCACATTTATATTCAAATGACCACATACTGTAATAAATTAATGTAAGTACTATTACAATATAATTTGTAATCAATCCTTTTTTTTTGTCTGTTTTCTTTCTTGATGTAAAGTGGTTTGAGCCTACTCTGTGGAGCAACAGGCACTACTGTTGCTAATGCTGCAGAAAACTGCAAAGTGGAGTTTACAAACTTTCAACAATTCCATGAATCAAAGATGAAACTGACTTAGACTGAACTGACAGAGCAGAGTGTTACTGTAAGTTTGACACTTTAAACTGGTTATTCTACTGTCGACACTGCTACAACAGGTAACATGCATTTAATAAAGATGAATAAACTGCAGTTGCAGATCCAGTGTGGGTGAATAGTGTGGCTAGCAACCCTTTCTGAGAATTGTTTGTTTTTGTTTTTAATGTTCATCCCAAACATGTACAGATTATTCCTTATTTGATATATAGCAAATGACATGTGTGATTAAACTGAGCATTCCTCATGTTTGGTGCTAGAAATTCTGAAACCTAGCAGGTATCTCTCATATCAGGTATTTTATTACTTTTATCAAGGGAAGATTTTATGATATAAGAATCATTCCACCAATCTGCATACAAATATGAAGGTATCTGAATATTCTACAAATGTGCTACACAAAAATGAAGATGCCTTCATTTATTCTACAAATCAACCACGTAAATATGAAATATATGAATACTTTAAACTCAAAAAGATATTTTATTATTATTATTTTACTTTTTTTTCTGCATTAAATTTACCAGCAAATAATCTTTTATCCCTGTAAAACATATCACATAATCTTATATAAAGCTATTATGGCAAAGTGTATTGGCCAAATAAAAAAAAAAATTTGTTGCATAAAAAGGAATATTGATCTTTGACCTATCATATTTCATGGTTGTACTCTAACCAGTAAGTGTAACACATGACAAAAAGAATAAAGAAAAAAGCTGAAGAAATTTACAGAGATGAATTTGGATTATTATTTAGGGATATTACGCAAGCTACTTCAAACTGTTCTCTGGGAAAACAGTAGAGGCCCTTTACTGAAATCCCAGGACACAGAATTAAAATAGACAAGTAAATATCTGATGAAAAATTAAATTAATAAAATAACCATGAAATAGTTTATAAAAAATATAAATAAAATAAAATGAAATAAAAATTAAAATATTTTAAAACATAAAATAAAAAATCATCAACATTCACAGAGATATTAGAAAGAAGAAATGTCATTTTGTTTTCTTGTATTGTTGTTCTTTCTTTTTTTTTTTTTTTTTTTTAAATATTGAATTTAAATGTTGTTTATATGGCAGATAGATGTGAACAAAATCCTGCATACAATATGAAATATCTGGATGATGGTCCATTATTGTTCAACTGAACAAGATAAATATTTTGAAACTGGATATAAATTATTTTATCTATGTTTATAATATATCTGTTTTACACACAGATGAAGAATGGGTTGTTGATCAATATAAACTTTTATAAAATTCAGAATGTTTCTCCCACCTGTATCAACTACCAAGTATAAATCCCATGAAAAGTTCATTTTTATAATTCTATAAAATCAACTTAGCATCCCCTCCATTGAGGTGGGCTTTCATCATCTAACAGAAAATAGTTAACTAATGATAAACATAACCCTGTTATAATTCAAAATATAATACATATTAAAACTGTGACCAAAAAAATATCAGGATCTTTACAATAAAAACATTGCTGAAGATTTAGGTCAGTTAAAAATAATGAGGATTAAATAAAATTATTTCCTATGCAAGACCCCTCAAAAATACAAAAGGTAATACAGGTTCCTAAGCTAAATGTCAAATAACTAACTAGCCACTGGCTATCATCCAGGGCAAGGAAATCTTAGAACAGTCTGCATTCTGACACACTGGTAATTAAATTAAGATAAAAATGCAGTTCATGTCAAAAACTACATTTAAATATACTGAATTTTTTAGATAATTTTAATAAAAGGATTTTTCTCTTTAAAGACTTTTTTTTAGTATTCTTTTTAAACTTGTATGTGCATGTGTTTGCTTGTTTGATATTAATAGTTGTAACTGATCTGCTAAGACATTTTACTTCAAACAGAACAGCAAAAACCATGATATTTAATTAATGTGGAACTGAATACTGTATGTGAGTAAAATAAACAGTTGCAATTAAAAACAGCACTAACTGTATAAGAGAACTTTCACAGATTTACAAACTAACTTTTAGCAACTTGTCAACTGTACATTAACTGACAGTTTTCCATTAGATTAATAATTATTGTTTATTTTATATTTATTATTATATTATAGTAAAGAAAAGCAAAACAAAAAACCCACCTGAAAAAATATATTCTTATGATTGGTGGATTGGTGAAAATATTTAACCATGTATGATAAATTGGATATATCATGTCAAAAAAATCAATGAAAAAATAAAAAGGACAAAATATGAGAAAAACAAATACTTTTTAGGGATTTCCAGATATTAAAAACCATGAATTGCGTTAAAAACATGACTCCACATGTTCATTTAAGGAAAATCAAGTGATTCTGAGGTGTCAAAAGAAGAGTAAACTTGAAGTAACAATACTATTATTATAAAATTACTGTTCTAACAAAAATATATTTGTTCACTTACTGAGATCATACAGAAATGTATCAGCAAACCTCAAGTCACAAGTTTTGGTAATGTCTTTTCTTCAACATTTCATTCCTGCATTCTCTCTCTAAATGCATTCTTTTTTGTTGACAGCTTTCAAATGATTAATCCATGAAATCTTCTAGTAAAAAGAAAAATATTCTTCTTGTAATTATTAAAGAAATTACAACAAATAATTATAAAATTAAAATATAAATAAATTAAAAGCATTATTCCATCTTCTTTAAAATGAAATAGAAGGAAAAGAAGAAATGTTTTAAAAAAAAAAATATTAACTGAATGGTAGATATCTTTTTTTAAGTATTACTGACTTTATTCAATTACCCAGTAATTATTCATTTTATTTCATTATAATTTTGTAATGCTGTTAACCATATTATCATAGTCCAGCTTGAAAATTTTGTTTTACGATTTTAATATATAATAAAAATAGAAATCGTATGTTGTTATACGACTTACTCATGACAGAGCCTGTGCAGTGTTAAACCTGCATTTCCAGAAGCTTTCATCAGTCATTTCTTCATTTTTCAGCTCAGAAGTGTTTTTTTTTATTTCTGCATTTAGGCTAAAAACATAAATAAATCAATTAGTTATAAAATGTTCATTTGAAGTAAATGTTTTCAATTATACATGTAAAGTTTAGACCAAAGTTATACTGCTCAACAAAAAGTGCCAAAACCTGATTATAATTACACTATAAAATCTTTAGGATGATGAACTGATATTTTAGGATACAGTATCATTCACTAGTCAGTTTTTCTAAACTCAGTAATTACTTAGTTTAAACTAAAATTCAGAAAATCTGAAGATACAATAACAAAATACAAAATGGCCAATTACTTGAAATTTAGACAATATTTCAAAATTAAAAACTGCTGTCCATCTTGTAACATTGACAAAATAATGATAGTAATACTGAAAAGGGAAAAGATCTAAAGTAATAATATAATATGCCAAACAATCTTTCTGAATTACATAGAATTAAGTATGATATTTTTTAGGAATTCCTATTGACAAAAAAAAAAGTATGATTATTAGCAAAGTACAAATTTTAATTAATTGTAATTAATAGCATATACATTTACCTACAATTACGAATATTTTCATATTTTTCAAAATATGTTTTCTTAAAACTGACTTGTCAGTTCAACTGTCACTTTGAAAATGAACAATGACAACTCACCATGCCAAGCCTTAGGTCTCTCTGGAGATCTACTTAAGCTTCACTAATTACATTTCAAGCTGTATCAAACAGTGGCCCATTTTGAACATTTTTTTAATTTGTTTGTTTGTTTATTTTTGCTATTATTTATTTATTTATTTATTGTCCGTTTGTTTGTGTGCGTGAGTTCTATTTATTATTATTATTTCTTTTTTTTAGTTCCTTGTGTCACTGATTGTTCAACACTGAAAAACACATTATCACCTTGTTTACCTTGCTGTAACTTTAAAAAGAATTAAAAAAATAAAAAAATAATAATAATAATAATAATAATAATAATAAGAAATGTATTTACCCATTTAATTTCATTCAGTTCAAAACTGTCAAGACACATGCTATATTTTCTGGTAATTTCTGCCATTTTTAGTGAAAAGTGCGCTGTCTGATACTCCTCCATTATTAGCAATAAAGTAATTGACTACAGGCGCAGTAAAAATGGTCAACACTTTGAAAGTTCTGACTATCACTAGTCTTTTTTTTTTCTTTTCTTTTTTTTAATAAGTATAATAATTTAAATAATAATAATAAATAATAATAATAATAATAATAATAATAATAATAATAATAATAATAATAATAATAATAATAAAGAAATAAATAGATAAAATAATTAAAAAAGAAAGAAACACAGACAGCACCAGGCACACAAAACAAACACATACAACATCAGACACAAAATACAGACACATTTGGTGCCTGTGTGGTGTGCACAAAACTGAGGAACACAAAACAATACCTGTTTAACAGACAGCACATGAAACATGTCACACACAACACACCCATAGAATCCAAAAACACCACACAGACACAACACAGAGACACACACCAGACACAACACAGAGACACACATCACACAAGACACAAAGGGCAAACATGTGGCAACAACAAACATACAGTAAGCACAATACACACAGCATATAGGACAATACACACAGCATATAGGACAATACACACAGCATATAGGACAAAACACACAGCATATAGGACAATACACACAGCATATAGGACAAAACACACAGAATATAGGACAATACACACAGCATACAGGACAAAACACACAGCATATAGGACAAAACACACAGCACAGCATATAGGACAAAACACACAGCACAGCATATAGGACAATACACATGAACATCACACCAGAGCAACATACTACATGACACAAAACACATGAAACATCACACCAGAGCAACATACTACATGACACAAAACACATGAAACATCACACCAGGACAACATACTACATGACACAAAACACATGAAACATCACACCAGAGCAACATACAACATGACACAAAACATGAACATCACACCAAAACATACAACATGACACAAAACATGAAACATCACACCACAGCAACATACTACATGACACAAAACATGAACATCACACCACAGCAACATACTACATGACACAAAACATGAACATCACACCACAGCAACATACTACATGACACAAAACATGAAACATCACAAAAACATACTACATGACACAAAACATGAAACATCACACCAGAGCAACATACTACATGACACAAAACATGAAACATCACACCAGAGCAACATACTACATGACACAAAACACATGAAACATCACACCAGAGCAACATACTACATGACACAAAACACATGAAACATCACACCAGAGCAACATACTACATGACACAAAACACATGAAACATCACACCAGAGCAACATACAACATGACACAAAACATGAACATCACACCACAGCAACATACAACATGACACAAAACATGAAACATCACACCACAGCAACATACTACATGACACAAAACATGAACATCACACCACAGCAACATACTACATGACACAAAACATGAACATCACACCAGAGCAACATACTACATGACACAAAACATGAAACATCACACCAGAGCAACATACTACATGACACAAATCTCTCACATAAAACAAACACACTCATAAACATACATACACTACATACCACAGCAAACACAAAACAGTAACAGCACAGGGGACACAAAACACACACACATACCACATCATGAACATAACACAAGCATGCAAGAACTACAAACATAGAAAACTGCATACATTACACACACCATCCAGGACAAGACACACAACATTGAAAGCAACACATCATCAGATACATGTCACATCATACAAAACACAAAACTCTCACACAAAGAGACTGGAACAAAAACAAGTCAGAAAACAAATACACAAGAACAACAAACTTGTACAATATATCCATTAGACAGAAGACACTGGACAAAAAACACAAACATACAATAACAAGAAACATGTACAATATAAACATTACACAGACCAGACAGGAGACGGGACAGATAAACTTCACAACATGCAGCAAACATAGCACATAGCAAAACTCAACATGCAGACTAGCCACCAGACTGTACAGTGGGATCTGCCCTGTGTTGTGTTTTGTTTTGTGTAGGTGACACATGTTGCATTTGGTGCTTGTATGGTGTGTACAAAAACACATCACAGATAGCCCATCATACAGGACATGATATACAACATACACATAATACAACATACACATAATACAACACACTTACACAAGACAGAAACTACACACACCATACAGGACAAGTTATACAAAAAACACACCACAACACAATACACATCATACAAAATAGACATGCACTATACTGGTAACAAGATACAGAGATACAGACAACACTGGAATCAAAGAATACACAAGGAACAAGAAGAAAAATAAAGAAGATTCACATTACACACACTACAGAGGACAAGGCACACAAAATAAAGCACCACATACATATACATCGCACTGGACTGAAAACACACAGACATCCAGCAGACATCCAAAGCACACAGAACAACACACCCAGGATACTGCATATAAAACAATGGTGATGGCAATATACCCAGACAACAGTATAAGAGATATACCCAACACAGCAAACAAAATAAAACAAAACTACAGACCACACTGGACATCACACACACATGCACATGCACACACACACACATGCACACACACATGTGCACACACACACACTGTACAGCACAAGGGAGGATTAGAAATGGTGCATACACACCACATGACACAGTTCTCATACCATATGACACAGTTCTCACTCAACATGACACAGTTCTCATACCATATGACACAGTTCTCACTCAACATGACACAGTTCTCACTCAACACAGAACACTTCACAACAACAATCAAAACATTCATACATCATGTATTAAAAGTACAACACTTTGCTTTCTCATGTTTACTTCAGTGAACAAAATAATGAAAATAACAGTGGAACAGTTTCATTGTTGTTTAACTTATTTCATACAAAAATGTTACCTTTAAGGACACAAGTCTGGATATGTTAGATCAAGTAGTACACATCACTTAATATAATTAGATAATAGGGCTGACATTATTAGTTTATTATAACCATAATCAAAATTGATTCTCACTATCAAACAAACTTGAGAACAGTGACTGTCTGCAAAGCAATAGAAGTAACATATTATATATGACAATACACTGTATATACCAATCAATATATATATAGATAGATATTATAAAGAGTTTTGACTAACAGCATAAGGATGATAGCTGAATTTTGAAAATTAGCAGAAGTATTAATAGAAATATTTTAAAATAGCTTCACTTACCTCTTTCTTGTTGAAGTACACAACACTTTATGATGCTTATTGTTCTTCTTCATTCTTTGATGCTCATTCACTGGTCAGCTTCCAGTCTAAGTATCTCAGTCTAGGGTATACATTTCCTGATTATGGGGATATGCTTTTGCAGTTAGTAAAAGTTAAAACAATAACCAGTCACATTTCCTCAACTCTACTTAATCATTTGTGTGAGAGGCAGAAAAAATTAAAAAAAAGTGTTTTAAATTGCTGCTTCACAATTATCGTGACAATGAAAATGGAAAATTGCCCGGAGAAACGCTGTGTCACTGTGACAGGTGTTTACTGAATCAGAGTTTAACCATCCACCTACTGCTTATGACAGACAAACAATTTCGCAAACTTATTAATTATTGTTTTTAGTACGAGACTAAAACAACTAATATCATGTTTCATCTTTCAAAGTTGAAACTATTACCAGTGCATCTCTATCAGTCTAACAAGACAGTCAATGATTCATACCAAAAAAAAAAAAAATTAAAATTGAAAATTAAAAACGAAAAAATTAAACATGTACCATTTATACAAATGAATTTCATTTATATTTAATCATTTAGTTTAAATTTCAAGTACTCATGGTGAGAAATACATGCTCTGATGTGTTGAAGTTATTTTTCTCTTTGCCAAAATCTTTCTTGTCATAGGATTCAGTTAGTTTTCAGTTTAGTAATTCACCGTGCATACAGACTGTGAAGAAATGAGCTAGCACTTTGGTCACAGAATACGCTGGACCGGTCAGTTTATTCAACTTTTTTTTTAATGAAATTTTTAATTTTTTTATTTTTATCGTAAACTTGAAAGCGATGAAAAAGTTATTAACAGTGTATTGTATTGTGTTTCATGACGAGCTTTTATACACGAAGAAAACAAAAAAAAAAACACTTTCATTCAGCATTCGTGTTATTCAGATTTAAAAATTTGTAATTCTCAGGCAATAGCCGTGGTGGAGTGACATCGTCAGACAAAACTAAATTTTCAGCTAAAACAGGAGATATCACCTACCAGCTCGTTCATACAGTCAAACTGCCTCACCTACCAACTCGTTCGTAGTCAAACTGCCAAGCAGAGTGATCCTTTCAGAACCTACTTCACGCTGCATCACTGAATGATAAAAATAAAATATGTATTATATCGTGTTTTAGTACCTGAGTCTTTTCCCCGATTTTCACGTGCATCCGCCAGAATCAGAAAGCAACAGACGAATGCAGTTAAACTCGGGGAAAAGACTGCGGTGCTGATGTGTACTTAGAGTACAGTATTCGCAGTGATTTATGGCGTTTATTTATTTATTTATTTATTTGTTATTGTCTCGATTTGTTTCTAAGAGCACTCCAAATAAAACAATAATCAGAAATAACAAAAGCAAAATTAGTAAAGAAAAACATTCATACGCACACACATATTTACATTTAAAAAGTATAGAAAAGTACATACCTAAGTAGATTAAAAAGAGGACATAAATAAATCATCATCATCATCATCATACTTCTCTTGAGTTAAACTTTGTAAGATGTTTCCTTTCCAACATCATCTAGTTTATTCATTAGTATGTTTGCACTATTAATGGTTTCCATACAATAATTGAGAACAAAAGAACAAACATTATAATTGAAAGAAAAAGTTTTTTGTTTGTTTCGCTTTTTATGATTATTTATTTATTTAACTATTTATATTTTTTAAAAGAAAGAAGCAATATTTTAAAACCGAAAACACTAAAAATATTAGTGAAGGAAATTATGTAATATGATGGATATTATTTTCATTATGTTTAGACTTTCTTTTGAAACACAATTAGAAAAAATAAATAAATAAAACATTTTTTTAACCAAATTCAGTGTAAAACATAGTAAGCAATGTCTTGGTATATATATATATATACATATTTCTTCTGTTTCTTTCAATTATTATTTTTTTTATTTGTTTTTTTAAACAAAACCAATAACCATCATAACAATTTACATAAATGCCTTTTTTATTTAGAAAATATGTATATTATTTCTCATAACAAAGATGTCCAGATTTCACACAGGAGGGAGAACGTTTTTTTTCCAAATTTCTAATTTAGATAAAAATAGCTATAATTATTACGTCTATATTGTCAAATGCAAGCTAAATTCGCTTGTGTAGTCTTCCACAATATTAACATCAAAGAAACTCATAGCAATGAACAGAAACGAATTTAAGTTAGGATTACAGCGTCCAGTGTTAAGGAACATAGCTCTTATCTTTTTAAAAATAATTCCTTTTTATAAAAATATAGCCTGACTGTAAATATTCAATATTCTGCTACGATATTATGTAGAAGCGCGTACATAAAATTCATTGATTCAAAACTGGAAATAAACAAAATATTAGCTCTTCAAATTAAATATAATTACATTAATAAAAGAAATAATTTAATGAAATTAATGAAATACAATTATATTATAAATTTACCAACAGATGATAGTAATGGCTTTTGAAGACAGAGATTTAAAAATTCTGCCCTTGCCTTTGATCAAGCAATGTCGATTGTACCTTTCATTGGTTCAGATGGCTGCTTCATCTTAGTTTTTTGTTAAGTGGAATCAAAGGAAAAGTAAACAAATAAATTATTTATTAACATTTAAATGCGGTGGGTTTATTTGAAAACTCAGTGTCTAATATGATTAAATGTACTACTGAGTGTATCGCAGTTGATCTAATTCGTCTGGCGGACGTTTATCTCAGAATTAGGAAAAACAGCGAGTGAGAAATCGTTGTGTTTATGTTTGATTCTACGATTACTATGCAGCATCAGTTGAATACAAAATATTCGGTCAAGTCATGCTCAGCTACGGAAGATCACTAGAATCAGGCCAGTATCGGACCAGTGATGCCACCAAAACTGGTGAATGAACTTGTGACGTCGCGAATGGTCCATTGCAATGGCTACTCCCAAGTAACATCATGGAGTCTGAAACAACAACTGCATTCAAAACACTACTGGGACCCATTTCCTTCAAATCCACTTTGTTAATATATAGTTTTGTTGTTTGTTTGTTTGTTTTTCATTTTTTTCAATTTTAAAATATTCATGCTAAATATATTTATATTTATATATGTCCTCATTCTCATCATTATTTGTACAGACTCACTTTTATCTCTCCAAGCTTTACAACGTAGAAGCTGGATTATCCCGTAATTGGAATGGTGACACAAAAGAGTGTCTTTTTAAATATTGCCAGTAAGGACATTATTTTCTGTTGGGTACCCAGACATGTTGACATAAGGGGTGATGAAAGGCAGATTCTGCTGCCGAGTCTGCTTTGGATTTGCCACATGCTGAGGTTGGTGTGCCAGATACTATTTTAAGCATCATTTCGGCCAGTAAGTATATCGTTTCCAGAAGCCCTGGGAGATTGGCGGTCCTCATACAGGTAGTGCAGGAAGGATGAATATGTCTTCTGTCGTGCCAGTGTCGATCGTGCACTTTTTCTCATTCGTGTATCTTAAAGAAAGATCCTCCACCTCAATGTGAACACTGTCTGCGTACTTTGACAGTTCACCATATTTCTCTGGAATAAAGTCATTTTAAAGAGGCGAGTAAGGACATATTTGATAGATTTAATGTGGAGAAATTGTTTAGATACCATTCAGATCTTTTATTAAATTTTTAAAAGAAAATTTCCTTTTAAAATTCAGTGAGATATAATATTTACATTTTACACAGCTCTTTACACTGCGTTTTATAAACTTTTGATATTTTTATATTAATTTACTTCCAATAGCAGATCTGTTCTTAGTGCTGGGGTGTCATTAAATATTCAGTATAACATTCGTTATATGAATGGAGTTATTCCCCTTAGACTGTAAATCATTTTCTTCAGACTTCACTTGCATGAATTTTAAATGAGTTTTGCCAACGTATTAGAATCAACATTTATTTACTATTTTAATATGTTATGATTGTTATTGCATAATGCATAATCATTAATTTTCTGGGTTTGGTTTTCGTATTCATTACCAGTGATGTCAGGAGGTAGGACATGGACAAGGGATATTAAACAAAACAGAATAAATAAACGACAACAACAACAAAAGCAACAAATATATACAACATTCACTTGTAGCAACAACAAACATATATAAGACACACGTGCAAGAACTGGAAACATACACACAAAGTACAATAAATGCAACATATAGGACAAGGCAAACAAAAATGTCACATCATACATAACATACCATATCACAGAAAACACAAAACAACACATAACAAAATCTAGACAGTACACACACACACACACGAGACACGCATACAAGACCAAAGCATGCACCAAACATACCACATACCTAAAACTCAACATATAACAAGCACACCAGTCATCACAGTATGCGATGGTGAGTACTCTGTGTACTGTTGTATGCTGAGTACAGGTACATGTTGTGTTTGGTGCATATGTTTGATACACAACACAATAGAAACTACAGACACATCAGAGACAGCACGTCATACACTTAATATACAAACACAGCATAAGTCATCAACAAAGCAAATATACAAGACAGACATTTCAAATACCATACAGAGCAATGCAAACAAAACAAAACACCACCTAAGATATCACACCGGACACAAAACTGACGTGAATAAATGCCGCAAAGAAAAAACACACATGCAAGAACAACAAATATATACAAGAGAAATATGCAAAAACAAACATATACAAGATACACATGCAACTACATCAAACACACAGAAGACACAGATTGTTCCATATTCAGGACAAGTCGCACAAAACGCACCAGACCACAAACAGCAGACCACACCCGACGAAGAACAGAAACGACAGGAGACACAAAACACGAACATGCAACATCAAGTCACACCTTCGGTACTCAATACAAACTAACTAATCTGCTCATTAGTGGATGATACAAAGAAAACGAAACAAAAATTCAAATTAAATACTGGAATATAAAGCTTATAAACTACTACTACTACTACTACTACTACTGCTGCTGCTGCTACTACTACTACTACTAATAATAATAATGTCGATCGTTAAATGTGAATTGCATAATTCTATAAGAAACGAATTCATACGAGTAACAGAGTATAACACAAAGCTGTTTATGCCAGAAAAAAACTAAAAATACAATGCTGACTTTAAAATGTTGTCTAACGTGAAAGTTTAAGATAATTAGTTTATTTTGGTATCAAAGGCGTTGACAATTTCTGAAATATAAACACTAAAGAGAGGGAGAGAGATTTTAATTTTATTTTTATTTTTAATTAAAATTCTCTCTCACACTGTATGTGTGTAATGTGCGTGTGCGTTTGTTGTCTGTATGCATGTATGTATGTGTGTGTGTGTGTGTGTGTGTGTGTGTGTGTGTGTGTGTGCCGTTCTAACCTGACAACATTTTAGTATTCTGTAGACACCACTGTCTGAGCTCCTTGTTGGAAGTAGTTTGTTTTACTTGCTGAGGTTTAGTAAAATATTCGTGATCGTATTGGAGTTATTCCCCTTAGACTGTAAATTATTTTCTTCTGATTTTACTTGTCTGAATTTGCATTCTTGTTTTCAAGCTAGTGTTTGGGTATATTTAATCAAGTAATGGTATTGTATCTTTTTCTAAGGATGCTGCATTTTATAATTACCTTTTGAAAGCGAAAAATCCGATTCATAATGATATAATTTAATTTCTATTAAATGAAGTGACATATGTCTTTTGGACCAGTTGTAAAAAGCGCGTTTTTTTTTAGCACAAAGTAATCAATTAAATATGTTTAGTTTTACAAATTCTTTCTACAGTGAAAGTTAGAATAAAATAGATTCATGTTGTTTTTCCTTCGATAAATTTACAATTGCTGGAATAAACCTGGATTTTTTTTCTGAGAAGTACATAAAATATTTATTTATTTTTTATCGTACGAAAATGCTCATCATTATAATTCATTCTTGAAAAATACCTTTGTATTTAAAACTGAAAAAAAAAGAAGAAGAAAGAAGCCATCTGAAACGTCCTCTATTCGGTGACATCGATATTAAACTGATTTCTGAACAGGAATGGGGTATTTGGGGGATCGTTCGCGCATGCTCGCGCGCTCACACACACACACACACACACACACACACACACACACACACACACACCCAGAGCGAGACATTATAATAAATAAATTATTGAATTGAACAATATGAACATATACAGTCTTGTATACAGTCTTGTTAAAAAGATTTAACGTAAAGTATCTGTTAAGAACACACATTTTATCACCTAAGTACATGAATACCTCCCTTTGTCCATCCATACTTAGAATACATTCAGTATTGCCATCCACATTCGTGTCTTTGGCGCAAACATTTAAGTTACGAATGGACGTAATACTTACGATTTTGACGAATCTCTCTTACTGAAACGTCGCGTGAAATTATAAATTCGAGGGCTATAATGAAAATGTTTTACCCTCAGGAGCTTTAAATTCACGATTTGTTTTTAGTTGTTTCAAAGTTAAAGATCAGAAACGTATATGAACACCATAATTATTAAACAAACAAAACCAAAAAAATCACAAAAAACCCCAAATAGATCCCAAAACAAAAACCAATAATAATAATCAAAAGATAAATATCTAAACTCGTTATCCTATTTTATTTTGTTATTATTATTTTTATTTTTACTAAATAAAACTCATTTCATCCACCATGTTTACTGCACTCCTTTTCTGAACTGTGAATCTTCACCTCTACAAATATATTTTGTTCATTCCAGATTACTGGTGGCTGTTAAGCCATAATATTTTTGTTTACTCTTATTTATTCAGTGTATGTATTTATATTTTAACCAGTTCTAACAAGGGCAGATTCAATATTTGATATATGGTTGGTACATATACATTTCAGTGTAAAATGTTATGAACTTGATCATTAAAAATCACACACACACACACACACACACAAGAGCATAAAACATAAAGGTAGGTGGTAAGTGCAAAGGACCTAATTAAAGAGAAATGTAAATTTTATTTTTTATTAACTTATTTTAGCATTAAACATTTAATGGGAGAAGAAAACAAATCTAGTATCATTATTCAATTAGCAGTAAAATATATGTTATTTGTACCTTCCCATACAATCAGCAACTTTAAACTGCCCACTGGACAGAGCAGGCTTCCAGCATTTGTTCTCCAATCACTTGAGAATAACGTGGAGGGATATGTTATAAGATGGAGACAAAATATAACCAGATAAAGTTTTTCATTCAGTTATTTAAGTTACAGGTTGAAGTTACATTATAGTCAGATAAAGGTGATACAGTGAACTATTTGATTAAGTTAGACATTTTGTTAAGACTGGAGACATAGCCAAAGATTTGTCCTTAACAGCTGCTTTTGGCAAAGATAATTTTAAATCCCTGTTTAGTAATGAACAGAAAACAGAAAAGAAAAACGTACATTTTTTATCTTTATTTATTCTGGATACTAAAATATTATCCATGTAATGTGACATATATTAGATGAACACAGTAAAAACAAAAAACTAGTCAAATGCTCCAATGAATATAAAGTTAACAAAACACAGGTTATTTGCATATAAGTAAAATTGACCACTGCTGTCACCTTGGTTACAGAGAACAGTTTGTAGATATAAACTTTCCAACCAGGGTCTTTTTACCTTTTTTTTCTTTATTAAATATAATAATGAATATTTTTTTTTATTCTTGTTGTTGTTTTTGTTTGTTTATTTATTATTACTTTAGAAAAGATATATATATATATATAGATTATTTAAAAATGTCTTAATAACTTACTCAAATCTCACCATGTGCCACTTTTAGATTTAAATTTAGAGGTAAACTGGAAGCTGCAACAAGCTGAAAATATTTAAAGCTGTATCTAAATAGATGCATTTCATGAATTACAATTAATCAGGTGGGAATGCTAAATGAAATTCTATCATAAAATTATTTACACTTATATTTAATTTTTTAAACAGTATTGTAACTTTACTAGTTGTAACTGTTTCAGTTTTGGAATGCTTGTAATCAGTGTCACTGATCAAGACATCTGATTCAAACCTTTAATTTAAATGTGTAGTAAAACCAACCAGGACTCAGGAAACACATTATCCATTTTGTCTGTTTCCAAGGTGACAGCATTGAACAAGTGTTATATTTTTCATTACAGCATTCACAAATAATAATAATAATAATAAATAAAAATATACAAATTATGATTAAAGCCATGATATCAATTTTGTCACAAAAAGCTATAAAATAATAATAATAATAATAATAATAATAATAATAATAATAATAATAATAATAACAACAATAATAATGATAATAGTAATAATCATAATAATAAAAGAGTAAATATATTTTTATAAAGTTTCACCTTAGATACATTTTGGGGTTTTGATTATTACAGACAATCAATAAACAAGATGACACACTTGATTTAATAACAAATTATTAGTAAAATCTCAAAAATAAATAAATAAATAAAGATTATTCAGTTTCTGTTAAATAGGGGAAAATGACCCAAAACAAAACAAAAATAAAACAAATTTAATTGTTTATATTAAATTGGGAAAAGCAGAAAAAAGGTTACTAATTTTTTTCATGGGGTGAAAAAAGAGAGAGTAATGCTTATTAACAGTTTAGCCTGACTAATGAAGAATGAAAATTAAACAAGGATTTAAATTAAAAAGAAAACAACCAAAACTAATAATAAAAGATGCTAAAACTGCACTGGACACTTTTTAAATGTATTATCAATATATATATATGTTTACGTTTTGATCACATAATACCTCAAAGAATAGAAAGAAATCTCCCCCCCCAAAAAAAAAAAAAAAAAAAAAAACCCCAGAATAAACATATATATATCAAATGTCATAATGCACATCACATTTGATTACAATATTAAAAAAATAATAACAATAATTGTGTAACCCCACCATTTTTGCAAAGAAAAGATTAACTTAAATAACAGTTATTATTACTATTTTTTCAATATACATTTGAAACTGATAATGAACAAATTTCTATTAATTGTGAAATTTTGGGAGGTGATGGAATTTAAAAAAAAAAAAAAAAAAAAAAAAAATAATAATAAATAATAAACAAATAAATAAATAAATAATACTAAACTGAGTTGTAACAGTTATAACAGTTTCATTTTGAGACATTCATTATTTATTTTGAGATTTCAGAAAATACAAGGCACTCTTCTTCCCCAGAACAAAGGGATGTAACCCAACTTAACAAAGGAAAATAACTCTATTCTTATTCAGCCTAGGAAGACTACATCCTTCCAGAAACAAAGGAACTGCTACACATTCACTCAATTATTTTAGCAATAACTAGATAAAGGTACTGTAACCATAAATGCATACAGAATTAATATTGCATAGTAATTTAAATAACAAATCAGTGAAAATGTGTTCTGGTTTGTATGAAGTTAAACTTAGATGGTGGTCAGGATTAAAGGCATAATTAAAGTTTATGGCTTTATCTTTCACGGCACCATACACTGAACTGAAGAACTGAAATAAATAAATTTGAAAAACAAATTACAGATGAAAGGCCTATGGAGGTTTCTTAAAGATATTTAAATTACTTTGGCATGGGACTGTGACACATGGTTTGTGGTGCAAAATATTTTTTATTAATTTTAGGCACAGATCATGAGAATATTTATTTCTGTGCAGAACAGGTGAACAAACATACACACAAATACACACACTCATGCACACACACACATACAGAATGAAATATTATTGTTTTTTTATGACCCTGGAAGAATTTCTTTTTCTGTTTAGCCTTTCTCTGAGAAATGGACCCAACAAACAAATCTATTTCTTGTGAAACAAAACTATTCTAAAACAGTCCTTACCGTTGCCTAGGTAACAGCAGAGTTGTTATTACTGTTAATACTAATACAAAATATTATTTAAAAAACTGAAATAATAATAGACAGAGAAAAAAGAAATACCACAAAAACAACAAAAGGAAAAATACAAACAAACGAAAATAATAAATATATTTAAATACAGATACGTAAAAAATCTGATATCATATCCTGGTCCCAATCACACACTAACCTATATTTCAGGTTGTCAACACTTCCTATCACCACCAATCAAATCACAGAAATAATGATACCTTGCTCCTAGAGAATGTAACAAACTTTCTGATTGGCCCAGATTGTTTAGTAACATAAGCAACCATTACTGATTAGTGGAATGAACAGACACACATATATAATTTATAATAATCTGCTTCAGATTTTACATTCATGATTTTAAAAATACAAATGCTGAAAAAATAAAAATAAATAAAAATAAAAGTATTTTGAATTTTGATTTGTTAAATCCTGGTTGCTAATATTACACAGTTTGGAGTCACCATGCTACAAAACAAAAAGGTTTTTACTAAAACTCTGTGAAAGCATGTTGTGTCATTATTCTAATATTTTCACTTTAAAATTTCTACAATTATGATTAGCTGACTAAATTCTAGTGTAAATAAGAGGTACAATGCTGGCCAATCAGATTCTCTTTCAATGATAAATATCACTGGCCAATCAAAAATACAGGTCTGTTTCAATGAAGCACATCACTCATTATGCAGAAATTCCTTTTGTCATGGATTTGGCAAAAGTGCCAAGCACCTCGGATTCAGATGATAATGTTTTCCTGACTGTTTAAAAATGATCCAACTTTGATTATTTATCTTGTTTTTATCGAGCCTCAAACACATCTAGTTTGTTTCCTTTTCTAGACAGCCTCAACATGCCATCTTTCTTTTCACTGGGGTCAGCTTTTATGAAAGCAACTTCCACCCTGGAACCTTTTAAGTCAGCATTTAACCTAGAAACAAGATAAATGTTTGTTATAACTGTCAAAAATAAACTAAACTGCAATTCAACTTAAATATCTGTAATAAAAAACTGTTAAATAAATTAAATAATTGTAAATTCTTACTGCTCAGTACAAACCAAGTAACTGTAAATGCTTACTGCTGTGATATCTGTACTTCTGGTGGTTTGTCCATGTGATTCTGGCAGCCAAGGAACGTCTTTGCAGCAAGTTCAATGACATGTGTGCAGTTGAATATGAAATCTCCTTTTTTGGCTAGAATATCTTTATATTCCTGTCAATCAAATTAAATATCAGTTTATTATTTACTCTTTTCTTTCAACCATTATCTTCATAAAATTTGCTACCAAACAAAGTGAATTCAGTTTTACGTCTTATCCTGTATTTCTCTCATTAATAAATTTCCTTGATGTTTAGGTTATGCAAACACATGCTGTAACCATGAGTATGTAGAGATGCTGAAGCTAGTCAGATGGACGACCATTTATATACTTGTAGTTGTTTTCCTACTCAGTGTTAACAGTAAATATTTACATTATTTAGCTAAATACTTGTACTATGATTTATTTGTTTAATTTAAATAATTGTTGATGAATTAAACAATCTCATATTTCTGTCACTGTCTCCTTTTCAGTATCTCACCTTTGTCTGTCTGCCTCGTTACCTATCAGTCTACCCACCTCTCCACCTACCAACCTGTTTTCTATCTATTGTTTTGCCCATCAACTCACCTATTTCTTACTTTCTACTTATTCTAAATAAACAAATATAAATAGGTACATCCATGAATATGTTCTTCAATCAAAATGTCACATATAAAGTTATATGTGATGTTCAGATAAAGGTCTCACTCACCCCACCCTTTGTTATGTGGAATATGATCAGCTTGTCACTGTATGGACTCAGAGATATTCGGTAGATCTGCTCCAGTGGGATTCGATACTTGATGAACATTGACCTGTGGTCAATTGCAAGAATCGACTCAGTGGTCAACACCAACAACAGCTGCACCATCTTGAGTAACAAAATTATTTTGTAAATTTAAAAAGAAAAATTTTAATTAAAACAATATTTATTAAAAACAAAAGGTTATTTGATTATTATTGCAAGTAAAATCTGAGCTGTAAAAACAAATTAAAAACCAAAATAAAATACATATAGGTTATTTGTTTGCTCTATCACTGAAAAACAAAATCCAGTTTTACTTTAATGTCCACTCTTTACCTTTCCATTAGCTCGGTTGACCTTCATCACAAGGTCAGCAAACACCACATCCTCATCCTCTGTGCCCCTGCTCATTTTCTGCCACTTCAGATTCTGGTGCAGATCTATGTAGTCTCCTTTGAAAGGGTGAGCAACACTGGCAAGTATAAATAGAATACAGTTTTAGCTAATCAGAAAGTCTGTAACAGACTGGTTGTTAGAAAACAAGAAAGAGACAAAAGTAAAGAATTCAAAACCAGTCAAAACTATGTAAATTGTGTCAGAGGATAATAATAATATTAATAATAATAAATTTAAATGTTCAAAAGATAATTTATAAATTAATGAATTAAAAATTAACTGTTTCCATAACACCAGTAAGCTGAAAATATTGTTATTCTGGTTTTACATCTGCCTTTCTTCAACAGTGTTGTGTGACATATTCTCTTTCTCCCTGATTACTCAGCTCAGAGTATTCTCTGTTTCACTGTCCAGCATTTATAAGAAAGAAATTCCAATAAGGTGCAACTCAGAGGAAAACAAGCTTTAAAAAGACAAAACACCTGTTTGGGTAGATTTCTTTTCTGTTCTTGAAAAGTTCGCTAGCTACAAGTTTCTCCTTCATCCTGTACTTGACAGCTGGGTTTGTATCAAATCGCTGGCGGTATTTCCTGCACTGAAATCATAAAATAAAAACAATCTTTCTAAATACTTGTTTACACATGAAAACACAATTACATAATTCTAGACAAACAGGTAGCAATTTTAATATCACTATATTAGTAAAGTTACTCATATGTAATACATTTATTTTTAAATATTTCTTTGTTATCAATGTTCTCTAACACCACTAGGTGAGTAATACGTATATTTTGACATGTATTAATTCTACTCACTCGCCATCTGTGATACATTTTTCTCAACTCATCTGACGTCTTTCTGAAGCGATTTGAACATCGTGGCCAGTCACTGCACACAGGTGATAGGGAAGGCAAATTTTCTTTCAAATCTAACAAGAACTTCCTTTTCTGTAAAACAAATTACTTTTAATTTATTTTTACTTTTGTTTTATTACTGTTACTGTTTATTATGATTATTGTTATTGTTACAGCTGTTTCTATTGTATTATTATTATTATTATTTTTTTTTTATATAAAAGACAAAATTTATTGCAGTGTTCCACATATAAAAAAGAAAAAAAACCCAAACACAACAGCACTGGGTACTGTATAAAATAAAAACTAGGAAGGAACAATCCAGTGACAAGCAGACTGCCACAAAACTACAATCCCAAAACAAAAACAGTAAACAAATGTTTGTGTACTGGTTGTATAAGTACAGCACTCGACTTCATCAAACACAGGTCAAAGAATAGCAACCCACCATGCTTCTCTCAAGCTAAACATTTCCACTCTGTGTCCACTTACCAATGCTGTCACAAAGAAACGGGCAATCTTCGGACCTGCCACCCTCCGGAATTTGTTGTGAAACTGCCTGCGAACCCTCCAGCCTGCAATGTACTTCTGTATCACTATAACAGCCCACTCGATTTTCTTCTGCTTTCTCATTACACGCACTCGTTTCCTTGCCTGCAAAATGTGAAATTATAACAGTCATTATTCTCATCACTGTTCTTAGTGTTGTTGTTGTCACTACTGACTTCAACATTGTTCAGTTTTTTTCTGCTATTTTTGTTTTCAAATACATGACAAACTTTTTAATATCCACTTTATTTTAAATGTAACCACTGAAAAGTAATTTTATAAAGAACAATGGATCAATCTGACTATACATTAGAAGGACACACACAGATACACTTTCTCTAAAACAAGCCCAGACAGTTAAGACTAAATAAATGAATTGTACCTGCCAACCAAGAAATGTTTTGTGAATTATTCCAACTGCCCATGTCACCTCAGCCTGTCGTTTCAGACGCATCAGCAACTGATGAGCCTGAAAAAAACAAATAAAAAACATAATCAAACAGACACACACACACACACACACACACACACACACACACACACACACAACATAGACACACACACACAATGTTCAAGGTTTATGTATAACAGAGAGGTGAAATCTTCCAGAGAAACAAATGAATATATATATTTTTTAATTTATGCTAAAAATGTATTTAAATTTATTTAAAATTTTAAAACTGTAGATCAAAAGAAATATATATATTCAGTTTACAAATTTTGTTAAATTAATAAAAAAGTTTACAAATATTTTAAAATTAAAACAGTTATTTAAAATTAAAGTAAAACAAACAAATAAATAAAATTTATGAAAAGAAGAAAGAAAAGACAAAAATTAATATTAAGAAAGTAATCTAAACATGTGAAAGCTATTCAAGTCAGTGGGAATGAATGAAGTGGCTTTAGCAGAGATTATTTAAAGTTATCATAATTCTTTTTAAATTCCAAAGGTACAAACCAGAAATCCACGAATATAAGACTGGATTAAAATGGTGCAGTTTCTCCTGTGAATGAATTTTTTTCGAGCCTGTGGAAAAAAAGAATTAAAATAAAATGTCATTAGTGGATGGAATTAAAATTTAGATGAAATAAAAAAAAAACTGATAACTTCAAGACAGTAATAACATATCAAGGTTTATCTGTGATGTCAGATACATTGTGTATATTTCTTATAGGTTGTTTTATTTGTCAGTGTTCCCCACACAGATTCTAATTTAAATGTGATCTGTTAAGAACAAATTTTTCTCAACCTGCTAATGTTGATGGTAATTACAAAAACTAAGTAAATTATTTAATAAAATTTGATTTGTTTCATGTTATTGAATATGACCATGTTGATCTACAGCTATTGAGGGAGGGTGTTTAGGGTAAATGATAATGATGATGATGATGATGATAATAATTGTAATAATGGTAATAGTAATAATAATACTAGTAATAGTAATTAATAGTAATAATAATAGTAGTAGTGATAAGAATAACGATAATAATAAAAACAGTAATAGTAATAATAATAATAATAATAATAGTAGTAGAAGTAATAATAGTAATAATAGCAATAATAGTAAAAATAGGAACAGTAATAGTAAAAACAGTAATAGTACCTGGTAGGCTCTGACTTGAGCAGAAATGATGATCTGACATGATCGTATTTTCTGGTACGCCCTCCACTCTCGCCAGCCCCGCCACACCTTCTGAACGAGGGTGGCCAGGTCATGCATCTTGTCCCTCCGCCTCTCCTCCATGTCAAACAGCTGACAGTGACAACAATCAGACAGAATTAGTCACTGAATATTTCATTAATGACAAGTATTGTGAACATTATTACTTTTAAACTGTGAGACAGGTGGTTTGTTTTTGCAGTGGTATCTCACACAGAACAGCTGCTGCAGAATGTTCAGCTAACAGCAATTAGTGGGAACAGAATTAACTTTTTACTTTCTTTAAATGTTATAATCTAATGTTATAGAATGTAGATATTTGCCATAAGCACAAATGGGTACAAATGTACTGAAAACAAACTGACAGATGTAAGAATGAAATGATGTAATTAAAGAAGTACACATGCTTCTATGTATACAGGCACACACACACACAAACACACACACACACACACACACACAAGACACACACACAAAAAGACACACACACACACACACACACACTCTCAACTCTAAAATACCACTAAAAAGAAAACAGATTATCCTCTAAGTTCATACCAGTTTTGGATTCTTGATAAAGATTTTTGTTTTGCCAAATGCATATTCTCCAGCTGGAAAATTCTGTGCTTGCAGTATCAACTGGACACCCTGCTGTGGCTCATCTCTCCACACAGGCCACGTCAGGGGCGTCAACATCTTGTAGCGAGGTAGAAACACTTCATACGCTTGTCGAAAAGCATAGCCAGCACGCCTCACCCACACGTTCTCCAGCAGACTGCACCAGACACAAACACACTTTATTATATAGCTTCTTTACAAACATTACAACATGTAGCCATTTAATATATCTATGTCTACATACATAAAATAAAAAAAATTAAAATAAATACATAGATGAATAAATAATAATAATAATAATAATAATTTCAGTATTAGCAGTAATATTAATAACAGTAATGATAATGTCTATTAAATTATAAAGTTTTAAACTCACCCTAAATATCGGACTTGATGTGTTACTATGGTAACATCAAGTGAATCGGGTTTTTTGTCATCATTTGGCTTTAAAAATAAATAAATAAATGAATACATTAACAATAATAATAAATAAATGTTTATCAGTAATAGTATTCCAAAAATGTTAACTAAAATAGGACTATTATAATAACTGAAAAATTGTTTAACATACTTTCATCACTGAATTGTTCAACATGAAATCCATGGATATACTCTCTGACTGTGCCAGAGATTAGGAAGTTATTATCATGTTGTATGAACCATCAATAAAAGAAACCATAAAACTGGAATCAGAATACCCCATCCACTAATCTACATTTTGTGAATAAAATTAACCAATTGGAGAACTAGAATTATTTAGTGCATAATTTACCTTAATACATCGAATATAATTGGGATTCTTTGAGAGCAAATTTCTCATCAGCTCTGTGACAGAAACCTGAAAAATGAAGAAATAAAAATTGTTTTTAAGAGTGCAAAAACAATATCTGAAACATATTTGTATAAAAGCTGTAAAACCTCTAAAGATGTATTTGTTTTATTCAGGTTTGTACAGTGTGAAGACTGACATTCATGTTAGCAGGTTTGTACAGTGTGAAATCTGACATTCATGTTAGCAGGTTTGTACAGTGTGTCATTCATGTCAGCAGGTTTGTACAGTGTGTCATTCATGTTAGCAGGTTTGTACAGTGTGAAGACTGACATTCATGTTAGCAGGTTTGTACAGTGTGAAGTCTGACATTCATGTTAGCAGGTTTGTACAGTGTGTCATTCATGTCAGCAGGTTTGTACAGTGTGTCATTCATGTTAGCAGGTTTGTACAGTGTGAAGACTGACATTCATGTTAGCAGGTTTGTACAGTGTGAAGACTGACATTCATGTTAGCAGGTTTGTACAGTGTGAAGTCTGACATTCATGTTAGCAGGTTTGTACAGTGTGTCATTCATGTTAGCAGGTTTGTACAGTGTGACATTCATGTTAGCAGGTTTGTACAGTGTGTCATTCATGTTAGCAGGTTTGTACAGTGTGAAGACTGACATTCATGTTAGCAGGTTTCTGTACCTTGAACTGAGAGCCTGCCGTGGCCGGGCGTTTTAGTGACTTCTCACATGGATTACCTGAAAATAAGTAAATAAATAAATAAATAAATAAATAATATACACATGCAGTAAAACAAATATGGCATGTTTCAAGGGCTCTGTATGTGTGTGTTTTGTGTGTGTGTTTATTTTTATGCATAAGAATGTGATTTTGTAGGCATGCAAATATGTCCTTATGTATTTATATGTATGTAGTATTATGATTATAATTATGATTCCAGAATCTTCAACAGATGTACAAAAATTGTGGATGTTATATAAAATAACATAATTGTGCCTTAACTTACTCTTAACTTGAAACGCTTATGGTAAATACTTCTATGAACTGCTAGAACACATACTGTGTGCATGCATGTGCGTGTTATGTATCTAAGTAGTTCAGTATGTATTTATTTATATTTAGATGTTCAATTTCTCACCTTCAGGGAAGAGTGTTTTCAGTAGTGGATGGACACAGTTGTACATGGCCTGTGATAAACCACGGAACAGCAGATCATTGTTCTTGTCTATGAACCCCTCCACCTTGTACAGCACCTGAACACAGAAAAACAACATTAATTATTTTAATCAGTTATTTTATTTAACCGAATAAACAATGTTATACCAGTGTGCTAAAGATGAGCCTTGTAATTGAGCGCTTAGAAACAGTATACACATTACAGTTATACTTTATACAGCAATACATGTTTTACAGTTTATAGAATTTAAAAACAAAACAAAAAGTTCTAATAATGAACAACCAAGTCAAAATATGTTATACAAAATTTTGTTATTTTACATTTGTAATATGAAGTTTTGTTTATTTTCTCAAACATTTTCAGTTATCACAAATAAGTAATTCTAAACAAGTGAATTCATTAAAAAATATTTAATACATATATTTATATTTGTGTTGTCTTTATGCAGAAGTATGTCTGCAAGTCAGTGTGTCTGTCAGCACAGAGAGGTTACTCACACTTCCAGCGTAGTGTTTCAGGCGAAATGCGTCATGGGGCAGGGTTTTGTCTGACTGTGTTTTCTTGCAGGTGCGACTCTCATAGTGGGGGTGGTCACCACAGTGCTTGTCTAACTTCTCGAGAAATGTGAAATCCGTCACTTCGCCCGGCCTCAGGCACTCTTCATCAAGCAGAGCCAGAATTCCTGTGTTGTTCTGTTTGAGAAAAAATATTATTAACAAAATATATACATACATACATACACACATATCTCTGCAGGTGATTATATGTGAACTGTATTTTAGTTTTTATTGTATGAATTATGACAATCACTTAAAGTATAGATGTGATGTGAATGGTGTCTGTCTATGAGGTGTCTCTGTGTATGTGTGTGTGTGTGTGTGTGTGTGTGTGTGTGTGTGTTTGGGTCTGGCTGTCAGGAATTATTTTAATGTCTTTTAGATAAATGCCTCTGTGAGCTTGAAAATTACCAGTGTCTTTGTATAACTCCTTAGTGGATGAATATGTGTGTTATTTACCTTCTCTATCAAATCACAGATGACAGCATTGTTGAAATACTCCACATGAATCCACTCAATTCCCTGAACAAAACAAAAATAAATATACAAGTAAACAAGAAAACAAACAATAATTCAGTGAAGCAACATAAATCATATATGCCAGATAACATGGCTTTTCTTTCTGTAAACATAATTTAAGAATTCAAACAGTGACAAACTTTGACAGACCATGGTTAAATGTGGAAGCTATTATTCCTGAGTGATTTTACAGTAGTATTACTCTGTATAAAAACAATGAAGGGGAAGATAAGTTTTATTTAATGATATACTTAATAAAAAACAATTTTCTTAGCAGGAAATAATCTTGTATTAGCACCAACCCACAGACATGAAATACCATACCACAGCCTTTGATAACAGTTTAAAGTCTTGGACAGTTCAACTGATATTACTACTCACCAGTTATTCTTTATAATAATCTAATTTCATACCTCTCTTTTTTCTCATGATTCTCTATACTGCTATTTTTGATTTGTTCTGTGATTTTACCTCCTTAACGTACTCCTCTTGCTCCTCCTTCAGGGTGAGCTCAATAAAAATCTGCTGCAGTTTTTCATTGCAGTAGTTGATAATGAATTGTTCAAAGCTGTTTTTCTGAATATAAACAAATGCAAGTTTAATTTCTAAAAGACTGTGTGTAATCTAAATATTTAAATTTGCTAATTATAAAAAAAACATTGATTACATACAAACATACATACATACAAATATTAATATGAAACATGCAAATTCTACAGGCTGGATAACACTGGTGTTTCATTTCTAGTTAAACATTTCATTGTTTAGGAGTTTCTCTACAAGTAGCCTAACTAACATTTACAGCATAGGCTGATTAAGTCAGAAGATAAATAAAATTTTGGCTAATCATATTTTTCAACAATTTAATTCCCAAAGTCACTTTTTCTCATTCTTTTACTTATTCTAAAATAATAACAGATTACAGATGACACAAAAAAAAAAAAAAAATAAATAAAGAAATACACCAGCAATTATTTCAAAATATCAAAATATGAGTAAATACCACAAATATAATAATACACATGTATAGATAAATAAGTTAAATAATTTATTACGGGTTATATAATAGAGATTCATGTAATATATACAGTATAAATAATATACAAGCAGTTGATGTTAAATACCACAGCTGTAGATACATCATGTAGAATTAAGTGTAATAAATACAGTATGGCTGATGTTCTTTTTTTATCTGTGCAGCAGTTCACATCTAAGTGATAACACTTAACACAAGTGTCTGACTGCAGATTTAATATCAAAGTTGCAGGTGTAAAATTACAGGTAAAAATGAGACAGGTACAGGTAATACTACTCACCTCAAAGACTTCGAAGCCATATATATCCAGAACACCCATAACCTTTGGGCTGCTTGTCACATTGATCTGAAACAATATTAACAGTTGTACAAGAAATAGATTTATTTAACAAAATCCTGTAGTATTTCTTTTTTTATATATAATGTATCTTTATACTCTAGTATATCCTGTATCATTTTGTTACACACTATGTTAATATTAGATTTGCATACTACTGCAAAATAATGCAATTATACATGTCTGTATTTGTTTTGTTTATATATACATGCACACACATACATAATAACATAGTACAGTGTAACAGGATAGTCTTGTGTAACTCGTTGTATTATACACAGGGTCATTATACACCACTGCAGTTTCACCTTGATGCTGTCATTGATTCGGCTGACAATCCATGAAAACATTCGACTGTAAATGGCTTTGCACAGAGCATCTCGGGCATAGTAGGCCTAAATAAATAAATATTCATATTAAAATAATACTAGATGTAAATAAATCAAACACATTCAGTGATTCATGCATCCTTTCTTACACACACAACAATATTAAGTACATTGTCAAATACTGCTACATATCATATACGTCTTTTTACCCTGAACATGCATCAACACATCCACACACTCTCATTCATAACATTTTATACATAGATAAAACATACATCCCTTCATATTTAAAAAAACCATAAAACACGTCTGATTATCAATTTATTCCAGTGAATATACATGAAGCACACACATATGTATGAATGAAGTTGTATTTATAAATAGATATATGGCTGGGTGGACAGATTAATGTATGGATGGATTTCTGGATGACTGTACATATGTACTGCAATAAATGTGGATGGACTATATGTTTACTGGAATAAATGGAAAACAAATTTCTTTATATATATTTCTGTAGAAACAAAGCAGCCATACAGTTGAATAATAATACTACTAGACTGACCTCTGCTGAGCTGAGGTCAGTGGTGACCGTGTCATCTCTGACCACCACACTTCTCTTGGTCAGAGCCACTTCGAGATCCTCCATGACACAACACAGAAGTTCACTGACATCTGTGAGTGCTGAAACACAAGTTGTTTACATACAATAACAAACAGCATTTCTATGTGTTGTTTTCAGTGCCTTTTCCTCTACAGTGTGTAGTGTGTCCTGTATGTGTCTATTACTGTTGCCTGTTTGTGTGGGGTGTATGTCATCATTTTGTGTCTAGTATGGTGGGTATGTCTGTATACAACAACAGGATCTTATCAATAGCATTATCTTTTGCTTAGTGTGATTTATACATGTGTACATCAAATAAGATAACTTCTGCTGTAACAGAACATTTGGTGACACAACTGAAAATGGATATTTTATAAAACTACAGATGTTACAATTGCACTAACAAATAACTGAAAAGGGATAACCTGTGTGAAATTGTCAACATTTTGTAAAATATGCAATTCATGCACAGTGATAGTTTATTATCATTAAAATATTATTATCATTTGTGAATGAAATACAAAATAAAACTGTAACTTATATGTTACAGTTCTCAAAATACTGCCATTACAAAAAGATAAAGTTTAACATGAAAAGCAACATAGTAAGGTGTGAGAAGCACTGAAATGATCAAGTAACATGTGGTAAAAGAGTAACTTGTGTGAAACATTACCACTGTGGTCTCCCACCACACACCCATCAGTGCCATCCTCGTTCGTTTTGGCCAGAAACTGGACATTGCCCAGTTTGAGAATGCTGGCCACTAGCTGAAAGATGGAATCTATTTCCATTTCTGTGAAGCCTATCACATTCATGCCATTCTGTGAGAGAGTGAAATAAAACATAATAAATAACAACACACAAAAAAAATAGTAGATATAGAAAAATATGCACATTATAATATTTAAGAAAAAGAAGAAGAAAATAGGAGAAACGTGAAGTAAAAATGTGACAGTTTTGTGAAAATCAGTGAGTAAACTAACAGTGATTACTTTGAATTATTTGTTAAAAACTGTAAGTATTGAAAAACAATAAAGAATATTTCATTTCTTTGTTTCTCTCTCCTCTAGCCCCCCTCTCTCTTTCTCTCTCTCCTGATCCACATTCATTCGTTCTCTCTTTTCCTGTCCCATGTCCCCTTCACAATTATAAAAATATTTTATACTCTGATTTTCTCAAAGTCTCCTTTGTCATCAATGGATTCAACCTGAATACAGTTCTTTCTCAGATACTGGTAACATTCTGGGTTAGAATCCAGCTTCAGTGATTCTGAAATAAATAAATAAATAAATAATAATGATTATGATGATGATGATGATTAATATGAAAACAATGCACACACAAACACACACAAATGCACACACACACACACAAGCCACTACACACCACGATTAATTTGTATATGTACAAAAACACAAACCATACAGATTATATCAGGCATATTTTACACAGACACAGTCACAAACACACTTCTAAACTTTACACACAGGAGATGTAATTATAATAACATTCTAGATTTTTAAATATGGCTTCCTGTGCTGACTTCTTACCAAGCATTGTGTTATCTGCACCACTCAGCAGCTGGTAAAAAATGTGGAAATTTCTTTCACCTTTGCTTCTAGTTGCCACTCGGGACTGAAAAACATTGAATTGTCATTTAATTTTATAGTAAATTACTACTACTACTACCACTGTTATTGCTGTTACTGCTGCTACTGCTGCTACTGCTACTACTACTACTACTGCTACTACTGCTACTACTGCTACTACTGCTACTACTGCTACTACTACTACTACTGCTACTACTGCTACTACTGCTACTACTACTACTACTACTACTACTACTGCTACTACTGCTACTACTGCTACTACTACTACTACGTTTATTACTACTCCTACGTGTATTGTTGTTGTGCTGTTATTATACAGGTTCTTGTTATTACTACTACTACTACCAGTTATTGCTGCTACTGCTACTACTGCTACTACTGCTACTACTACTACTACGTTTATTACTACTCCTACGTGTATTGTTGTTGTGCTGTTATTATACAGGTTCTTGTTATTACTACTACTACTACCACTGTTATTGCTGCTACTACTACTACTGCTACTACTACTACTACTGCTACTACTACTACTACTACTACTACTGCTACTACTGCTACTACTACTACTACTACTACTACTACGTTTATTACTACTCCTACGTGTATTGTTGTTGTGCTGTTATTATACAGGTTCTTGTTATTACTACTACTACTACCACTGTTATTGCAGCTACTGCTACTACTGCTACTACTGCTACTACTGCTACTGCTACTACTACTACGTTTATTACTACTCCTACGTGTATTGTTGTTGTGCTGTTATTATACAGGTTCTTGTTATTACTATTACTACTACCACTACTACTAGTTCTACTATTATTACAACTACTAATATTACTACTACTACTGCTACTGCTATTATTATTATTACTGCTGTTATTGTTGTTGTTGGTGGTAATTTTATAATTTAGTAAAATAGAAAAATAAAGCCAGCACTTGAATCATGATTTTTACCAACATTTTATTTAAATTAGGATTTTTATTTCTTTTAATTACATAGTAATTCATCATGGTCTTCAGAATAAACAAGAATGTCCATTGTTTTAAATGAGCTAACTATAAATTCCTAGGTAAAAATCAATTTCTTTAAGTAAAAATAATTATCCCTGACAAGTGAAAGGTGTAAGTATGATAGTAAAATGATTTACCTTTTCTAGCAGATCTGTTCAGAACATGGAGAGGAAAAAAAAAAAAAAAAAAACAATTGTAAATGTTCATAATAATTATCTGAATATATAAAAATATAGCATTATAAATATCTGAGATTAAAGAATAGAAAAGAAAAAGAAATGTAAGAAAGATGAATGAAAGTAAATATTGGAAAGAACAAAAAAAACAACAAAAATATTCTTATTCAACTCAGATTTACTCTTGTACAGTTTTCTACCAAGTGAAAACTAAGATAGAAAAATTACACCATACAGCAAACACAGAGCAGAACACACACACACACACACACACACACACACACACACACACACACTAACAAGTTCCAAAACATTGTTATTAAATAAAGATAAATTCCCTTCATAAAAATTTAATATTTTTTCACTCTGATTTTCTCAGTTGCCTTTATCATCAACAGATTTAATTTGAATAAATGAAATGACTATATCTGAGGATAAACATATTTATAATTTCAACACTTACAGTTTGTTATGACACCTCCAATAGGATCACCCTTGAAATCAAACTCTATGTCCATGTATTTGCCCTAATAAATAAATAAATAAATAAATAAACACCAAAAAATTAAATTTGAAAAACTGTCAAGTATTAGTAATAAAATAAAATTAGAAACATGTTTACCCTCACATCAAAAAAAAAAAAAATAAAAATAAAAAAAAAAAAAAATACTAATAATTAATAAAATAAATAAAAATAAAATAAAAAAATAATAATTATCCCACAGAATTAAATGAACTATGATAAAACTAATTTAACTATTCATTTTTATTTTTAAATATTTAAAACAATTCTAGAAAGGTTTTTTTATGCCTTCTATTTTTAAAGTATTATTATTCAACACTACTAACTTACTTTTGTTGTTTTTATTAACATTTATTATATATTTATTTATTTATTTTTCTTATGATTATTATTACAGTCACAAATAATTTCTTATGGTTTTTTTAAAATAAAAAATATGTACATAACATAGTTTATACTTACAAATCGAGAGGAATTATCATTTTTGGCTGTTTTTGCATTGCCAAAAGCTGAAATGAACAAAATTTAAATAAATAAACATTAAATAAAGAAGATTTACCATTGGCTGATTACAATACATTGAGTTTTATATTTTGTTAACATAAAATAATTTCTATAAATAGATAAAGGTTCCAACAACAAAAAAATTTGACAAACCTTCAAGAACAGGATTTGACAGAAGAAGCTGTTCCTTGACCCTGTCAATTTCCTGACCTTTCCCAGAAACCTCAGCAACATATTGCATAATGGCCTTGCTTGCCTCTGTTAGAAAAAAAAAAAAAAAAAAAAATTGGTTTTTAAAAATGTAAAGAAAACAAAAAAAAACATAACAATAATATAATAAGATGAAGGTTCACTGAATGAACAGTCTGTTTTACAATTTAATAATGATAGTGTCAGAGATGGAGTACAACATCCTTGCACCAAGGTCTTCTCAGAGTCACCAGCAAGAAATCTTTTACTGACAAGGGAACTTTTCACTGGTAAATATGCATTTAACCCTCACAGATGTCAGACAGGATGGAATGGTGATTACACTTATTGCCACTTACAGGAAGACTCAGTCTGTGACCCATGCATACATTATGTTTCAAAACTGCAGCATTGCAGCCCATCCCTTCTCCAAGTGTAGGAGAAAACACAGCTGTTATGTAATAAATAACTTGACACTATCTCTCAGCTGCTACCAGACAACAGTGCCATCCCGTAACACACAGCTCACTCTATCTTGTAGAAACATTCAGTTATTAAACACTTAGAACTTACGAAAATCCTAATTTGGTGCATATATATAGATCTAATATCTGATTGAAATTAACATGTTGATTTGATAAATAAAAGATATTACCTGTTTTTCCTGATCCACTCTCTCCAGATATGATAATACATTGGTCCAAATTTCTGTCTCGCATAGATCTGTAGGCATCATCAGCAATTGCATAACTAAAACACGAAAGAAACTATTAATGTTAATAAAAATAAATCTCTGGATTTAAATCTTGAAAAAACAAAAAGTAAACATGGGAAGAACTCAAAGTAAAACAGATTGTGGAGCACTGAAATCGTTTTTAACTCTTTGAAAAACAACACTAACTTTTAAACATTACAAAGTCAATACTAATTTATTAACCATTAGAAAGTCAATACTATTTTTTAATGATTAGAAAATCAATACTATTTTTTAATGATTAGAAAATCAATACTATTTTTTAATGATTAGAAAATCAATACCAGTTTTTTAACCATTAAGAAATCACTACTAGTTGTTTATTTAACCATTAGAAAATCAATACCATAAAGATATATAATCAGCCTTTTAGATGCTGTCAACATGTTTAACTACAAGGTAGGTGCATCAAGGTTCAAGCTTGTCTATCCTGTTTACTAAAAACAGTGTAACTGTGTTAAAAGACAAATCAGCAGTGGCATGTCTAAGGTGTGGCATGATCCCTGGGTGCCACTTGACAAGTGGAGCACCACTGAACACTTTATATTAAATGTAATTGTAATTTCAAGCTGATTTTATGGTAAAATTATCTTAAAGATAGGTGTCAGGTGTCTGGACTTGGGCATAATTTCATTGCTTGCCACACACTCTAATAGTGACTGATCTGTCCCTCCTACTCAGACATGAAACATGTAATGGTTGTTTCCAGATACACAGGAGCTGAAACTGATTTGTAGACCCAATCACAGTGTTAACACCTATTACTAAACAAGTGACAAACCAGCAAGTTGGTGTACAAATGGAAATTATTAGCCTCGGATGTGTAATTAACTGAGAAGACTGATGTGTGTTAGATACATGGATTTCAGTTTCTGTTTGGAGTTAATTAGCTATTACTCAGTTTAGTCTGTATGATTAGGTCTGTTTTAACACTCAGTTTGGTGTACATAAAAGACATGCTTTATAACAGCTTGCACTAATTAATCTTTACAATATCATTAAATATTAGTTTAGCAGAATAAAAGATGGTTAACATGTATATGTGTAGAACAAAAGAGAGAGAGAGAGAGAGAGAGAGAGAGAGAGAGAGAGAGAGAGAGAGAGAGAGAAAACCCATCACAGATGATATTTAAGAAAGAAATAAAACAGAAGAAGAAAGAAATACAGAGTATATTTTGGCATTTTCAGTAAACAAAATAATCAGCTATTCTTGGCACACAGAGGCAGTGAAATTCGAGTTATTCTGCTTTTATCAGAAATGAACCATGATATTACTAGTGATATTTATGAACAGCCAGAACAAACTTGTGTCATATCTCCTTAGATTTCATTATGTCATTGAGGCAGCTTGATAACTATTTACATGTGAGATTGCTCACACATGTTTCTGTATATATATGTGTGTTCATATTTTGTTTGCATGTATGTGTGTGTGTTTGCATGAATGCATGTTTGTAAACAGGCATAACCTATTTTTACCTAAATATCAATTTAATTCAAATTGTATTATCATTTAAGACACAAAAATGAAAATCAAATATTTATAAAACTGAGAGTTGTTTCAAAAGCCTTTGTTTTATTTGAGTATTTCATTAAACCCTAGAGTAACTCAGAACCAAGACAAGTTCCAGAGAATTTCACTCTGAGGTAAAAATGGAAGCCTTCGTATCTGTTCACAGACTGCACGTCTCAATGGGACAATTTGTAAGCCCAATAAGCAGAACAAGACAGTGGAGTTCTACAACTAACAAGATCAATAATAAAAAGTTGATGAGTCATGCTCAGTGTCATGGCTTCCTTCTTACTTCCTGCAACAAGCAACAATGAAAAGAAGAGGAACAAAAGATGTGACAATTATTCAGACTGAGTCATCAAATATTAAAGCTTTTTTTAAACTGTTAATATTTTATGTCTACAGGTAATGGTTGTAATTCACTACAGCACTTTAAAACCAGAATTTTTTTTTTTTTAGAGAAATAAAGTACAAATAAGTAAAAACTTATAGAAAAAATGGCAGAAAATTTTGAATGTAGATATAACCACTGTAACTTAATTAACATTACTTGTACAATTCTTTTAAAAATATTAATACAACTAATAAGCAATATATACAGTAAATATCTACAGTTACACATACATATGTATGCATGTGTACACATATATACAAAATAGGTCAAAATACGAAATAATTATGAACTAATTTAAATCACAAAATATTTTCCTGAAGTCAAAAAATAAGAAATAAAATCAATTGTTTCCTCATCAGAAACAAGACAGAAAGTTATTACAGCAGTAGCTCTAACTGATTTATTTGTTTCAGAGAAAATAAATACAGTTCTCACTCATGTATTTTAATTCTGCTGTCACGGATCAAACTGTAACAGATGATCTCAGTTTGTTTATTCTTACATGATCCAAATATTACAGTAGCTTTTGTGACATTTTCTCATGATGATTATTAGAAGAAAAAAAGATAAAAAATTTCATAAGTGGATATATTATTAATAAAATATTGGTCAGACAAATCAAATACATAAAGAAATAAAATAATTAAAAAACAAAACAACAATAAATAAATAATAAAAAATTAAACCAAGAATAATAACAGATATAACAACAACAATGATAATGATAATGATAATGATAATAATAATAATAATAATAATAATAATAATAATAATAATAACAACAACACTAAAAAGAAAAAAGACTCAAAGAGTATCATTATAAAGAACAATCAGGCTATTTAATCTATGTCATATCTTCTGTATTGCATGTGCCAGTATAAAATAACAGATGACTCACTACTGGTTTTGATATATTATGACATGACATGACTCAGATATGAGTGGTCAGAACTTTCTGTGTGTTTTTAATTTCCCATGAAAATGTATCCGGCTAATTCCAAACTGTACAATTTATTTGTCTTTTGCCTGCAAATACTGGCAGTCAGAACCTATCATAATTAGTGTCATACACATGACAGTTATAGGAATTGCATCTGCACTGTCTTCTCAGACTGTGTTATAAGCAGACAATAATAGAACTGTATCATTCATTGTGAAATAAAAGTGATTAAAGGGCTGGAGGGTGTAAAGGTGTCTGTGTGAATATAAGGATGTAGATGACTTAAGTACTCTATATATGTCAAAATAATCACGTATGTGTGTGTGTATGTATGTATATCTATATATATGTTATAAATACATTATACATATATATTTAATTGAGAGTGTTTGAATATGTAAGTGTATATATGACTACGTATGTATATATATATATGTATCAGTGTATGTATGTTTGTATGTGTATGTATATATATGACTGTATATGTATATACATATGCATATATGTATCAGTGTATGTATGTTAGTGTGTGTGTGTGTTATGTGTGTGTATGTGTGTGTGTGTGTGTATGTGTGTGTGTGTGTGTGTGTGTGTGTGTGTGTGAGAGAGAGAGAGAGAGAGAGAGAGAGAGAGAGAGAGAGAAACAGAGTTTAGGTTGAACTGGTTGTATAGCAAGCTGTCAGAAACAAACATTATCACATACTTGATAAATCAATATTAATAATGACTGTATACAAAAATCCACTGACAGTGAGTGTTTTCCTTTGTCTAACTTCCTCATGTTAAACAATACACAATACATCTATAAACTTTTGATTTTGAAGCAAAAGACTATTGTTAACAAGTGAATGCATTGTCATAACATGTATGAGTAGTGTAATCAAACAGTACATTTTATTATGTACGTTTTGTCTGTTTTGAAAACCAGTCTTAATATATGTCTGCTTAATTTCTCTCTCTCTCTCTCTCTCTGTCTGTCACACACACACACACACACACACACACACACACACACACACACACATTACACACATACATACATAATGACATTTACATATACAAAATAACAACCTCTTTCACGTATCATACACCTTTTCTTTTTTTCTTATCTTTTTCTTTCTTATACTATTCAGCATATCAGAGTTGCACAGTATACATTCATAATATCTCCTAGACAGGTTAAAATAATAATTAAAATAAGTAATCATAAGAGAGAACAAAACAAAGAAATAAGGGAGAAAAGTCAGAAAGTTTCCATGGTGACAGTTTTATCTTATCATGGCAGACATTTCACCTGTTGTGTGTCTCTCACACTGTTAATACAAAACAGACTACACTCACACAAATGGGAAGAGGGGGAGACATAATTTACAGTTTAATTTTCTAATTAGACATCTCAATAAGAAGCACAAAGAGTAACACAGAAATACATTTTCACATGTGTGCTTACACACACACACATCCACACACTTGATACAATCACACATATTTTAATAATAATAATAATGCTTAGATATTATACAGAAAGTTGGTCTCACACACACACACACACACACACATAGTATTCCTATATCTATCCATCCATCCATAAATACACACACACACACAAAATTCAGATGCTGTCATGTTAAAGGCTTCTTTTACAACATAGCAGCATGATATATACCCACAGACAGGACAACACATACCACAGTATTTGACAAATAGTTTGTTCAGCATCAACTGGATCAGTCCACTACATGATGTCAGCAGTTAACATGACTTGAGTAACTTGCAGCTGGAGTCTGTGTTACATCACTACAGCACCTAGAGTTAAGTGTCTGAAAGCCTTTAATTAATTGTTTGTAAACTGCTAACAACATGGCGTGGAGAGCTCTGTAAGTTACTTGAGATAAGAGGAAGAATTTGAGATATCAGCAGTCTGAGAGCTGACTAAAATATCCACATCTCAGCTAATGATTACAATTCTTTTCAGAGAAAAAAAAAAGAGGACAAATGAAAGAAACAGACAGGAAGAATAAGAAAAGGAAAAAAGAAGAGAGAAATCAAAAATTAAGAAGAAGAAAAATGGAATAATAAAACAAGAATAAAATGAGGAAAGAAGACAGGAATTCTACCTGATACAAGAGCTGAAAACTTACATTAGATATACATGTGTGTGTATGTATGTGTGTGTGTGTGTACTTGATTATAGGTATGTAAATGGTTAAGTAAAATAAAAATACATACACATAATTACATACACTGTCACTTTACACATTCGCAAACATACATTCGTAGATACATATACACACATACTCACATATAAACATACATATATGCGTTCATACATCCATCCGTCCATCCATCTACATTCACACATATATATTCATACATACATACTGACAGTCAGACAGAGAGACAGACAGACATTTAGGTAAAGAAAACAGTGACAAAATTAAAGTGACAGAGAGAGTAACAAAGAAGTCAGCATGACAGAATGAATCAATCTCATAATAAATAAAAAAAATAAAAAAATGTTTTGTTTGTTTAAACCATGGTGACAAGCTTAAGCTGTATGTTTATAAATGTATAAATGTATGTGTATGTATGACTTTTGAACTGATGAAGTTGTTAAATGTTCCAGACAGAGTTAATGTAGTAAAATCCAATTACCAACAGGCAGACGAGTAATTTAATTAAGACCTGAACTTAGCCCCCCAACCCCCAATACCCACAGGTAGACTCAGATCTGCAGTAAGCCAAGTAAACACTGTCATCTGGAAAACCTGTGTCAAAGGTCAAGTGTATGTACAAAAAGAAACACAGACAAATGTTCATATGCAAGCAAGAAAAAAAAAATAAAAAATAAATAAAGGGCCACAAATATATATATATATAACTAAAAGAAAATGATGGGTGTGTTATTTAGAGCTGACTAGCTGCTATCAGTTCAATGACTCAGACAGACCTTAACTTATTACAGATTTGATTAATTATCATTTTCTTTCAGTCTGTTTTTCACTCACTCATTCTGTCTCTTGTTAGACAAATAAGCCAGCCCACATTATGAAGTCTTACTCTGTTACTGTCATACACTTTACATATAATCACACACACACACACACACACACACACACACACACACATGTAGTAGAGCATGATTAAGTGAATATGTCTTATATTTCGTCTTCTTTTTCCTCTTCATTTTAGCAGACAAACCACTAAGAATCTAATAAAAACATTCACAGTGTTTTGCATGCAGCTGGGAAAAAGGAATACAACACAAAACTGCATAACAGCTGTTACTAGAGCCAGAAAATAAAGCAAGAAATGAACTGTACCCTGGTCACCCTAACTTTATAATAATAATAATAATAATAATCATCATCATCATAATAATCAGTAATAATATTAATAATAATATTATTATTATATCATTATCATCACCATTTTTATTACCATTATTTTACTTAGTTCCGATGAATGTTTGGTTATTATCACCTCTTATCTGAAACGTGTGTTTGTGTATTATCACCTCTTATCTGAAACATGCATGCGTGTGTGTGAATGCGTGTGTGTGTGTGTGTGTGTGTGTGTGTGTGTGTGTGTGTGTGTGTGTGTGTGTGAGTGCATGCATGCGTGTGTGTGAGTGCGTGCATGCATGTGTGTGTGTGTGATAAACTCTAACAACAGAAAAATTTGAATAGGGTCAAAAGTAAATGTTGGAAATGTGAAATTAATGTCAAATCAAATTTAAATCAGTCTTGATATGTTGGTTATTTTATCAAATGCACAGATTGCCAGACAGCTTGACAGTGAGATCAAGTCAGTGTTCAACGTACACCTGCACACACAGACGTTTGCACTATCTCAAGAGAGGACAAGCGGGCAGTTTGGAAGTAGCAGTGACTATAGTTGTCACTGTTCATTTATAATCACCATACAGAAACAGCTAATATTTCACACAAATATTTATTTTTGTGTGCTGGGGTCATATTAAACAGATTTTTATTCATTAATGCTGCCACAAAACTGCTTATTTTATCAGTAACCATCAAAGGCCCTTTTATGTAATTCAGTTCCATACAAAACAAAAACACAACAGTTTTTAATAAAACAATCATGTAATACCAGCTGCAGTAAGAATGACATTGTCAAGAACTGATCCTGTAACCCTCAGTGTGCCCAGTGAATGTTCAGCCTTTGTGTTATAACCCAAATGTAGCATGCAAAGAAAAAGGACACTGTAGATTTACAGAGTTCATTCCAAGGTGACACACTGACATGTGTAGAACCAGCTTGTATTTCTTACACAACATTAAAACTTGCAGCCTTTTTAACATTTGATACTCCAGTCACAGTAAATCATGTCTCTACTGCTTCTGTCACTATTTAATGTTACCCTCAGTCATTTTCCAACATTACTTACCAGTTGGATTAATAGTCCCTCCTAATTAGTCTTGTAATAATTTTTTTTTAATTCCTTTATAAAAAATTGTTTGTGGAAAAATAAATCTGAATACTGTTCAGTTGTTGGTCTTCACCAGATGAACTTTCCTTGTTTTATCAGAATTCAGAAAAAATAAGCAAGAAAAAGAACATAATACTAGTGATACAGTTTGCATCAGTCACTGGCACTATTTCAACAAAATGTTAAACACAGGAAAAGACGCAAAAAGGGAAATGTGTCAGGTTACCCTGACTTTATAACAACAACAAAATTAGTATCATCATCATCATCAATATTATTAATACCTTTTTCCTCAGAATTGAGACATTCTAGGACTATAGCTGTTGATAATATTACGATTACATTATATGTTCAATTTAGTTTCAATGAATGGATTTGTGAGGTTACTTTAACCTTATATACAAGGAATGATACACTATAAGAAATAAGGAGAGAACCTATGTTTGATCTGTCTATATAAAAGACTTCAGGCATGGGTTTAGGTTTGGTGAAAGGTTAAGGAAAACTGTATCTGTGAGGTTACATCATTCACAGGGAATAGTTTTGAGGGAAAGTTTGAAGGCAGCATAGGTCTCTGTTTGTGTGGTTACACTGACTAAATTTACTGGTTATTAAGAGAACAAGGCAGAGGTAGAAACCTGCAGTTTTGTTCATGAGGTTATTCTGACCTTACTGAATGGGTAAAGGAGAAAATTACAGCATATGGATTTTTAATGAAGCCTCTATGACCCCATTAAATTTATTGTGTGGGTGTTTTATTTATGAGGCTGTTTTGGCTTCAGGTTATGTTTTCAAAACAAAAAATCAAAAACTGTTGAACAGATTCTTACAGCAAAAACAACAATAACATGGTAAACATCAACCAAACAAGATTGTTTTTTTTATGTAGTGATGGTGATGTAAATGATTTATAATTTTAGGATAAGAAATATAGCTTCATGATATTTCTGTAACCTTTAAAGTAGAAGTAAAATAACAAAGTGTAAATAATTGATAAAAGTTAAAACAGCAGACTTGTAAGATGTTGCTGATTTCATCAAAAATCAATAAAACAGAAATTTAGAATGTGAATGTTAAAATCACATCACTTTCAACAATAATAATTATAATAAAAATAAAAATAATTAGTGGCATATAAACATTCACATAGTATAATTTATTAGCTTTAGTCCTTGAGACACCCAGACACAAACAAACCACTGATACCAAGCAGCCACAATGTGATTTCTATTTTCAGCTCATTCACTTACCCACAGAGTTTTTCATTTTTAAGAAAGTAACTATCAGTTTCAAAAAGAAAAAACATCTATAACATTGTTATTTTCACTATTTTGATGCTTGCACAAAAGCAGTCAGTGGTTTATTTATAACAATGACTTTATTCACATTTAACAAAAAGAACTTTGTTGTTTCAGCTGTTATGCAAATTAAACAGAGGTTTTGGAATCTCACACTGTATAAATCTGAGATGGTATCAAGGGACTGACACTAGGAAACATCACATACTAAATCAATAAGCCTTTTGTCTTGTGTATATTCTGTTTTGAAAAATTAACAGTCTGTGAATGTATAATTTAAGGTATATTTAAAATCAAAAAAGGGTAATTCTTCAGTGTCATGACAAACTAATAAACAAATAAAGGAAGTACAATCAATTTCATGAAATATTATTTCTTAAATTTATTTACAATTCATATTAAAGTAAATTAATTCTCCAAAATAACATTTTTTAAAAATATTTTATTTAAATTCTCTTAGTATTAATATTAATAATAAATTTAATAAACAACAAAACAAAAAACAATACCAAAATAAATACTATACAGTAAACAATATATAAATATATAAAATAATTATCAAAATTCAAAATACAAATTAAACATAAAATAAATTAATTGATTAATAACAAAAAAATTGATAAATAAAAAATAAACAAATAAAAATAAATTTAAAATATTGAAAATCAGATTTCAAAACACCTAGTATAAACTATTTGAAGATTTAACATCTATCAAAAAATAACTGAGTATGCAACACAAAAGTTTTCATCTATTAATTGCTGTGTAGGAGTCAAATTTACATCTAAGCTTAGTTAGAAACTGTCAGGCTCTGATGATTTCCCTTTCAAACTTTTTCTACTTTTAATATGTAAATGCAAGCTTGAATTAACATAAAGTGAAAACTTATGAGAGAAGACTTTGGCCTTTTTTCACTTTTTTTTTTTTTTTTTTTTTTTTTTTTGAAGGAAAAAGGACATTTATCAATAGCATGCCTGTTTGAAACAGGATTTGAACAAATATGTATCAGCATTTAAATGCTACAAATGTACACACGTGTGTACATAGAAACACACACAGAGTTATACACATACAAACAAAAATAAGACATAGCAGCAGAAATGAATAACTATTCATATGAAATGTGAAGACAAATGTGAAGCAGATTAAATACAAGGTGAGACTCACATGTGTGGTGGCAGTTCGTAGATGTTGCGACTGCGGTACTCCTCAATGACACTGTGAGTGTACAACGGCAATGTTTTGTATGGATTCACTGACACAACAACATTCCCAATGTATGTCTGCAAAATAATAATAATAAGAATAAGAATAATAATAATAATAATAATAATAATAATAATAATAATAATAATAATAATAATAATAATAATAATAATAATACAAAAACAACAATAATACTACTACTACTACTACTACTACTACTAATAATAATAATAATAATATAAACAACAACAATACCAAATAAAAAAGAAGAAAATAAAAATTTGATGCTGTAGACCTAAACCAGTAACTGCAATAAAATAATCTTTATCATCCATTATTAATAACATGGATTATCATCAATCTTCCAATCCTTCAGATTTCAACAATAAACTTGTGTTTTATTATTTTGTTTAAACACAATGAGTCTGAATAAAGACAAAGAGCAAAATGACAGCTGTTGGCTGACAAGAAATATAAAATGAAATGTACTGCAAGAATGAGAGAGAGAGAGAGAGAGAGAGAGAGAGAGAGAGAGAGAGAGAGAGAGAGAGAGAGAATTTTAAAATTCATGTCTGTTTTCCTTTTAACTTATTATTTAGCACATATGCAAAATGAAAGACTTTTAGGAACAAACAAAAACACCCAAACACACAAATCAAACACACAGAGAGAACCTATATCTACATGCTCATATTGTGTATAAAAACAATAATCAACTGGAAATCAAAATTTTGAAACATGACATTTGTTTGTAAGCTATATGTCTGACATCCATGTCATAACAAAACGTTTAAAACATTATTTAAACTTTTATCTGGCTTATCTCCTCTCTGAGGTTATATTTTAATGCATCAATGAGTTATCCTATTTTTTTTTTTTTTGAATATTATGAAGTGGGTCTCTGAGTAGGTAATGTAGAATAACTTAGTTATGTCTGCCTGTGTGTCTTCAGCTATGACGTACAGTGTATATCACATGTACAGTACATGAAGGCTGTGTTACTTTTTAAACTACTCTCTAGTGCATGTGTACGCATGTTTGTATCAGTCTGTTTGTGTGTGTGAATTTGAATCTATCCAAAATAAAACTATAAATAATAATAAAAATTTATATATATGTGTTTGTGTGTGTGTGTGTGTATCTATCCAAAATAAAACTATAAATAATAATAAAAATGTATATATATCTGTGTGTGTGTGTGTGTGTGTGTGTTTGTGTGTATGAGTGTGTTAAGTGTGTTTGCATGCACAAGTATATATGCTAATATCTTGATATATTTTAACTTGAATTTTTTAACCATCTCAGTATTTTTCATGTTTTAAACATTTAAAGACTTTTTTGTTTTAATCATATTAGCTACCCTGTAATAAGACATTTAAATGATTTAGAAATAAACTATATGATGGCTTTAATTTTTTTCAAATAATGTGTTCAGAAAGGCACATCTGATGACAATTATGAAAATGAGTCCATTGTAATTTTAATCTAATTCAATTAAAAAATAATTTTTTCCTGTATAAATTAGATGTAATTGGTAACAAATATGCAGAATTATCCCAGCAGATATGTGTGTTACTGGATTTCCCCTGTTTTCTCAGAATTAAAACAAATAAAAATAAATATATTATAACAGAAAAAATATCCAACAAACACAAAGCAGACTAAATATGTCTGATAACATTTATCTTCACCTATCACATTTTTACTAACATGCAGATGTTTTTTTTTGTTTTTTTTTGGTCAAATCTGCAGGGGAAATGTTTTCTTCAATTTAATGTTGTTAACACCTTCCTATCCCCACCCCATATTCATACATATTGATAAATCTATCTACATAAATATATATCTATAAATATATGATTTTATACATCAACACACACACATTCATACATATCGATAAATATATAGATATCTGTAAATATATGAATCTATACATCAACACACACACACACATTCATACATCTCAATAAATATATCTACATGTATTTCTGTATAAATATATGTATCTATATATCAATACACACACAAGACACACACACACACATTTAAACATATCTATAAATATATCTATATCTGCTATATATCAACAAACACACATTAAATGTTTAATATAGTAATTACATTAAAAATTTAAACACTCCACTCTAGCTTTCTCTAATCTTATGTTAACCTAACCCAGTTTCAGGTGTCAAAAGGTGCTGGCACCATTAACTTCCCTGAAACTATTTCTGTCGAAGCCTCTCTACCAAAGTAAGATAAAAGTTTTCTAAAAATGAAACAGCCATATGGTAATCCTAGCAGGCAATTATCAAGGGCCAGACATCACAGATAAACTGTGTAGGTATGAAAATGCTTCCAGAAGAAAGAAACAGTTGTATTTTCAGCTCACACAAACACAGAAATAGCAAAACCCAGAATAATTTAACACAGATTATGGAAGTAAATAACTGAGACAAAATTAAAATGATACTGCTGTCCCTCTCAAACAATTGGAAACAGGCAACGTTCTTGAGTTCTGGTCTTAGTGGGCATTACATGGTTGTCTGAACAATGAATAGATGAATATGACAAAAGAAAAGGGTAGGAAGGAAAGGAGAAAAGGAGAGAGGCAGAGAAGTAAGGACAGATGGATGGAGTGAAAGAGGAATGAGAAATGGATGTTTGGAACAATGTTTAACAATATCTTAACACATTTTAATAATAATAGAAAGTATCAGACATTTTTTAGTGCTGAGATGTAACAAAACTTCTTTATCAGGTACTACCCAACCATGAGCAGGACAGCACATACCACAGCCTTTGCAAAACCAATTAGGTAGGTGGAATAGCATACACCCCAATAAAATTAATGTAAAGAATGATCTTAGAAGAATGGCTTGATGAAAAATAGAGACTGTGTTTAGTTAGTTTTCATTAAAATAAAGAAAGTTTCAGCAAAGTACATACCATTTGTTTTAATGCCTTTCTTTTTAACAATTATTTTTCCCTTCATAGTGAACATTCTTTTCCTTTTCCCTTCACAACAATCATTATTAATTTTGTTACTTTTTAAATGATTCTAACTTATGTGCATATAAAGACTGAAAAAAACCAATTTTACATTGCTAAAAATTTAACATACTGTTAAAACAATCAACTTTTATCAATTCCAAAAAAAAAAAAAAAAAAAAAAAAAATTCCTTAGAATACATTTCTATGTACCAGCCAATGCAATCAGAGAGACTATTTCCCTAAGCTTTTCTCTGAATAATCTAAGACATCACCTCAATAATCAATCACACTTCAACGTCCTTCATGATAATAAAATGGCTTCTTCTCCTTTCAGTGGCTTATAACTTGACCAAGGTTATCAGAAAGTAATGCTGCAACAATGATACCCACAGTAAGGCATGTTTTATGCACTGACCAGTCATAATACATGCAAGAAAACTGATGCCCACAGCAAGACCAGTTTTTTATGACCAAGTCATTATAAAGTAACAGAAAATATGTAACTACTCTGTTTTCAAAAGCAAGGCTAATTTTATCTGCATTAATTATTTTTTTGTGAGTGTCATTCAGAATAGTTGTAAATTAAATAACTGTAATTCAATAAGAATCTGAAGAAGTGAGATACAAAGAAGGGTATAACAGAGAGATAAACAGAGATTATGAAAAACAAAAGCAAGAAAGTGATAGACAGACAGAGGGAAAGACAGGTTAGCTTTAATCTACTGAAAGCATTTGATATAATATCCAAAAATAAATAAATGTGATAGCAAAAGAAATATGTCAAAGAAAAAAGTCACAGAGATCTGCAAACAGCATCCTTTAGTAATAATAAACATTTTACAATGAGAAATAAAATACAATATACACCAGTATAACCAATATGCCATTGTTTTGTTTATCTTGTTTCATTATGACTTACATAGATGAGATCTTTTTCAAATCGTATCTGAAGATTTTTTATGAAGTCATCCTCAGTGACTGGATAGAGGAGGACAACGTCGCTGACACCAACACTGTTCTCAAGTATAGCCACCGTTCCCTGGTGCAACGCCATCACTGATTCTCACTGGCAATAAATAAAGAATGGTCACATTAAATAAAGTGAATTTCAATATCACTAATACACACAGAAAAAGAAAAATCTTTGATAGGTATAAAGAGAGAGACGTTTAAATATATTGTAAGATAATACATGTGTGTGATTATATTTAAAACAGAAACTAGAAAACAAAGAGACAAAGAGAAAAATCAGAAACAGAATTAGTGAAGGACAGTGAGAAAGACTAAAAAGTAAGATGAGAGAGAGAGAGAAAGAGAGAGAAAACAAATAGGTTGACATACAGGAAATGTGGGTAAAACATCATTAACAAAGTGCAAATTAAAACCACACTGGGAACATGTCCAGGTGTACATAGCTCTATCAACATGAAAACAGAAATTCTAACATCATTATCAGCTGAAACAATCTGCATTTCAGAAGGAATCTTCTATCAGATTTTTTCTTGGGATATACATTACTGTTTCCTGTCACTGTTGGGAAACATCTGTCCCAACAAACTCCATTTGTGCCAAATTAAAATCAACACAGGCTGAAGGAAAGCAGGAATGTTTTAGTACCCTTTTCATCATCATGTTATTTAGCTTCACTGAGGCTTCAAAACTGTATTCTGTTGAAAACAGCTGAGTAGCATGTGTAGAAAAACAGTGACTGCCATTAACTTAATGATATCATGGGCACATAAGTAAGGTATGACTAGAGAATTTTGTTCCAGTAGCATTACTTTTCCTATTCCAATAAGATGACAAATGATTTATAGCCATATTTTTTTATCTTGGAAATCTGACATATGATGACATATGCAAACTGTGTAGGTTAATACAATCCAGCAACAAGAAGTTTTTTTTATATATACAACACTTAATCTTAATAAAAGATTTTATATCAACTGTACAAAATGCTTCTGAAGAAGCAAGCAGAACTTTAACAAACATTCTTTTATATATTAATAGTAATTATGTGATTTTGTGAAACAGTAGGAAACAGGAATAATGTAAAACACTAGTCTTTTCTTTCTGATCAGTAGCAAGGAATCTTTTATCTTCAGAAACAGTACATCATGGCAAAATGTTAATAATGGAAACACTTTCTAACAGACAGAATACTAAGCCATTCTATAAACTGTTATTTTTTATGTGGTGAAGAAAAACAAAATTAACCTTTGTTATTTTTGAGGTCATATGGAATAATTCAATTTCTTTAACACTGTTTTAGTTTTTAGAAAGTGTGGGTAATTATAGTTTGAATTTTATGTGCTGCTAGTTCACTATTTCCATTCCTTGTGATTTACATCTGTCTGTACTTAAGACCACAACAAAAACGTTAGGAGAGAAAAGCTAAATAAAGCATGGGTAATATTTCATAAACAAAGATACATAAGTAAATTTTGAATAACATCATTTACATCAGTCGGGCAGAAGTAATGTGACTGTCTGTGTGTTTGTAAATACACATATAAAACTTTTGATATTTGTTTTCACTCAGATGTATTCGTAGAGTTGCCCTGATTAACATGGCATTAAATCATAACAACAGTATTAAACAATAACAAATTGGAAATGAAAAGACAGCTATTTCTTCTATACATGCTACATTAAAAACCAATAATAATACTAATAATAAAATAAATAAGCCAAAAAAAAAAAAAAAAAAATAAAAAATAAATTGATAATAATTATAAAAAATGATAATAATACTAAATAAAGTAATAAATTAATAAATGCTTAATAATAACAATATGGGAAAAGTTTAAGTTGAGGTTTCCTCATACGGGCGTGAACTTCCTGCATGTTTTAGTTCCAGCACTGTCAAGTCTCTGAAGTGTGGGGAAATATTTTGAGCTCCCAGCAACACACAAGTTTAAATGTCAGTGTGTATTTCACTGGAAGATGTCAGTTGAGCTGACCATCTATAAGACATGTGCAAACACATTTCCAGTTTGTGTTTGGATCTACATACAAACAGAAATGTAAAACATGACTTAGACAACAACAGACATCTGAAAAAAGTCATTAATAAATTAACTGTGTTTATCTGTGGTTTGAACTTCGACCTATATTTTACTTTTTTTAAATAGTGTACTACATAACATGAAACATAAATATGTATACACACACATATATAACTTATGAATGTATATACAAATACAAATGATTATAAATGTTCAAACATACATTTTTGAATAGACCTGTAACTACCTATCTGAACAAATACACATATACAGGATGGTATGTAAGTAACTGAGCAGTTATGCTCTTTATATGACAGAAAGACAGACATGCAGACTGTTTATAAAGCAATTATGACTATAAATGACAATTAATCATGGAGAAAAATGACAGACACATACTGACAGCTGGACAGACATGAATACAATTCATGAAGATGTACAGACATATACATGTAACTTCATAACCTTACTCTATCCTTTCAAAACACTGGTACAAGAAGTAGGTGTATACCAACACACAACACTTTGTTATTTTCTACACTTGTGGTAGACTGTTCAAGATAAAATCTATTATGCTTTTATCAAGTTATGGCTACTACAGAGGAAATATTTTCTGCTATTAAGTAAATCAGTAGTAGCTGTAGAGGAAAAAATTAATTTGTAAACAGCAATAAGTTTAATTAAAAAGTAATATCTGTAACAAAAACTAATTTCTTAATATAGTCTGCTAGTATGTAGCCTGAGCAAATGTGTAGCCAAATAACACACACACACACACACACACACACACACACACACACACACACACAGACGCACTAAATATGAACAAATAATAAATGTCTCCTTTTCACACTTTTATTATACATATCTAAAATTTTATATTTCTCTTTCTATACATAGACTTAATAAAACTGAAATATCAAAGTCCCTATATCACTTACACATACACACTGACACATTACACATTCACGCTTTTGTAAAGCAAAATATATGTAAATAAAGCATACACTGTACAGACCTTTGAAGTAACAGATTTATGGTGTGGTTACTGGTCCATGGCATGTAATAACTAGTCAGACTATCATAACTAATTAACACACACACTCTCTCGATCTCTCTCTTAATCTCACATGAACAAAACACAATTTCTGTAGTAGAAGTGATAAAATATAACATGAATTTTGACATTTTTATCTATATTGAATATTCTCCAAATACACAAACTATACTTTTCCAATAATAATAATAATAATAATAATAATAATAATAATAATAATAGTAATAACTGAAATTGCAAAAGAATAAGATAAAGAAGTAAACCTTACAACTGGTATTTTTATCATTGTATATGAGAGAGAGAGAGAGAGAGAGAGAGAGAGAGAGAGAGAGAGAGAGAGAGAGAGAGAGAGAGAGAGAGAGAGAGAGAGAGAGAGAGAGAGCTTATTCTGGATCTTTAACAAAAACATTGTTAATAAAGATTATAAACATGCGATCGTATTTAAACATTTGTATTCATGTAAAACAAAAGACAAAGACTTGAGTGAAAAAGCTTAACGTACCAAAAAATACGATATTCCGTGCTGGATGCTTCATCGATCGATAACTACCACATGTTTAAGTTAACAAAGAGACATGCACTTCGTTTCTTTCTTTTTTTCTTTCTTACAGTTTAATAGTCTAACCTTCAACGTTTGGCAGTTTACACACGCATTTATCAGCCGCTTTCAAAAGAACAAAGTTTGTAGTTCTTTTATTGCCGGCTATTATAACGAACTGGGCCGTGAAGCGCAAACCATCGTGTGACTTTGTAATTGACAAGTACCCGATCCCTGTGTAATAGAGAGCAAGAAAAAAAGAACTACGGCTTATGAATATCTGTATCATTGTATGACGCTTACCTGTTGTGCGTAATACACAGTTGTAGCTGTTCAAATATGAACTACCAATTTATAAAATCCATTTTATCAGCGAAGTGACGCCATTAGGAACAAAATTATTTATCCGATTTATCGAAGACAGAAAATGTTCCAAACTGAACGTTATCTTTTGGAGTATCGTAGTCACGAACTCTACAGATCTTTACTACGCATGCGTAGCACTGTTTTCTTTGACTGTTGAATGCAATCAGGAACGATGAATGGAACTTGTTCACTTGTCCTTGTGTGTTAAATGCGACCTAGTGAAAACGGTATTTGATATGCACGTTTTATGTTGGTAGCGCGTCTACTCGTGTGCCGATTCAAAGCACACGGGTGGATGATAATTAAAAAAATAAAAATAAAAAATAAAAAATAAACAGTTTTTCCAATGATGCGTAGCGCCCAAGACGTTACGTCTTACCCACAGGTAATATTTACGTCACGCAGGTACAATGACGTCAGGGAATTTGAAACCTATTCTGTCTTAAATTGAAACCTGTTGGCATTTCTTTCTTTCTTTCATTCCTTTTTTTTTTTTTTTTTTTTTTTTTTTTACATGATTTCATAATTCGGCAACTGAAACATATTAAAATAGCTGTTTAATACATGCATACATATTTACATATAGGTAAAAACATCATTTTGTATACATTATTATCCAGTGTTCAATGTCAAATACTGTGGTATGTACTTCCCTGTCAATGCAAAAGTATATATTATAATTAAAGTAAATGAACCCTGATAATAATAATAATAATAATAATAATAATATTAAAATCGCCTCCCATATAATAACCGTTAAACAAATATTCAATCGATATAATAATAATAATAAATGTGGATAAACGAAAACCTAGTAATATATATATATATATATATATATAGGGATATTGAAACAAAAACCCGTTCAGAAGAAAAATCAAACAAAATCCCACATTAATTGGAAGACTAATGGACTGACAAAAGTATAGAAAGTTAGAAAAGCTAAACATTATGAATTACAAAAGCCACTGGATTTTGAAATGGAAAATTTTACTATAGTCATCCTTAATATTAGGCCTATAAATATAACTTAACATAACATATCCGGCTTTCCTTTGCTTAGAATAAAACAGCAGAATATTCACATGACAACATATAATATATATCAGTTCGTATCAGTATAAAACCTTCTTCGTGTCTATCTCAGCTTTACCCCTCTCTATCAGTCGGTTCTAGGTATATTCCTTGAGGTGGTCGTTAAAGAAAAATCGTATTAAAAATGGAATATATAAATGTGTATATTTGTGTGTATGTGTTTGTGTAAGCACGTGTATGTATGTGCAAGACCACTGATGCTAACCGATAGCATTAAAGTGTTTGACCATTACATAAAAACCTGCTTGACATCCACCATCATACAAGAATGTTATCGAGTATTATTCATTATAAACTGTGGTTTCCACGTCGTCTGAATAGTTCTTACGAATGTTTTCCTCGTTTATCTTCGAATCTTTGCCAGTGTATTAATGTTTTGTTATCTGCACAAACATACTGATGGATAGTCGAATATACATTGCTGCAGTTACTCGATTTTCGATTGTACAAAAGAGGATCCATTCTTTTTAGATCTTTTCTATCAGCTGTTTGTGGGACTCAGCCAATCTAAACTTACTGCTTCGAGGAGAGGTATTTTCTTTGAATAATAATAATAATAATAATAATAATAATAATAATAATAATAATAATAATGCCTAATCACATGAAATGTGCAACAAAAATCTAACTTACTATGTTATGCAGAATTCTAGATATTGCTGGTTTCAATAAATGTTTACTTTAATAAAATGTATTTAAATTGCGTTTCGCCTTCGTGGCAGATTTTAGTAAACCGAACTTGTACTCAAAACTTCATATGATTTGTATATTTTTTATTCACATTATTTTTGTTTTGTGTTTTGTGTTCATCGATTACTTTAAATAGGATAAATTGTATACATTGACTAGCCATTTTTGAACGCCAGCGTTGAACTGCTTTACAAAGAAAATCGGAAATAATGAGATACTCGAGCTAATCCATAGTATATGGTGAGTATTGTATATGTACCACAATTCACAATTGCATTAAATATCATGTAAATATCAGTAATATTTCTCTTTCTGTTTTAGCTGTATAATTTTGTTTTGTTTACTTTTGTATGTTTTTGGATCACAACTAATTAGCTTTCATTCTATCGGCTGCTTTTGGTAAACACGGTATTATAATTTGTGGATTCGTTTTACATACGGACAGGGATTTACAATAATAATTATACCAGTAAAGGCGCACTCAGCAGTCAATATGGTGCTGTTGTTGTTGTGTTTCGTGATAGCTGGTGTAGTGTGTACATTAGTGTATTTATCTCTATGCATGTAATGTCTGTCTGTTTTGTGTTTATGTTATGAATGGCTTTGTAAGGTGCATTCATGCAGGATATAAATATATTTAAAAAAAAAATGAGAATGTCTACATATTTATTTACTTTTAATTTTTAAAATTAATTATTTTTATTTTTTATTCAGATCATGAAATATGTTTGATAAAGAAAACATTCCTATCAGTATACGAAGACGTCTTCTTAATTATAGTGAGTGATCTTTAATTGCAAAATTAAGTAAATAGTTAGAATGTATTGTGTAAAAGAGGGTTATTATTATTATTATTATAATGTGACAGACATGATGCCCTCTGGCTTGAGAATGTGCCTGTCATTAACATGTTTTACAACAACTCGCTCTGATTAGCACATATAATTATTTTTTGTCTGTTTGTCTGTTATTAATATTATTATTATTATTTATAAGTTGTAGTAATTGTTATAGTATTTATGTAGTAGTAGCCCTAATAGTGTAGTCATAGTAGCAGTGATAGTGGCAGTAAGAGTAGTAATAGTTTTAGTAGTAGTAGTAGTGGTAGTAGCAGGGGGAGATCTATTATATAACTAATAAAGCTTAAAAATCAGGACCCCTCCTAATACAGGAGGAGCCACCCAGAAACTACTTTAGTCCACACAGCTTCAAAATTTTAATCCAAATCTGAGATACCATGTGTAAATTTAAAAAAAAAATTATATTGAATTGTCTTGGAACAAGTCCACTGAAGAAGAAAACAGAGGTTACCCAGACCTCATTGTGCTTGCAGAAGGTCCACTAACAGTTCAAGCTTCACGACCCTCACAAAAGTAGGTCTGCCACTGAGTTGTAGTAATAATATTATTAATTTATTATTTATCACTAAATATCAAACCATTCTGGTAACAGCATATATATCTTTATTTTTGTAATTTAATTTTAAAAAGTGTGGAGAAAACAGAATAATAATAACAATAACAATAGCAGCAGCAGCAGCAGCAGCAGCAGCAGTAGCAGTAGTAGTAGTAGTAGTAGTAGTAGTAATAATAATAATAATAATTTATTATTCATCACTGGATTCCAGCACTTTCTAATAAGAGCATATATATATAGATATCTATATTGTTATTCATTACATATTTTTCTTAAATGGCCAGCATTCAACAAAATAAAAAAAATAAAAAAATAAATAAATGAATAAATAAATACAATTCTTTAAAAATTATAATAATAAAAATAAAATTTAGATGCATTTAAATTTTATTCAGAATATAAAAGAAAAATTAATATATAATTATTATTTTTGTTGTTTACAGGTTTTCATCGATTTTTGAAACAATTTGTACCATTTATATTAGCAGTACTGGTCCTTATCATGATTTTTTATGGTAAATTGCTTTTCTTGTTCAATATCAGCATTTTATTTATTTATTTAAACAAGTAGCTATCATGATAATTTTAAAATCTACTTTTTGTAAACCTTTATTTTTTTGATCTTATGGTACTGTATTTGATAAATGTATAAATAATAATTAAAAATTAAACCATTCTGAAGAAAAAAATTGTGAAAGATTAATAATTGATAACAGTTGTTTCCCTTGCATAAGGAAAATATTTTTTGTGGTTTTAATAATCTCTCTCTCTCTCTCTCTCTCTCTCTCTCTCTCTCTCTCTCTCTCTCTCTCTCTCTCTCTCTCTCTCTCTCTCTCTCGTGGGTGTTATTAAACAAATTAATAATGAACACATCTATAATTTTTTATTTTCATATTTATTTTATTTCATTTTGTTTGTTTTAGAAGTATCATCATTTGTTGGACATTCAGGTGAGCAGTTGCATGGCCCTGTTTACAACTACAGTAAAATCAGCTGGGCTGAGATCTCTGACATAAAAGGTATGTTTTATAACCTTTATAGTACACTCACACGATATATGTCAACATATATTTATAAACATAAACAAATTTGATAATAAAAGTAACAATAAATTAATATTCAAAATCATTTGAGTAGTAGTAGTAGTAGTAATAGTAGTGGTAATGGTAGAATTATTAGTAGTATTAGCAGTAGAAGAAGTAACAGTATACTAGTAATAGCAGTACTAATAGTAACAGAAGTAGTAGTAGTAATAATAATAATAATAAAAACTCACAAATATTCATTGTCTTCATTATTTTAAAACTGTATAAAACCAGTTTTATGATGTACACACAGTTCATACATCAGCTGATAGACCTTTATGTATTGTATTTATCACAACTTTTTATATTAAAGAAAATTATTAACATAATTCAGGGGAATCAGAATTTTCTACATTGTAACTGAATAAGAAACAAAAGAAATAAATACAATTTTTTATATCAATGCAAGACATGTTACACTTTTGTTATGCAAGTAAATTGAATGATACTAACAATTTTATTTAATAAAATGTAATACATTCTGTAATATGTGAAAATACATTGTATAATAATAATGATAATAATAATAATAAGAAGAAGAAGAAGAAGAAGAAGAAGAAGAAGAAGAAGAAAGAAAGAAAAAGAAATATATAGAATTGATTTTTTATAGATGGTTTTTTTCTTCAGATAATGTCAATGACAAACATACACAAATATCTGTTACCATTTTAAAATTTTATTTATAATATTTGTTTTATTTATTATTACAGTATTTGTTACTGACTCAGTTGCAAGATCGTTGAAAGAGAAAATAAAAATTCTTTGCCTAGTACCGACAGTTCAAAGACATCAAGAATCCCGAGCTTTGGCTGTTAATTTAACATGGGGAACCCGCTGCAGTCAGATTGTGTTTGTATCCACCCAGCCATTGATGGGTCTGCCCCACATCATTCTGAATGTCCCCAGAGGCAAGGACCACCTCACAGCCAAAACCATTTCCATGTTTGACTATGCCTACCAAAGATACATCAATGACTTTGACTGGTTTCTCAAAGCAGATGATGATACTTTTATTGTTATTGAAAATTTAAGATTTCTTCTGATGCAGCTCAATCCGAAAACACCATCCTATCTTGGGTTTCACTTCAGACAGATTGTAAAACAGGGATACATGTCTGGTGGTGCTGGCTACGTCATCAGTCAAGAAGCGCTGAGAATGCTGGGAAGGAAAGGTTTACGAGATTCAAATATCTGCAGACAGGATGGGTGGGGAGAAGATGTAGATTTTGGCCAGTGTCTGGAAAACAGAGGTGTTCTTCCATATAACACAGTGGATGTATTAGGCAGGGATACATTTTTGCCTTTAAAACTGTCACTGCATCTTGTAGGTCCAATTCCATTCAGAAAAGAATTTGAGAAACAAACCAAGAAAATTGCCAAAATTGTAAGTGTTTTCTTGAAATTTATTTTAATTTCCAGTTTTCTGATGTCTAATCAGACAATATGAACAATAATTTAAAATTTTTATTTGAGGAAAGTATCCATTACTGACATCAACTGACTGAATTGTGTTGGTTAATTATTTTCAAAATATGTATGTTCACTTTTGGTCTATATGATAAAAAGTTAAAAAAAAAAAAAAAAAAAAAAAATATGAAAAACAACAAAAAAATATTAAAGTATATTTTGCAGTATCTAAGCCTTTTTACATTTATTTATTTTAATTTATTTTAATTTAAAAAAAAAAAATTTGTCGTTAACTCCTGTTGTAATTATTTAACTCTAAATATTCATTTTGATGGGTCATCAACATAGATTCATTTATATTAACTCTTTGACTTTAAGTGTACATTTAGTCCAAAAGTTAGATGTATTTACTTTTATATACACTTATAGGTTTATATTCATCCGCCCCCAGAAACTTCATATTATTTTAACCCAGCATTTACATATTTATTTAATGACTTACATATTTATTTAACATCTCATTGATATATTTAAAATATCATTTACATATTTGTTTTACAGGGACCTGCTTGCTGTAGTCAGTTAACAATTTCATTTCATCAAGTGAGTCCAGACGAGATGTATCAAATCGAGTTTCTTCTCTACAGAATGACCGTGTACGGTCGAAATGTTGGCCAGTCTGTGTTCAACAACTTTATAAAACCAGAACCAATTATTACTGAATAGTAGCAGCAGCAACACATTGATATTGATGATAATAAAATAAATAACAATATACATGTAATTACAATAACAAAACAATAACAACAGCAATAATAATAATAAAAAACAAAATAATAACAGTAATAATAATCATAATAAAAGAAGAACAATTACAACAAAAAGAATAATAATAATTATAATTAATGATGATCAGTTGTAATAATAATCATTATTGTAATAATCTCTAGAAAACCTAATAAACAAAATAAAGATAAGGATGATTATATTTTAATATTTGTATATGGATGAATGTGTGCTAATGTATCAGTGTGTGTATATGCATAAATGTGTATGTGTTTGTGAATGTATATTAATGTGTTGATATATGTACGTATTTGAGTTGGTATGTTAATAATTTATGATCATCTATGTCATACACTGAAACCAATTAGAATAAAACAATAAGTTTTTTGTTTTTTTAAATCTGCTTATTATTATTATTATTATTTAAAAATAATTTCTTGTAAACAAAACAGACATCCAGCTTGACTGATGATGTTTAATCTATTAATTTTTTTCTGTTTCTCTTTTTTTTTTTTTTTTTTTAATGTCATTTCAACATAACTGTATATCACAAACATTTTAGCAAATGGTTATTTTCTGTACCCTCGAATATTTCATTTTCATTATACATTTTTTGTTTGTTTCATGCATTGAAAATTCATCAAGTCCTCAAAGTAAATAAATAAAATCAAGAAATCAGTGAAACATAAAAAGATTAAAAAATAATTAAATAGATTAAATAAGTTAAAAGGGCATCAGAAACAAACAATTATAGACTGTTGTTAAACTGAGTTCAAGAGTGTTGACTTGTGAAACATTCACTTGTTATAAACTATTTATTCCACTGTGACAGCTGATGATAACACGATCCAGGACAAGAGTTTCTGAAAAATAAAATTAAATATTGTTATTGTTAATTATTAATTATTATTATTATATTTTTTATTATTTATATTTTTAATGAAAATAATTCTAGATGTTTATATCTTTATATGACTGATAAGTTTCTAAATGTGGAAACATTATACATACATACATACATACATACATACATAGTGAAATGAAAAGAATGAAATACATTTGTGTTCAGACATCTGTTATAAAGGTAACTGTTACAGGTGATGTTTGTGTAAACACAAAACAGATTAATCTCCTGTTTCCACTCCATGGGAATCTCTTTCAGAAAATCTAGAAACTTGTTACATGTGCACCTCAAACATACCATAACCTTCGATTATGTGGAACCTGATTCAGTGGCTCCGGTAACTGCTGTGCTTGTACACCACCCAAGTGTGTCTTGACCAGAGTAATTTTTATTTAATTTATAGATGGTCATAGTCTTGTAACATTAGTAAATAAAATACACGAGTTACAGGTTTCATTCGTTCTGATGAACGACACTATCCCATACTTCACAAATGTTGTCATCAAGATTATATTTATTTTATTACAAAGAAAAAGGATGAAACAAAAATAGCACTGGAATGGAAGACGTTATTTTTAATCAAACACACATGAAATAACATTGTTTTACTACCAGGGGTCATAGTTATAACTATATAAATAGTATTAATTATACTTACGTCATAGTGCACAAGTACTTGCAGAAATCATGTAGAGACACTGATTTAGTTGTCATGGCTGAACTCTTCAGTGATGTTGATGTCACTGTTGTAGTAATTTTATGAAATTCTGATATCTGTCTCGGGAGTTGAGCTTGATTGGATCTTTGTTTGAGTGATGCCGAAAACAAAGTAAAGTCAGACTTTATGTGTTTTGTTGATTGTATTGATGATGAAGTTGCCATTGGTGATGATGATGATGATGGTGATGATGTTTTTGAAAGTTTTGGCTTTGGTGAAGACAAAGAATCTGTTAATTGTTTAGAAGACCATTGTTGTAATGGTAATAATCCTGGTAGAAGATTTTGAAGAGATGAGGATGATGCTGACAATGTTGATGATGATGATGGTGGTGATGATGAAGGTAATGTAAAAGTTTCTGTCTTCTTCAGAGTTTCTGAATTCAGATTGATAATTGTTGTTGGTGCGTTTCTCAACAAGCGATGTGCTGTGTTGGCTGCAGGATCTTCCAGCTGCTTGGAATGTCTGAATTCATTGTTTACTGATGTAACTGAACAAACCACGTTTTGCACGCACAGTGTTTGGAAAGTTATAAGAACGAGAAGAAAACTTGATGGCCACATCATCTGGAAAGTTAATAAAAGAAAATTAATTTAATCTACAACGTCCTCAATGCAAATGCACCAGAAAAGTAACTTTAAGAATACTAACACAATATGCAATATTTTATAAACTTGAATATTTTCAGTTTTTGAAAATATGCACAGATACATAAATGCACTCAAGCATACAATAAATTTATGTGTTCATTAACAATTCTTTAATAAATAAATAAAATTAGTTACATCTGACACTCATTTCATTTATTTATATGTTTATTTTTTGTTAATACACTCGTACCACTTGGCTGTTACATTTCTACTGCTATCACAGCTGTTAGGACTACCACGACCTCTGATACTGACATATCTATATTAATATCAAAGCAGTTTGCTTTTTATTGCTATTGTTCGATAATTAATTAACCAACTTTTGCAAGTACTTAGAACTTATAATAAAGAAATATAAATAAACTGTTAGACTTACTCACCTGTGTTTGCTCATTTTGGACATGCATTCACTTGTTTGTTCTCTGGTGATAGAAAGTATTTAAATAAACCTACATGCATGAAATGTGTTTATTTAAGAGATAAACACCTATACACGGGTAAATACCTACATGTGATCATGTAGGATTGTCGCCTGACTTTTTTCTCCAAACTGAAGATGTCAGGATAAACGACAGGTTTATAGGTCTGTGAAGCGCCCCAAGGCAATTCATTGCTAACACTTTTCTGTTTTTCTTTTCTTTTCCAAACGCGGGGATTAGCTGCGAAAAATAAGTTGTAAACAAAACAGGGCGTTGCCGACATTTCATAAAGTGCAAATAAAGAACAAAAACTTTTTAAAAAAGAAAACATAAGTGCCGCACCTCCAAAAAATAAAATAAAAATAAAAACAAAAATAAAATAAAATAAAATAAAATAAATAAATAAATAATAATAATAACAACAATAATACAAAAATAAATAACTGATCTATCAGTTAACAAGGAAAATCATCACAGCGACCATTAATTCCACTAACACATCAACTGCTGCTACTACCACTACAACTATAATATACAAACAAGCATACACACACATAAAAATGCATACATACATGCATATATACGTAGACAGACACGCACTCACACACACACACACACACAGTGTAAAGCTGTGTTTTTGTTTACAGCTGATAAACATACTAATTAAATAAGACAGTTATGTGTCAGGTGCCCCAAGGCAGAGATTCACTGATTTATAATGATGAACTTTAGGTCAGCAGATCAATTCTTATTAGAGGAACTATTTATCATGTTAAATCAAAGATATTTGGTAGGCTAAGTTAAAATGCTAATTAAAAGTCTTGAAAAGACATTAATGAAGAAGTTAAATGTAAAGTCTTATTTTTGGGGGCATTTAACAATAACAATAGTGTTATAAACATTATGACCTGTACTTGTAGTCCTGTGTTAATATATAATCAACAATTCACACCCATATAACGTAAGTCTGTTTGTGAATGTTATTGTTCTACAGAAGTCAAACTATGCAGTTCAGTAATAAAATAACACGTTTGCAGCAGGAATTAATTGATCTCTTTTTCTTGTGTGAAATACACAAACTTACTCTTAATATGCATTCAGTACCAAGTTTGAATCCTATTCAAGATATTTAACCATTGATGTACATATGTAATTTTATGGGATCATCTTTTTAAATGTGAATGAGCTGGACATGTTAACTGTATGTTCCATCTACTCATAATATCAATGTGTAAAACCTATATAATATATATATATCTATATATATATATCTTGTTATGCTTTATACAGGAATTTGGCAGATAGTTGTAGGATCACTGTTCATCATTTATACACAGGACTATTTCCCATTCCAACCAGAGCATCTTCGTGGTTTTTCAAAGGCTCTGTTATGTGCTTACCTATCTAAAAAAGGAGAGGCAACTCATAATGCACTGGGAAGGGGTTACGTCTCTTTGTTGTGTGTACATGTCATTTTAACCACATAAATCTAGATCATAAAGCACTTCTTCCTTCGTTAGGACTGAACAATTATTTAACAGCATAGGAACACATTTATTATTAATTTCATTAATACGATACAAGCAAACCATCTGATGATTCTCCATGTGATATGCTTTACAATAGCAGTGCATAATCATTTATATAAACCTTCCCATAAACAGGGAACACTCAAGGAGCACTGGCAACTAGCAATCTTAATGAGTATTTATCTGCTGAACTGGGTTACTTCTGATATGATCCGGACATTTGTTTTAAACCTCAAACTAACACATTCCATCTCTCTTTCTCTCTCCCTCTCATTTTTGTACATCAATTAAAATTTTTCAATAAAAACAAACACAAAACAGTATGTTCTTAATTATTTAATATCTCCTCTAACAAACTGGCATAGCACAAATGTTTTTAAAAATATATGCAAAATAGACAAAATATTTCAAATATAAACATATGTATTTATAGGAATTGTATTTAAAAATAACAGTATTTATAATTAAATTTTAACATCATTCAAGTTTTAAAACTTTTAAATGAATGTGATTATAATAAGGATGTAAGATGAAGAAGTTAATATTATTATATTACAATTTATGAACTGTTTGTTGCAAAGAAAATAAACAATAACTTAGTAAAAATTTGTATATACACTATTTATTAATATTTTCATTACAAATTCATAAATAATTAATAACATATATTTGATGCATTAAAAACAGAAATAAATATAAACATTTTTTTATTTATTTATTATTTTTTTTAAAGAAAATATAAATAAATTAAAGATATTTGTTTTTAAGTATTACGTGATGTTAATGTGTCCAGTTTCTTACATCAAATAAAAATAAAATAAAATAAAACAAAGGAAAAAAGTACATAAAAGAAATTAAATTAAAATGAAATAAAACTGAAATAATGAAATGAAATGAAAGTATAAAATAAAATAATAAAAAAATTAAAATAAAATTTATTAAAGTAAATATTTTAAAATTAATCTTTAAAATATATATGACTGAAATTAGATCATAATATGAAAGCATGAATGAAATGTGTGTAAATGTTTTAATACTTCACATAGTAAATAATCATAAACATTCAGCACCTGTTAAATGCAATTCAAAAAACATTTTAATGAAAAATAAAATTATTTAAAAGGAAGAAATAAAATTATTATCAAACTATTAAACATACTTAAATATTAATAATAATAATAAAAAAATGCAAAAACAAAATAAATATATATATATATATATACATACACACACACACATACACAAACACAACACACACACATACATACGTACATACACAATTATATACTTAATAAAAAAAACACCTAATTAATATTAAAAGATTAAAAAGAAAACAATTTCAAATACAACTGTTATGAAGAAAATGAAAAACAAATTGTTAAGAAATGAAAAAGATAGTAAATAGGTAAATTTATAATTCATTGTGGTACAAAACTGGATAGTTAACTGAAAATGAAAATAATATTAAAATAAATTTACCAAAATCAGCATTTTTTGTTAGACATATTATTTTGTATATATATTGTACAGTATAATGAAATAAATTAAATTAAATAATAATTTTAAAAGTTTCAATATTAAAAAAAATAAATATATATACAAAAAGACTTTCACTGTTGATATTGTAATGTCATTTATATACAAAAGATATTTTTGCTTATATTTGAATAATCTACTTCTGCAGTTAACATACTCTCTCACTGTGTACTCTGTAAAAACTGCCAAAATAGCAAATATACATTACAGTTCATCCTGGTTATTTATATAACCTTTAGCTAAAAGACTCTGCAGAAATTTCACAAAATAAATTTTCAATAACAAACCAGGTTAGATTAAACATTTTTATATATTTTTGTAGTACTTGAACTTATGATATGCATTATTAGGTTTATCAGACATCTTCAAATGTAACCATGGTTATTTCAAGGTCAACTCCAAATGCTGATTCCCATGGTTTTCTTATTGCTTCAACCAATGACTGTGTCCCATTGGATGTTTCCATGGTGATATGCCAATCTGTTTCATCTCCTGATTTTTCATTAAAGAAAGTCATTCTGATTTTCTTTTTCTCTTTGGCACAGATCTCCTGGAATAATTAATTAAAAAAAAAAAAAATTTAAAAAACAAAATAAAAAATAAAGAAATAAATAATTAAATAATATTGTTCAATATGAAAACCAATGAGTAATATTAATAGTTACTGATAATCTCAAAATAAATACGTGCTCACACATACATATATAAGAAGAAAAACAAGAAAATAAAAATAAAAGGAAAGACCTTTCCCTTTAATTACTATTACTATTAAATTATGTCTTGTTATAGACGGAACCTTAATACCAAAGATTTTTGAAGAGGATTGAGCAAAACTTTGTGAAATAATCATACTTCACATGTTATATTTACACTAATTATTTACTAATTAAGTGCTAATTATAGTTTTGTATAATCAAGATGCAATCAGCAGAGTTTATTTGATTGCAGACCTGGTATTATTTTGTCTATGGCATGCATGTTGCTTTTTATTACAGCTACGAGGGTTTATTGAAATGTAATACAAATGTCTCTAATGTAAAATGATTATTGTGTTCAGTGATGCATAAAATAAATATTTTTACATTTAACAGTGAAATTAAAACAAAATAAAAGCAAAATGAATGTTTTTGTTGTGTTAAGTGAAACAAAAACTAAATAAAAATAAAGTGTTTTCAATGAAACAAAAACTGAATAAAAATAAAATAACTCACAACTGTTGCAATGTTGTTGATTGCTTGCCGTTCCAACACAGTGAACTGTTTTCCAACATCGGCCTCTGACAACGGCGCCTGTAGCCGTGGCTGTGGCCACTGATGATTTTCTCTGACGAGACAAATCTCAGAATTTGAAATTACAAAGCTGATTGGGTAATGTGGATTGTGTCCTAGAAAAAAGAATCAAAGAGTCAAAATTAATAAATATTTTTTTAATGAGTGATTTTAATATTAAACATTATTAGCTGTCACATGATTTTTGTATAATAAAGATAAACAGATAAACAAACAGAGAGTAATAAACTCAAATATTTTTAACTCATTAGTATACATCAGAGAGAAACAATTTACATTAACATGAATATGTTAAGTTACATTTAATAAATTTGATATGCATACTTTCATGGTAAAAATTTATTAATATATGACTTATTTATTAATTATGGTTTTTATATAACAAAAATGTGAAGAAAATAAATTCAATTTGAGAGCTGTTGTTATTATTAGTAGCAAGAATTCTTTTATTTGCTTTTTCCCAAGAAAACAGAAAGAAAGGCATCCTCTGAAACACAAGTTGTCTGTCAGTATCTGGTTGGAATAGAAAAACAAGTGACTGATGCAATTAGAAAAAACAGATCTTATAATCTGTCATAGCTGAATGAAATAAAGCCAGGTACATGGATATCAGTGCATTCTAACTTGTCCCATTTATCATTATCAGCTTTCAAAACTATTAAACTGAAGTGCAGTTGTATTAAAATATCAATTTTTCCTAATTATTAACATCTTCAAAAAGATAAAAAAAGAGAAAATTTAAAAATAAAAATAAGAAAAATTAGAAAGAAAGAAAGAAAAGAATAAAAAATTAAGACAAAAAATAATGTGAAATCTTTGTAATCTTACCCTTGAAAAGAAACATTATTTGCAACTGATAAATAAATATCTAAATAAATAAATAAAAACAGGAGTAAACTAATGTGAAGACCTAGTTTTGCCACACACACACACGAATAAAAAAAGATATTTGACAAACCTCTAACAAGATAACCCATCAAGTATTTGACAAGAGAATTCTGTCCACTGTCTGTATGTCTGAGTACTTCTTTCTGCAGCCTGTCAAGTGATGCTGGGTTTACATCTTTGTGAATTGTCACACCCAGCTTTTTGTAAACCTTATTTAATGGACTCTTAATGATAAGACCTACAAAAAAACCCCAATAAAAATAAATAAATTAAAAAAATAAGTATAGTTTGTGTATCTGAAGAATATTCAATATAGATAAAAATGTCAAACAAAATTCATGTTATATTTTATCAATTCAGCCACAGAAATTATGTGTTTTTGTTTGTGTGAGATTAAGAGAAAAAGAGAGAGAGAGAGAGAGAGAGAGAGAGAGAGAGAGAGAGAGAGAGAGAGAGAGAGAGAGATTTTCTGTCAAAATTAAAGATGTATCATTGAAACTGAAGATCATTTAACTAGGACTAAACCTTTAACATTTAACTAAAAAAAAAAAAAAAAAGAATAAAAAAAGAAAACAAAGTAAATTGTGTTCACTAAACAATTACTCAATACAATTAGTGTTAACTGAAACAGTGTACTAATAGTAAAACATTTTGTTAATTATCTCATAATTTCTAATAATACTAATAAAAGCATATCCTTATCGAAAAAAAAAAAAAAAAAAAAAAAAAAAAAAAAGATAAACACACACAAAAGGAAAGTAAAAAAAAAAAAGAAGAAATACAAATATTTAAATGAAAAGCCAAAGTAATTTTAAACAAATAAAACCAACCTTCTAGAAAATCAACAAACATTTTACATCTGTGTTCATCACGAACAATAAAATCGTAACATGAACATTCAGTTCTGTACTCAAGTCTGAAGCTCTGACAGCCCAGCCCCACATCAATGTACCTCAGCTCCGGAATTGGTTGAATATCAACTGTTTTTAACCAATCTCCTGGGTTTTCACTGGAAAAAATAATAAAAAAAAAATAAAATAAAATAAAATAAAATAAAATAAAATAAAGAAGAATATTGAAGTAGATACTGTCTCAGTTTAACTGTAATGTCAATTTTGTTTTCTTCATTCTTCAAATATCTTTGTTTATCTTTGACCTTTTAACAAAACAACAAACAAACAAACAAAAAACTAAACTAAAATAAAATAAATAATAATGAAAAATATTTTTAAAAAACCCATAAACTCCCCCCAAAAAATAACAAAACAAAGAAATAATGAATAACAATAAAAAAATAATAATAAAAACTGAAACAATAAAATAAGAAAAAAAAGAAGAAGAAATGAATAACAGTAAGTAAAAACATAATAATAAAAGAAATTATACAAATTATATTCTATATCTCTAAAACTATTTTTTTTTAATTTCTCTAATTAATTAATGTGTAACAAACAAGGTATAATTAAACTGACCAAATTTATATACAAAATATAAAAACATATATAAAAATATTAAAAAAAGAAGAAAATAATTTAAAAACATAAATAAAAAGTCACCTTGATGTGTCTGCTGCAACTTTGAGAATGTAAAACTTGGCAGATGTCATGATGAAGATACCTCTAAATTCCTCCTCTATCATGTACTGAGACACATCACACTGGAAACACACAAACATCTCTTTAACACTCATTTATTACATCTTTTCTCAGCACTAACTTAACATCTCATTTATTATATCTTTTCTCAACACTAACTTAACACACAAACATCTCTTTAACACTCATTTATTATATCTTTTCTCAACACTAACTTAACACACAAACATCTCTTTAACACTAATTTATTACATCTTTTCTCAGCACTAACTTAACACACAAACATCTCTTTAACACTAATTTATTACATCTTTTCTCAGCACTAACTTAACACACAAACATCTCTTTAACACTCATTTATTACATCTTTTCTCAGCACTAACTTAACATCTCATTTATTACATCTTTTCTCAACACTAACTTAACACACAAACATCTCTTTAACACTCATTTATTACATCTTTTCTCAGCACTAACTTAACATCTCATTTATTACATCTTTTCTCAGCACTAACTTAACACACAAACATCTCTTTAACACTCATTTATTACATCTTTTCTCAGCACTAACTTAACATCTCATTTATTACATCTTTTCTCAGCACTAACTTAACACACAAACATCTCTTTAACACTCATTTATTACATCTTTTCTCAGCACTAACTTAACATCTCATTTATTATATCTTTTCTCAGCACTAACTTAACACACAAACATCTCTTTAACACTCATTTATTACATCTTTTCTCAGCACTAACTTAACACACAAAAAACATCTCTTTAACACTCATTTATTACATCTTTTCTCAGCACTAACTTAACATCTCATTTATTACATCTTTTCTCAGCACTAACTTAACACACAAAAAACATCTCTTTAACACTCATTTATTACATCTTTTCTCAGCACTAACTTAACATCTCTTTAACAACACTCATCTGTTTTTCAGTTCCATTTTTCTCAACAGTAATGTAACTTGTTAAATATAAATAACTTAATTTATTTATAAAATAATCATCTACTCCTACTTCATATTATAATTTGTGGATATACCTATCTATCTATCTGTCTATACACAAACAGATACTGACATATATTTAAACTGTAATCAGATAGTAATGTTTAATTATCTGTTCTCTAATGACAATAATTAAAATGTGTATTATCAGATGGAAAAAAAAAAAGAAAAAAAAGAGGATAATAATGATTTTAATTGTTTATGGAACTATGAAAATGAAATAGAAAATAAAATTTATTTAAATAATAAAATATTAAAGTTACCCTAAAAATACATTCAAACTCCTCAGTGTCTTCAAACAAAGTCATCATGAGATGAAGTTTTAGTCTGTGATCGATGTCTACAAATGGCTGCTCCAAAATGGCAGAACACCGCTCTCTGGAAACTACATCAACAGGGTTGTTTTCTCCTTGAAATTTTTTCTCAACATGCACATCAGTACTGGTATCAAAAAAAACAGGATACTTTGACTGGTCATTCCTGCCACCATCATCATCATTAACATTGTAGTCATATATACTTCTGCTGCTTTGTTCCGTACTGTCAACATCATAGACACACAGGTCATCAGCAGAAGATTGGTTCACAAGTGTGGAAGTGTCTGTGATATTATCATCAGCTTCAACAACACTGTTCTGATATACACTAGACACCATGCTGCTGCATATACTGTTAGACAGTGGTGATCCAAGTGGAGTTATCTCATCTTTGTTCCTAGGTGAATTACCCATGGCAATGGAATCTGAAACAGGTGCCAGTTCCGTGTCAGCAAGACCAAACCTTACTGTCTGTGATTTAGTATTGTCATTTTCAGAGCTGGTTTCAGATATCACTGATATGCTACACTCACTGGGGTTGGTTAGAACAGTTATATCACTGTCAACTGACGCAATACGCACTCTTTGTTCTTTCTTTAACACTTCCTGAAGCTCTGCCCATGACCTCTCTCTTGGAATGACAATTTTAATATCTGAAGGACAGAAATGAGATTCATGGTAATCAGAGACATTTTGTGTGTTAAATCCTTCATTTCTTGTTTTACTGTTTTCTGAGAAGAGCTCTTTGGTTACATTTTTGTTAACTGGTCCAGTTTGTTCATCTGTAATTCCGTTCTGTTTTGGAGCAGCTGATTTAGCCAAAGGGCTTTTTAAAGTTCCCTGAGAGCTAAAGACAAAGACAAAAATTAAAAAATTAAAATGGTATTACTACTGATCATTGTTAACTACTAGATATTCACATTCTAACAACATTTATTAAAAAACAGTTATTTAAGTACTTCTTCCTCAAAACACAACTAACACTATCATAATAATGAAATAAAAGTATGTTCAAAGTTTAGATATTTTTATCTAATATGAAATAAGCAATTCTAAACATTTATTTTATGTGCATTTTATATAATTAGTATATTTTTTTGTGAAAATCTATAAAAACTGATTTATCTCCCTTCACTTTTATCATATCATTTAGATTCAATAATGTACACCAACAACATGAAAACAATAATGAAAAAAAAACAAAAAAAACCCTTTCTTTATTTCAGGTGGATTTTTTTAAAGCTTTTCAAAGTATACAATTATGTCACAATAAAAATATCTACCATCATGCTTTCTAACAAACTTGTTATATTTCTATTTTAAATAAAACTCCTTACTCTAAACTGGATCTGCTATTTTTAACTGGACTCAGTTTCTTTATGATATCTGCTCCTGCAGCCAAATAATTTCCTGATGAATATGACCCAACTGGTGTTGAAGTTGACGAGGAGGCTTGCGATCCTGACGACATCTCCACTTCAATGATCTTGTCACTGTGACATTTTGAACAGTAGTAACGGATACAAGCTGTAGATGTACACACATAGATAAGAAAATAAAAATAATTAAAAATAAATAAATAAATAAATAAATAAGAGTGAAAAATAATTTAAAATGAACTAATAAAAATAAACAATAAAAAATTAAATAAATAAGTAAAAAATATAAAATAAAACAAATAAATAATGAATAAGGGTATATATTTATTACAAAATTTTAAAATATGTAAATAATAATAAATAAACAATCTCTGGGGTTACAGCTCTTTGAATCACACAGTAATGTAGGTGTGAAATGAAAATAAAAATGAATACAAATAAATTACAAAGTGTTTGCAAAACGTCTGTAGAAATCACTGGTAATATTTTCTCTTATTCCCAAAAATAAAAATAGACTACAAAAATTAGAAAGTATATAACAGACAAGGACTATATAAACTATTTAAATATGGTTAACAATAAGGCAGCTTCTTTAAGTACTGTCAACAAACTTGGAAAAACTGTTAATACATTTCATATTTTTTATTATTTTATTACCTAAATGTTTCAGATTCTCCAAATCAAGGCTGCTTCCAGACGATGGCATCTTCTGATTGTCAGTTGATTTCTTTGCCTCAGTCTTTGTAAAATGATGTGAACATTTAAGACACTGAAATCAGAATAAAATCTTATAGTCAGTGGATTTCATAAAAGTTAGAAATCTTTGACATATGTTAAAAACCACCAAAAAACCCAGTGTCTAAGAAAAAAAAATCTTCTTACTGTTAAAACACAATTAATAAAAAGATAAGATAAACTACTCTTTTTACTTGCTGTTGTAAAATTAAAATTAATTTTGTTTTCAAACCTGAAAAATAACATTAGGCTGAGATTTCAGTTCTCTTTCTGCCAGGAATGGATGCAGTAAATTTTCAAATCGCTGGAATAAATGAAAGAAAAAAAATTAAAATAGATAATAATATAAACAATAATATATATATTTTTTTTTTCTTGGTTTTGTTTTAATAAATTATCAACTTGTTCAAAAAATTAAATAAAAGATATATTTTGGGGGAAAGTAATTTTGCTATTCTTTTATTTTATAGTTTTTGTTTAATATATCTTTTATTCTCTCTCTCTCTCTCTCTCTCTCTCTCTCTCTCTCTCTCTCTCTCTCTCTCTCTCTCTCTCTCTCATTTCATTAAAAAAAAATTCTTTAATATACTACATATATTTCATAATTTTTTTCCATTTGTTATTGCATATATTCTTTTGGTGTTTACAAACATCAAGCACAAAACACTAATTTCTTCAATTTTTATTCTCCCTCTTTCTCTCAACAGACAAAATTGATCCTTAGAAAATCATCTCACATCTACTCACATTAGCATTAGTATCATCCTCCATAACATAAATCCTTTCTTTTCTGTCTTTATGAATATAATCAAATGTCAACTTTATGTGTGTCATCAGATCTCGATCCTCCATCAGCTCGTGTTGTGTAACCTCCTCCCACCTCTGTGTGGCCATCAGGGACCGCAGATCTAGCTCTTCAGTAATAATACCATTGAGATTTTTTTCTGTTAGAAATCTGTCATTGGTTGCCACAATCAGCTGTTCATAGTTTTTCTGCACATTTTGCACGATGAAAGGTTCACTTTCTTCACCTTGCAAAAAAAAAAAAATACCCAGAAATAAATGTACAATAATATAAAATGTAGTGGAAAAGTTTAAAAATAAAACTGAAAAGAATGAACAAATAACACAATTGACACAAATAAAATAAAATATTTTAATTCATTAATAAAGAGCAGAGAAGAGTCAATTATTTTAACAAGACATTGTTCAGTTAAATAAATAATACATTTTTAATACTTTAAATGTTACATAAAAAAAATGATTAACCACTGAAATTAAACACAATCTGCAGACAGGAAGCAAATTATTTAAAATGTTAAAAAAATAATTTATGAAATCAATAAAAAATTAAAGTAAAGTAAATGAATAATAAAATAAGCTAACACAAATAATAAATAAATAAATAAATAAATAAGATATACTGCCATCTTATATAAATTTATAAAGATTCCAGCATTAAAATTACATAAAAAACCCACTGTATAAAATAATTTCAAGGACACAAAAAACCCCAAATGAAAAACAAAATCCTGGACATAAATAAATACCACATCCCACACAAAAGGTGATAGATTAATGAATCCACAAACTAAGGGAAACAACTCTCAAATAATACGTCTCTAGAAAGACTGAGTCACCATAAATTATCTTCATGATAATTCAGTTTTGGTAATAATAATTATTACTATTCTTGATATTTTTATATAAATAGTGTGAATAACTGCAATATTGTAAGTCTTATAAAATAATATTTATTGTTTTAACCATTTGACTAGTTTGCAGTCACAAATTCTTATTTAATGCCAGTTCGCAATGTTACCGACTGGAACCAACAAAAACAACTATCAGTAGAGACTAAAATTACATCTGTATGTTTTTGTTTTTTTAATTATTGATTTTTATGCTATTTTTAGTTTAAAAATTGTTTTTCACTTCAAAACAAAGGCAGAATGCCACAACCAATATGAAAAACCGATTATAATTTATATTTTATCAATTTACAAGTAATGGCATTATAAAACATTTGGATATGAAATTTTATTGTATTTTGAATATTTTAGTTAATGTTTTCTTTATCATTTCAGTTATTTATTTACTTTTCTTGTTCTAAAGAACTTTGTGTCTTACTATATAAATTAGCTTCCACTTGTTTTTAAAAACTATTAATGCAAATCATTGTTTATTTTCTGTAGTTTAAACATCTGTACTGAAAGTATTTTAAAACATACAACAAAAATGTATTGGTAAAAAGTGAAAAGTACAGCATCCACACATACTCACAAATTGTGAATTTACTGTCATAATTATTTTATTAGAGAACTACTGGAATAAGGAAACACTGAAAATGATGTATTAAAAGTACATTAAAATATATTTACGTAGTTTGTTTCTACAAATGCCAGGTATATTTTACTTATGCTATCAGTTTCATTTTATCAGTTCTGCCCTTTGTTTAATTTATAAATGTTATAATATCCATTAAAAATATCAATAACATAATGAATAAGATGTCCATAATAAAATTCGTTCTAAAACTGTGTATATAACATCAAAATATTCAGTCTTACCATAACTGTTTCTGTTTTCTTCTTCTGTTTTTGTTTCAGACCAGTCAATGCCAGAACCTGAGTCTGATCTATGAGAATAACTGGAAGATTTTGTCACTGGTAAATCTACTTTAATATCTCCATTTAAGTCACACCTTGTATCCACATTATCTTGTTCCTTCACTGACTTTGCAACAATATTTCCAAATTTATTTTCTGTTATACTGGCACCAGTAAAAGTTTCCTTTAAATACAGATCATCTTCAGTTGGCTCTTTTTGGATGGCTTGTTTAACATCATCTCTGTCTTCACTGGTCACTTTATCACAGACTGCCTTCTGATTGGTTTGTTTATTGGCTAAACCATTTTGATTGGCTGGTCTGGAACTTTCAGTTTTTGTGGAAGTAAAATTATCTGCATCACTATTTGAAGCCTCACTCTGAGTTGAATCCTGAAATTTGTCACCAATAATTTGCAGCCAATTTGGACCATAATGGTTTCTTAATAATTCAACTTCTTCTTGAGTTTGTACAACATCTCTGTCATTAATAGTATTACCCAGAGTAGGTGATGAGGCTGGAGATAATAAACAACAGTAACAATAATAACAATAATAATAACAATAATAACAATAATAACAATAGTAACAATAATAACAATAATAATAACAATAATATTAATAATAACAATAGTAACAATAATAACAATAATAATAACAATAATATTAATAATAAAAAGAGAAAATGTTATAATATAAATCATGATCAAATAAAAAAACATGTATCAAAAGGTATTTCATTCCACAAACCATACTGGTTAATCTTTCTGTTTTGAAATGAAAACAAACATGGGAAAATATCAGTGATAATTTAGTTTCACAATCCATCATAATCAGAAACTAGAAGAAATGAAAAAAGAAAAAAAGATCAGCTGGCAGTATTCAAAAGACACAGGTAACTTAAACATCACAGAATACACTAAAGTAGCTCTAATAAATACCTCTTGAACTGTTCATGGATGAATCTTCAGTTACAGATGAATCCAAATCACATGACTTAAGTTTTGAATGTTTCTTAATTTTGCGATAAGAGTTTGATTTGACAGGTAGTGATGTTGCGATGTCATCTGAATCATGGAATGAATACTCTGAAGATATTGTTGTTGACAACAACTGATCTCCATGACGATTGTTGTGAACAACTGCATTGTGGGATATTGATGAGGGTTGTCTTGATACGGAAACAGACTGCTGTTTAACAAGAATAAACTGTAAAGAAACAAATATTTTATAAATAATTATTTGATCTGATTGAATGAATAATAAATACAAAAATAACTGGAACAGAAAGTTGCCATTATTTTCTTAAGCATATTCTATTTTCATTAATGAAATGAACTGCTAACATAATCCAAATTTTCAAAAAAGATTAGTATTCATAAACCAGAATATAAAAATATATTGTCCTCAATATTCACAAGTATTTTTAAAATTAAAACAGTACATCTGGACAACCATTTTTTTTTTTCTTTTATTATTTTCAGTTCAGAAACTCTGTTTTTGAGTCAGATGAAAGGAATCAATTGTTTCTTATTATGTCAAGAAATAAAATATATTCATAAATATATCTTCAAACTGATTACATAAACTACAAAAATAATTTTAATATGTAAGAACTTACAGCATGTTTTATTTCTGAGGTACTGGCCAACTTCCGATCAAGTTCAAACTGAAATTAGTTAAAATACCACAAATGTACATTTACAAACAAAAACAATTATGCACTCCTACCAAAAAACTCTCCAAAATACCAAATAAACTATGATATTATTATCACTATGTATAACATTTTTTACTTAACTGTTAATGAGTTTAATTATTCATTAATGCCAGTAATATGTGATGTTAATTACCAAGATAATTCCAGTCGATGCAGATAATAATAATTAGTATTTAGATATAATTATATATACTCTATAATTATTGCTCTCCTGAGGGATGTTATCTCAAAAGTGTATTTGTGTGAAAGAAAGAGAATGCAAAAAAAAAAAAAAAAATATACAAATGACAATTGTCACAAATAGTCATCAAAAAAGGAAAAAAAATCCATGACTATAAATCAAGGACAATGGAAGTTCTTAAAAATCAGAGGTATATACAAAAATATCACAACTATTATAATGATTTTTTGAAAAGTTATTTTAACAACTTAGCCTTTGTTGGACAACAAATATATATATATATACACACACACACCTATATCTAAACAAACCTTATATATTATTGATAGCAAACTCAGGTAAAATGTATTTAACCCATTTGTGTGCACTATCAAGTATATTATAAAGCCCAAATCAATCATCAGCATACATGTACTGTGTAATTTAAATTTTTAAATTTATTTATTTGCCATCCTTGATAAAAACTATGTTTTGTTTCAGCCCTCCACTCTTAGCTCTGGATCTGACCAGATGAAAGATAAAACAGAGAGAGAAACCAGATAATCAAAAGTATTTATCTAACGTCTAGTACGTCATTGACCACATTAGCATAAGTATATGTTACATACATTTATTTTCTTATTCTTTCAAATATTTGACAAACATTAGATATTGATTTGGAAATTAAAGAGATAACCATTTCAGGCATAAACAACAACAGAGAAAGATAGTACATATTAAAAACCAGTGAACCTTGTTCACCTTGTTACTGTACCCGGGCTACAGTCTACTTCACAATAAACATAGAGATAATGTGATGTGACTTTTAGTTACTGCACACTTGTATAAACTATTAGAAAACTTTAAAGTTTTTACCTGTTTCTGTAGAGCAATTGGTGAAACATAACACAGTGTTAAAACTCGGTGATCTCTGTGATGGGAAATTGGGTTACCAATTAGACGAAACTGAAAATTGAAATAACAATTTAAAAAATTAAAAAAACAATTTAAAAAATTAAAAAAGAGTTTTAGAAAAAAATTCTGAATTTGACCTTTTAACAGTTTTCTTATATCCAAACTTTAAAACAAAATACTAGATTATTTTTACTGAAAAAGAATACTGCTTCATTTGTTTATATTAAATGCCATAATATTTTTTGTCCTTATAGTTGTTAATTTCTATGGACTTATATTATTGTGTACTTTGTTATTAGCTGTGGTTACTGTTTAGAACAAATAAAACAAACATTTGCCAATATTTATATTATTGTATACTTTATTATTAACAATGATTACTGTTAAAGACACACAAGTTTGAAATTATTTAAATTATTGTTTACTTACAACAGGTTCCATATAACTGTCTTAACAACATTCCTTTTTTAATTTTTAATTGTTCTTTTTTCACTTACTCAACAGACAACATGGCAGATATTTTGTTTTTAGTATGCACTAAAACAACATTTTTATTATTATTTCTAGATTTGCTTTAGGAGTTTATGCAAGTATATTTTAAACATTTTATTTTTGTAAATTGTAGTTTTAATTAACAACACTTTTGTTACTGTAATTTTAATTTAGTTTAACAATTTTGCTATTATTATTTTGAAGTTGTATTAATAACTTCATTAATGACAACTGAAAACTGTACTCGCACCTTTGACATTTAAAAAAGTAAAACTGTAAAGAAACCCACATTTCTTAATCTGTTGAGATTTATCAACACTTGCAATTTGCTGTGGTCTGCCAAACAGTTCTCTGAAACATCTAAATCTTCAAGTTGAAGTAATTCTTCAACACCTGAATAAATATCACAATAACAAGATAACTTTGTTTTACTTATGTCAAATAAATATACGCAACAAGATAAATGTATTTGTATCAAATAAACATATTTTAAAACATAAATTTGTTTACATTTAAATCAAATACAAATAAACACACATTAGGAATAGAACACAAAGAAAAACTGACGAAATATCAGATGATCAAAATTAAATATCACATACCGTGTATATTGTCCAGATTGTTATTTCTCAGTACCAGTGTTTTTAACTTCGCTTTTGCTGACAGTGAAAATGAGGGAATCACATCTAGATAATTAAAGCCAAGATTGAGTCTCTGTAGGTCTGTCAGGTACTTAAAAAATAAATAAATAAATAAATAAATAAAAATCATATAAAACATTTATTTTTATTCTGCAGCAAAATAATGTAAACTGTATCTTCTTGCTAACTTATGTGATTGTAGGATCTGTTTTCAAAGATCCTTGCTGCCAACTGAAAAAATTTAAAACTGAAAATTAGGAAAAATGTCATTTTAACAGTCATTTTGTAACTGACAGAAACTGGATATGTGACATTTTTAGTGAGAAATAATCTTTGGACTATTTATTTTTAACAAAACAGCTACTATCAACAGCAAATAACAACTTTTATCATCATGCAGGTTTCACTGTTATTTAATCTTTTTCTAAAATAACTGTATAAATCATAAATTAACAGGAAAATCATAAGACTTACTTGAAGTAGTTTCAGACAGTTTTGCATACATAAACTTTATTTCACAAACAAAATTATTACAAATACTAAATATAAGCTGAATATATATATACACACACAAATGAATTCCACTAATATTTCCTATATAGGAAATATCAGTGGAATTCATTTTTAGATTTAGATTCTCATACTCTCTCCTTGTATTCCAAAATTCAAAACATTTCCACTCTAACTCATTTCAGAAAAAGGATTATCAACCTCTTCAAACAATAAACCTTACTACAAGATAGATTTCTGTGTTTTTAAAAAATCCCTTTTATGAACACTGTATAAAAAGTGTATAAAATATAAAACTTACTTCAAGATAGTTTTCTGTGTTTTTCAAATTGTTATGACTCAGATCAAGAATCTGTAGTGAATGTAACAATCTCTGAAATTTAAAAAGACAAAATAAACTACCTATTTTTTTTTACTTCCTGATTACTTTAAGTGACTTATTTTAGCTGTTAACAGTTTAATTAACAATTTCTCGAGGCCACATGAAGGACAACATTTTCTCATTGATTATTATTATCATTAGATATTCTACTGAAGTGAAAAATAATACTTTATCTATCCAAGATTTTTAAAAAAGAAAAGAAAGAATATTCTATTTGTGATGCCATGAAAAAAGAGAAAATTTCTGTCATCGGTGATTAGTAATCTAGAATTTTGATAGCTTACTTAGAAATGGATAAACAACACAAAAAAGAAAAAAAGAAAAAGAAAAAGGAACTGTCTTTTATATTGCAATTTAATATGTAAATAAAAAAAATTTCATGCAATTCCTCCCTTTAAGTTTAACATTTCTATTAACTGCTTTTTTCCCCCAAAAATCTTTTATTTATTTTTCATTTTGCTGAACAAATTTATTTCTAATATTATACAAGATACTATATTATAAAATCAATGCAATGATTAAAAAATACAGATAATACTGTTATTATTTCAAAGCAAATTTTGAAAAAGCTCTCTCTCTGTACATATTATGTGTGTGTGTTTACCAAAGATCCATCAAGTATTTCTATTCCATTAAAACTAAGGTTTGCTGATTTCAAATCTGGCCACGACATTGGTAAACTCATATCTCCTCCACACAACTCAAATAAATCCTGAAAAACAAAAAATAATAATAATAATAAAAATATGAACAACAATATGCCACTAACCTGTGGACAGTATCAGTAATTACTAATGCTACTTGTTTTATTTCATTTAGTTTTTACTTGTTTCTGTCCAGTATATGATAACAATAACAGTAACAAATTACTGTTTATTACTTCTGTCCTGAAAACAAGTTTACATTAAAAAAAAAGAAGAAGATAAGACTATTGTAATGAATTAATAAGACTAATTTATATTCAAGAACAATATTAATAATAAGACAGTGATGAAGCACACAACAAATAAAAACTATTTGAAACCCATTTTTATCATTTAGCTCACAAACTATTACTTTTTCAATATTAAAAATGTTAATCATAAAATGTAATTTTACAATAAATTTTTTTATACTAATTTCAGAGAATAATACTTTTAATCCGCAATAATTTTTGCATAACTAAAATTATTTAAGATTTTGAAAGTATTGAATTTTTTTTTTATATAAAATTACAAACTATTAATTTACATTTGCTTTGTTTTTCTTCATAATGAAAGTTCATTATATAGGAATAAAACAACATTGAAAAATTAGAAACCATGCAAAAATAAATAGAAATAAAAATTACTTGTAAATTCTGCAAACACCTTGATGCAGTAACAGAGACAAGCTGTCCCCTCAGTTTCTGAATTCCTTCTACCAGGTGCATGGGCACTTTTTTCATTTCCAAAACTCGAAGATTCGTAAATCTGTTAATGTGTATTCCTCCTTGAAGTGTGGTTGATGTATTCATAATCTGAAGAAAAAAAGTGAGATTGTTTTTTTTCAGAAAAAAACCCTCAACTAATATTAATATTTGGTATTATTTATTAAAAATAACGTATACATCAATAATAAATAAAACAATGTTAAACCTTTACTCCAGGAGTTTTTGAAAAGAAATCTTGAAGAAATTCAGCTTCTCTCTTCCAGGGTATCTGCTGCTGATTTCTACCTGTGAATGATTTTTGTTCTGTTTCCTCTCCATTGCCCAGTCTGTTGAACAGAGATTCTAAGATGCTCAGACATTCTGCTGTAATGGCAAGCTTGCTTTCACCTTTCAGAATTTTATTTCCTGAAATAATATTTTAAATATTAAACTAATAAAATAACTTCTCTTTTTTTTTTTTAAATGAAGATTGTAAAATAACAAAACAAAAAAGTTTAGTTAATAAAAATTTAATGACTGATAAACTTTATAAAACTTTAAAAAGGAAAACGTTTGGAGTTCCTGAAATTTTTTTTTTTTTTTTTTGATTTATTAGCAGAAACAGTTTCCCAGACACAAATGGTACAAAATGATACAAAGGCATATTTATTTACGCTCCAAATAAAATTTTAAGAAACTTTAAAAAACAATTACCACTTTTCTCAAGTAACTGACATAGTCTTCCAAGTATGAAGTGATCTTTGGAAACATTTGACTGACATTGATGGTTCATTATGATTTTGTTTAATATATTCTCATAATGATTTTCAGTTTAAAAATACAGGCATCAGGAATAAATGAATCAATCAGGTGAATCACAGCATGTTACATTTGATGATTTCACTTTCAGATTTGTTTCCACATTTGTAACTTTGAAAAACTGAAACAGTATAATTAACAAACTGTGATTAAATTAATTAAAAATCAGATAATATTTGATTTTTCTTAAGAAGACGCCGATCGCATTTGTCAGTCGTACAAATAAAAATTACACTGTTTCTTCTGTCAAAATAAATATTGCAGGTAATCATCAAATCTATTCCTGCGTTTTACTTTTGGATTCACGTGACAGGATATTATTGACGGAAGCAGTATTAAACATTACACTGGTAATACGTACTTTGGTGATAGAACCAGTTAGTAATGCGTAGTTTTGTACGTTAACAGTTTATTAATAGTTATCGTGCGGTCTAGAAGCGCTAATAATAATCATAGTCATAATAGTGTAAACATTATCAGATTGCACTTTTCAAGTTTGATCATTAATATGTTAGCGTAACTATTTATTAAATTAAAAATTAATGTTATCTATGATGATGGAACATGCTGTAGTATATTTCTTATGATGGAACATGCTGCAGTATATTTCTTAAAACAACCAAAACTCAAACCGACTCGTTATGACTGAGTATGAGTGTCAATTTCATTTGATACTTGAACCAGTTTATATGCTTATAATAAAAAAAATAATTCTAAGGAAATTTTTGAAAATCGTTACTACACAGTAAAACAAAAGAGGTATACTGAAAGATCCGGCAATCATGAGCTTAATATAAAAATTTTACTAAAAGTAAGTAAATAAATAACTAAATAAAGAAAGGAACATGCATCTATGACGACAGTAAAACATAACAATCAACAACGCCAACAAATATTAAATTTAACGATGGTGTACAATTATTAAAAAACAAAAAAAAACAAAAAAAAAAACACATTTATTTTGAAAGTGCCCGTATTCCCGAGCATAAAATATAAAATTTAATAAAAAATAAAATAAAAACGAACAGAATAATAACAAATAAACGAAAAGTAATAAAATAGACAAAACTAAGAAAGTGCTTATCAACAGCGCCAAAAATAATTAAATTTAACGATTGAGCATAATTATTAAAACAATATAGCAACGAAAATAACAACAAAAACCTCCATATATTTGGAAAGAACTCGTTTTCATTAGCTTACGTTCTTAAATTAATGTTTAATAAAATTCGTATACAGTTTTTATTACATTATTTTGCTCATCGAATGTGACATTAAGAAAAAAAAGAAAGAAAAAAAAGAGTTCTTTGTGGTTATTCTCGGTGATGTTAAGGGTGAAGGTAAGTGACCTTCGTAAAGTACCTGTGCTATTCTAAGACCAGGATCGTTGCGTAATTTAGCTGTGGAAGGTTGCTACTGCTTACTTAAACATTAAGCTCTTGCATGTTTTGACGCTTGTCATTTCATTTTTATCCAGGTGAAAGGTAAGTTGCATTTGTACAGTTCGGAATAACATAGAGGGAGACACAGATTAAACAATGTTTTGTATAAAATGTAAAAATAAGATTGACGGAGCTTAATGCAGACATGCATTTACTTTCGTTTCTTGCTGAACAGTAAACTAAACGGTTTTATTTGTTTAGGAAATTATTGGAAATGTGTAATATAACGCCGGGTGCTAAATACTTTTATAACGTTTTAAAAAGAATAATGTAGTATTTTTTAAAACTGGCGAAACAAATTTAAATGAACTTAAAAATGTACGTGCATATTGTGAATGTTAAAATGAATCGCGATTGTGACCTGCTATGGGAGAAAATGAGGGCAGGTCATATGTGTCAAATATAATTTTATACGTGTTTTACGTTTCTAACGACAATAATTCCATTTTATAAAGCAAAAAAACAACAACAACAACAACATTTAAATGTCGTTAAATATTTTATTTCTCTTTTTATTATTATTATTATTATGATATTAAATATAGATCTCACAGTTACCAGTAAGGCTGACATAGTTCGCATTATGATTATATGTATATTCACTGATAATTATAAACCTCTGAGATCTAAAATGTATTTTTTTGTTTTGATGTCATAATTTTATTCTCCATTCTTGATTTTTTTTTTTTTTTTTTTTTTGATACATTTTGACTATGCATTGTCCAAAAATGACAAAATTATATATATTTTTAAGGGCATTCTAAACAGTCATGTCTTCAGATGCAAGAGAATATGCCAGGGAGACAGTTTTTGAAAAGTTTATGAGAAAATCAAAGGAGGCACCCTTTGTCCCATTAGGTATGTATCCAAATGCACAAGAAAAGACAATAGTTCAGATTTAAATGCTGGTATAAAGAATAACAAGTCATATATGTGGACTGAAGCATCTCTAGTTTTGTACTGTTACATCTTTAATGACTTATCACTACAGGAAAACAGAGATAACAAAATATATTGCTGCTGTTTGATAAGAATGTTGGCAATTAGTTAGATCTACAGGAAATATCAGATACCCAGTAATTATTATTAAAATCTGTTGAAATGTCAATGTTATTACACAAAAATCCAGTGAATATTATTATCCTTGACATTACTATTGATCTCTCTCCTATAAATTGGAAAATAATTACTTTCTAAATTATTAATTATATTTCAATTTTTTTTAATTATTATAAATTGTTTCTACAGTATTACATTTCTATTATTAATTTGGTTGATGTTCTTATTTTTATGTTACTTAATTTGTTTTATACTTTATATTTCTTACCATGATATTACTTCATTATTATGATTATTATTATTTATTACATTTATTATTACTGTATATTAACATTATTATTCATTATCATTATTACTTTAATATCACTTTGTTATTATTATCACAGGCATGATTGGATTGATTGGTGCTGTGGCGTATGGAGCGATGTCGTACAAAAATCGTGGATCCATGTCAACATCCGTGTTTATAATGCAATATCGTGTCATTGCTCAGTCGATGGTAGTTGGAGCCATCACAATAGGTGTTGCTGCAACAGTTGCTCCAGGACTGTATCGCAAAATCACTGGTCACAAAAAGAAAGAATAAATCTTTAATATTAATGTGGCTAAAACAAAATCTATTTAGAGAGACCTTCTCAACATTGTAACCATATACAGTGTTGTCCCAGGCCTTCCATGCCTATCGTTTCTCAGATATGATTTATGTAAATAATAAATGTGTGTTACTGATTCATAGTCTTGAGGTGCACTTTTAAGCTGACAATTTTTACATAACCTGTTTTTATATATAAAATAGGTTGCAATAAATTGTTATGGAAATATTCAACAGATTCCATAAAATTTACTTTTTTGGTATAAGAATGAATGTTTTGTATGGATATGTATGAAGTGAGGGTTTTACAAATAATATAAGTTTGATCTTTATACAGATATTTATAAACATGATAAAAGAGTAATATTTAGTTTATGTTTTAAAATGCACGAGTGAATTAATTGTTATGAATGTAAATGTTAGCCTCTGTAGATACAGGTTTGTGTTGGACACCCTTTACAAAGTGGTTTGATTCAGGCTGAGGCATTTATAAAGCAAAGAAACATGGAAAATTGCAATATGAAAACATATTTAAACTGTTTTTTATAATTTGAATGTAATCAGCATGTTTTACATCAGCCAGCTATTTACAATAAATATGTATATACAATGCATTGTATTATATTCACTATCAAATTAATACCAGGTTTCTTGTATATAATTAATATAAGTGTATCTTGTGAAATAATTTCATTAAAATATGAGATTATTAAAGACTGGTAAAGTATGTGTTTTTAGTCATTAAAAAAGCAAATTTAATTAGGAATATTTTTCAGAATAGTAAATATATTATTGGAGGATCTTAGACCGTTTGATTTTAATTATTAATCACATTTCTTATATAAAGAGAAATCTGTTTAGGATGAAATATTATTTTTATGTACATAATGTGTATAAATCTCTAAATATGTCTCAGCCTTGAAGAGTGAAAGAAAACAAAAACATCTATAGATATATGGGGAAATTGTTTATAACTTGAATGTTTTTGGTGGAGGAAAAACTTTTAGCAAAATTTGAAGACACTTGTTAGATTGTTTTCTAAGTAACAGAGAGTTCTAGAATTAACTTAAAAGCAAAGCAGAAATTAATTTTGAATTGCAAAATTTACAGTTTTAAAAATTACAGTTTTTTTTAAATTGTCCTAGTCGTGTCATGTTCTTTTTTCAGAGATAAACATATTACAAAATTTTGTTTGGAATATTTCAGCTTTTAAAATAATTGATTTAGATTGTATTTGCAAGCTTAGCAGGCACATTATTTTTCTTTTCAGCTTCATATGTCTCTGCTTTTTTCAAGACAAATCTTCAATGGCTGCTTGAGTGCATATGTTTTGACCTGAATGATACAAATTAATTTAATGTGTAATCTTTATTTATTCTTTTAATCAGAAAATATATGCTAGTGACATTGTGGTAAACAAAAAAATCTAATTAAAATAATTATTTAATACCTCAATTACTGTCATATCGGCAGAATTCTCTGATGAAGTTAAATGTTACGCAATGCTTATTCAAAGTTTGGGGCCAGTTTTTGACCAGAAACAAGTGCATCAATAGTCAACACAAAATTGCTAATTGATTAAAATTGTTACGTCTATTCTGACACAGTAAAATAATTTATTTTGCATTGGATAAACAATTATCATTGTTGTTATTATTTACTCACTTTGTTTTTTAATATTATTTTTATTTCTGATAATATATCACAATATCAAAACAGGGTCAATTTATTAAATAATTTTACATTTATTGTATATTTAAACCACAGTAATAATTATTAGATGCAATACTAATTTGAACTCTTTTTTGTTTGTGTGTCATTTCTTGATATTTAAAATGCTGAAAGTTCAGAATCTATTTGTTCTGTGAAAGAAATCTTTGTTGCCAAATAAACTTCATTCTGATAAAAGAAAGCTTGGTTAACTCTTTATTTTCTCTAATACTGAAATAATATGCACCTTCTCATGGTCATTTATAAACCATTCATACGGTACTGGCTTGAATTAGAAATGATCTGATAATAACATTGTAAATTACCTATCACCTTGCTATTTGTTAACAGTTGATCACAAACCAAAAAATAAAGAAAAACAATCTTAGAGTTAGAAGTAGAAGAAATGAATGATACTGAATTGTTTACCAAAAAGTGTCATTCAACCTGTTGACAGATGTATCTGTTATATATAAATTTATGTGCCCGCATGTTTAAAATACATAAATAGGTATATACATAAAAACATAGTTATAACTATAATTTCAGTTGGAGGATAACCATAATATTATTCATCCCACCCCAACTTCCTAGAACATTGAGGATTTTACAGTACGATATACAACTAATAAACTACAACATACATTTAGACAGTAGTCTTTGATCATGTTCAGATTATATTCTAATAGATACAGTATGCAATAAATAACTAACTATGGAAACACATGTTCATATTGTATTATACAAACCAGAACACACTGACAAAACGTTTCTGTATTTGTTCCATGAATCTGTTGGCTAATTTCCAGTAGCATGAAGTTTATTGGTTTTGATCTCAAATTATGATTATCTGATTAGCTTGGAATATATTAAATCCGAAAGCTTATTATTACTTGTATAATGGCCTTGGAAATCAGGATCATAAGGTTCAAATTCCAACAACCAATAAATTACTGACTCATTGGCATTAGTTCTTATACGGGTGGTGATTGGTCTACATTTTTTTTTTTCCTGAATAATAATAATAATAATAAAAGAAGAAACAAAATCACAAGCCAGCATTACTTAACGCTATTAGGATAGTAGTAGTAGTAGTAATAACAATAAAATGTACATAACTTATAACTAAAACAAAAGAAGCAGTTAATTAACTCTACAAAAAAATTTCTATTAGTAAAGAAATAAAACCATTAAAAAATAAATAAATAAACAAAATAATAACAATGAAAAAAGACACTGATTTCTTATATTCCCAAAATTTTCATCAGAAATTAAATCTTACATTTATTGATTTATGAAATAAATTGTATCATGTATGTCACTATATTATCGTTATCATGCATCACAATATGTTTTGCAGAGTTCTAGGATTTTTTGTTTCACAAACTACACTGATACTCAATTTTGTTTCAATGATTTTTAAATTTTATTTTAAATAATATAGCTAATTCTGTTAAAATATAGTTTAAATATGATTACAAACAATTTATACATTTTGTACACAACTGGTTTTACTAGTGATCAGTGTTCACTAATAATAATAATATCGTACTGTATAACAGTAAAGCAGCAAAACAAGGCCTTGATGATTCCTTTATAAAACAGACATGATTAACCTTTAGTGATATGAGCTTATTTCAAATCATATTAAAGTAGCAGCAACATAAAGTTATTATAAAACTTTGAGAGATCTAAATTTTAAAGTATACATTTTATGTAATTCCAAATTATATTATTCTTTGAAGACCAGTCTTTTTTTTAGTAATAAAGCAGAACTGATAAAAAACATTTTGAGTGCCACTTTTATGTATACTATATAGCCATAGTCGCAATATAATATAGAATTATTAACAGTTTTTTTTATAATATCGGCTATATGCTTATGTTTTGTTGTTGTTGTTTCTAACATTTATTTGATTTATAAAATCATTGTATATACCAGTCATGAGACACACTATTTGAGTCCATGTATTCATTGGTGAAAGTATTCATTACTTTTATTATGTTGTGCAAATCAGTTTGAGAATTATTAAACTTTATTAGTAATAAAACTATAGAAAAGTCAAAAATTAAACTGTAGTTGATTAAAATTGGGATGTCTGACCGAAAAAAAAAAAAAAAAAAAAAAAATAAGAAAAAAAATAAGAAAATGAAGAAAACAAAAAGAAAAAGAAGAAAAAAGAAATAATAATAAATGTAATTATATAGCCTATACGTATCAGAAATAGTGTACATTTAAACGGTTTTCAACACTGTGAATTAAATAATACTGGTACAAAAATATTTTAACGCCACAAATCCTAGCCCCTTTTCTCGATTTCACTGCGTGGAGTGTGTTAAATGAAACTTAGACTTACAGAAACTCGGTCCGCCCAAATTAGACTGCACGACTATAGAAAAAAACAGGAGCTCAGATTCAGATAATTCCGAAATGCCACTTTTTGTTTTATACCTAGTAATTATTAATTACAACACACACAAATGATGTTTGCAGAATATATATACTCATTATATTATAAATTTATAATATACTACATTATGATTATATAATAATATAGTATATTATACTATATAATAATATAGCCTATTTTTATCACCAAAGGCACAAACACCTGTATAATGAAATATAATATATTATTGTCATTTACATTAAAAATATAATTTATAATCAAGAAAAGTGAAAGAACAAAAAATTAGAAACCATATTTTTCCAGTCACCGGATTTACTATAATTATTGTGGGAGTCCGCTCGGCTTATTTCGACAATGTCCGCTTATTACCGAAAAACTTAGTTTTTTCTTGCCTATGGAAACAAGCCAATCAAATTGCACTAAATTCATGATCACGCCCCAGGAAGCCGTCTGTCACCGTAATTTGACCTTTAATCGGACCAATAGGATGAATGGATTACTAAAATACCATATGTTTGCGCGGGAAAGCGCAGACGGAACAATAACAAACACTTAATAATTATTATTTTGCGGTGCATCTAACGGTACAAATAAACGTATTATGACAACTTATTAAACGTAGCAGTAATTGAATAAGTACTTAGAAAATGGAGAATTTTCAGAAGATTGAAAAGATTGGAGAAGGAACATACGGTGTCGTATATAAGGCCAGGGATAAACTGACAAATCGTCTGGTAGCGTTAAAGAAGATACGCTTGGATGCGTTAGTCACTTAGTTTCTTTTTATTATTATTATTATTATTATTATTATTATTATTATTATTATTATTTTTTTTTTTTTTTACATTTTATAAGTTTCTTAAGATTATCAAAACATAAATTTCCAAGTGTCATGGCAATTTAATTATTTTAGAGGCAGACATATCGATACTCCAAGATTTTTATTAGATTTATATATATGTCTCTATCTATATATATATATATATATATATATATATATTTTAAATAAATTAATATATATATATATATTATATAATAAAATAAAACACCTCTATGCTTTACTACTTTAGTGTCTTAATTTTATTCTTCAGCACTTTATAATTTATTTTCTATTGATCATTTAACGATTTATGTCATATATTATATTTTTGTCAGGGATATAAGTAATAGAACCCATCTTATTATTACATTAAGTTTCCCTAAGGACTGAATAAAAAGTCATTTAATATGACTAATATGAAATTTATAATTTTTTTGAAATTAATATTTTCAGTGAATCAGAAGGTGTTCCTAGCACAGCAATCAGGGAAATATCACTTCTTAAAGAACTGGATCATCCAAATGTTGTCAAGTAATTAGTTCATTAGTAATAAGAGATTTTATTATTGAATTTAATTTAAAAACAACAACAAAAAAAAAAACACCAAACAAATAAAATAACCTAATAGTAATCAGAACAAAACAAAAACAAACACCCTCCAAAAACAACCAAATTTTTTTTTAAAATAACCTTGAAAATAAAATTAAAGTACTATAAATCTGATGCAATATTTTTGGTATGGCTAATATTTGTTGTTACTGCAATTAGTAATTTAGAATTGTAATTTATTTTATAAAAAGGTACAAATTCAAATTCCCTCATTAATCTCAACAAACTATATAAATATTAAAATTTTTGGTTTTTTGGTTTTATTTTTATATGTAAATTATATTTTTGTTTAAAAAAGAAAAAAGGTGTAAAAACTTGATAATAAAATGCAATAATTTTTTTCCTATTTACTTTCTTACAGTAGGTGATTTTATAACTTCAGGTTGCTTGATGTGGTGCACAGTGAAAAGAAACTTTATCTTGTATTTGAATATTTGAATCAGGATTTGAAGAAGTACATGGACAGTGCTCCCCCTGCTGGTTTGCCATCAGAGCTAGTTAAGGTTTGTTATTTAATCACAAAACTTTTGTGTTGTTACTGAATTGTAAACAAGACTGTTTAATATATTTGCTGACAAGGTAGTTGTCGTGGGGCTCACACCTTTAAATTCTTTGTATGTTTTATTAAGGCTCAGTCTAGGGTAACAAGGTGCTTTAATGGCCACCTAACAAGGAATATAAACAGCAATCTATATAAATCAATAAGTCTATCTATCCATTAGAGAAATACACTCAACACCAGTTAAGGTTCATGTTAATTATTTAATTATGATATACAGGTGACTTGATAATAATACATTATACAATCATAAATCATACATTTACATAATTTTGATTAATGATATAAGAAAGGTCATGTGAGTAATGGGGGGAACCAAGAGAAAATAAGAATCTGCATGAGGACAGATTAAAACCTTAAAATTTTAGGTATAATGAATGTTATTGACACAGGTTAATTGCACATTACACCATGTGAAAATAAGAATAGACAATTGCTTACCATACTTGTCCATAAAGAAAATGTAATTCAAAAACATTTGGTTTCCCTGCCTGACTGAATTCTTGTCTTGACTGTTTCTTTCGCTCTCGCTTACTTCACTCTGTTCTTAATTACCAAAATGCTAGCTTTTTTATGACAATGCCATGGATTGAAAAATTAGCGGAAACAATAAAAAGAGCAGATGTGATTGTAGTAATAATTAAAGTTATGCAATTTCAATTCCATAGCTTAAAAATAAGAGTGGATGTGATTTGAATTAACATATTTGGTTACACAATCTGAATTCCATGACAGTAGTTATATCAATTTTGCTGTCAATAGAAATAGAAATTTAGATCATGCCATGGGTATAGATTTGCTAAATAGATTTCATCTCTGTGGCTATCAGTACCACCATGGAAATCAAGTTAAGTATTTAAAAATGTATTAAATTTATTACAAATTAATATTCATCTGTCTGTTTATTTGTTTTCAGAGTTATTTGTACCAGCTTTTGCAAGGTATTGGTTATTGCCATGCCCATCGGGTTCTTCACAGAGACCTTAAGCCACAGAATCTACTGATAGATGTAGCTGGAAATATCAAACTTGCAGACTTTGGATTAGCTCGTGCATTTGGTGTCCCAGTCAGAACATATACACATGAGGTATGTGTCTATCAAAGGGAAATAAACCTAGAAGAGTAATATTGTAGTAACTGGAAAACATTTCACCTGAAATACTGGTTTTGAATTTGACATGATTAGAACTAGATGTTTTTGGATAAAGCTGGGCTTATTAGTGAAAAGAATGAAGATCTTATCAGTCTGTTAAATCACTTTATATTTTTATAACTAATTATAAGACTTACTCCTGCTTTACTTCACCAGCTGTGCTTAGAATTTAGAAATACCTGTTATCCACACCATTAAACGTTAATGTAAATGACACAGCGCTATTATTATTATTATTATTATTATATTGTATAACGGTTATTGTGAACAGATGATTCATTTGAATGATTTGTGACTATTAATGTCTTAATTTGACAGCTTAATGTTCTACTTTTTATTCAGTAAAAAAATTAAGTGAGTCAAAGATAAAACAAATAGAAACTATATGCTATGGCAATACAGAATTAAAAAAAAATACACATGATAAATGAATTTGAAGAGAAGAGAAAGAAATATAAACAACATTTTACATATAAAATTTACATATATTTCTTCAGGTTGTGACACTTTGGTATAGAGCACCAGAAATACTTTTGGGAACTCGATTCTATTCCACTCCAGTTGATGTTTGGAGCCTGGGATGCATTTTTTCAGAAATGGCAAGTCTGGGCAGTATAATGTGTGTGTGCATATGTGTGTGTGTGTGTGTTATTTGTAGTATGCAAATTTTTATTTTTGTAGTTGTAATTGTAGGATTAATTTTAAAGGCTTATTCAAAATTGAAGAATGAAAATTTTGGAATTTTTATGTTAAAATTACATCAGCTACTTATTAATAGCACTGTTGGTTTAGTACTCTGATTAATTCATTTTCAACAGCTTTAATAAGAAAATACAATTACAAGTTATATAAAAAACACCTTGTTCCTTGGTAATAAGAACTGATCAGATATGCTGTCTGTTATTTCAGATCACAAGAAGAGCCCTTTTCCCGGGAGACTCAGAAATAGATCAGCTTTTCCGAATTTTTAGAACTTTAGGTAATGTTTATTAAAAGATAATCTCTGAGAATACATATTTCATCTATAAGTTTGTACAGTATTATTCAACCCTAGTAAAAGATTGTTATAATTCTCCCTAATTGTATTTTTATGTCTTGTAATATGTAATTTACATAAATTAAAACAAAAGTTGGAGTGTCTGTTAAATCTATTCAGAATAAATGAAAACGAGTATATATGTTTACAGTATCCAAATCTAAGTAATGGATATTACAGCTTTTCTGATCTATTCAATTTATTACAGTATATGGTCACAGTTATGTAAATATTTGTTTTTATAAGAATGTTATAAATGCTGCAAAAGTAACATTAACGGAATGTATAAAGAAGGTTGATACAAACCAACTACCAGTACAGTGTGCTTGAAATCAAAAAGGATTCTTGAAGTCTGGTTTCCAGAATCAAAATCAAATAGAACTGCTATATAAGGATAAAACATGTTTTTTTTTTCTTCAAAGAAGTATATAAATATAATTGGAAAGAGTATGTAAAATTATTGTACAATTATCTGCACACAGTGATATTAAATTACATTATTACATAGTTAGGTTACTTTTAATCAAGTTTAAAAAGTCAATGAAATGCACATTAATGAATATGCTGTTTAAATATGTAATTTTCTTATGCAAATGCTAATAAATATATATTTTTTAAATTCTTCAGGAACTCCAGATGAGTCAATATGGCCAGGTGTGTCACAGTTACCAGATTTCAAATCAAGTTTTCCAAAATGGCCACAAAGAAGTGTAGCTTGTGTTGTGCCAGTACTCTGTGAAGAAGGGATTGATCTGATCACAGTAAGACAAATCTATTTTCTTTTACTTATTTTATTTTTATTAAGTACAAACTAGGCATTATTATTCTGAATTTCTATGATATATTTCTTAATGTTTTGAGGTTGCGATAACAGACTGCATTATTTGACAAATAATATTTTATTAGTGTTTATGTTTTTATTAATATTTATTTCTTTTATACACTGGTGCCTGTATAATATGCATGTATATTTGTGTATGTATTCATAAACATATTTTGAAATACTTTTTTGACAGAAAATGTTGGCTTATGAACCAAGCAAGAGAATATCAGCAAAAGCTGCTTTGAGTCATCCATATTTTGTTGGAGTAGCTATGCAGAAACCAGTGTTGATAAAATGAACCATGAAAGAAGTTAAAAATGTTTATTATGAAACAAAAAAGGTTGTTATGTTAGGGATATGAGATGTTAGTTAAAACAAAAATAGCACACCTGAATTGCAAGCAAATGAATTTGCATAAACATTGGAAAGCTTTGTTAAATCAATACCAGTGTAATTACCAATAATATTTGTGTATTTTTCATAGCATTAGCTACCATTACTACTTACAATATAATTTAAATAATTATGAAAAGGAACATTTGTCTAAAAACATACAAATATCTTAACAAAACAACTGAGAATAACATTTGTAATGGAAACTTTCATCTGTATATATGAACAGTAGATCATACTTTGTACATATTTAGTTGTGACATTGGCTATTCTAAATTCAGCACTGTGATATTTTATTTCTCAAATTTTGTTTGCTCTTTCATTCTGTTCTGAATAGTTTGAACTCATAAATACCAATTTATAAAGATGTACTTGGTGCACTTACAATGATGGTCTGAGTACATTTTGAATAATGTTGAAGTTTATTTCTAGTGAATTGTTTTTACTAATAGCAATGGTTATAATTAATAAAATAATAACTATGGAGGATAACATTTCTATTTTTACTAGTGTTACAATCTTCTTAGAAGTACATTAAACAGTTATAAATCATTGCAAAATAGCAATTTTGTCAGTATTTCAGGGATTTCTTTTTTTAATTTTAATTTTTTTATATTTTATGAAAAATGAAAAAATGCTATCCACATTTCATTCTGATGAGCTTCTTGTACTTTCTTATCAGCAGGTATTTTTAATAATCATTAAAAAGTATACTGTATGTAATAGACTGTTTGTTTACATCCTACATGGTACATGTATAGATTTTAACAAAATATGTGCGATATGTTGGTAAATCACTTTTAAGTTTTCTTGGCTCCTTCATTCCATTGCTTTGTCATGATAATTACGACTTAATTCATCAGACATCTGAATTTTCTTTTCAGTGATGATTTAGAAGAGGTTTTACATATATTAGGTTTTATTTCTTAACTGTAAAATTCATATTTTACTGAAATTACTTTATTGACTTGTATTATTTTTTTAAACTTATTGCTGACTATTTTTAATCAAAGACTAATTAAGTTTTGTTACTATAAATAAGAAAATGTTAGTATATAGAACTGCACTTACAAAATACAGTTATATGGAAAAGAAAAGGAAAAAAAAAGAATGATTAAAACAAAGATCTTGTAAAAGTGTTAAACATTTATATTTTTATTATTATTTTTTACTGTTGACCAGTGATATGCTCTAATGCATTGACAGTTTTGCAGTTATCCAGTTTGTATAATAACAGTCACTATTTCAAAGCTTGATGAAATTCTCTGACAATTGATGAGCAGTGGTTTTAAGACCATGGAACTTTCCAAAAGTCCAACTGTATCATAAATATTTCTTTTGAAATTATGTTGGAGGTAAGTAGAAGCTTTAACGAAAATTTTTAAAAACCATATTAGCAACTTCTTAATGCAATCTTGCTGAACTTCTCCATTGCCAGTATTTTGCTGGAGAATAACATTTTCTGATATATGTGTTTACAATACAGGGCAGCTTGATAACTTCTTTGTCTTTTTCAAATAATTTATTTTGGTTAATATGTTAATCTATGTATAGCACTGTACTTTATATTTTGCATATATATGCATTTATTTTTTGAAACAATTATTTAATTATGTATCTCCTCCAATGGTTTGTTTCAGAAAGGAACAAATAAAGCATGCTTTTCAAAATGAAACAAATAGTATCCAGAGGTACACTATCACTGATTTGTTTTACTGATAGTTGTTGGATTAGTGAATATCCAAAAAAAAAAAAAAAAAAAGTTTTCCTAAAATTTCTCTATCGCCCATAAAAAGCTGTATAATATCTGGACAAACACAAGTCTGGTATCTATAACCTAACTTATGTAAATAAAGAGAGGACAAAAGAACTGATGAAAAACACTTGTACTTGAATCAATTCTATTGCGGACAAATTGTTTACAAGTCTAACTTGATGGTTTGTATTTCACAGTTCTTTATGAGGATTTTCAATAGTTAAGAAAATTTGTAAGATCAATTTCATACTTAAAAAATGAAATCACTCAGCCTGTTTACTCATCTGACAAAACCCACTCATTACTCATTTGTTACGTAAAATGTAACCTTTTTATGGCTATATTGTCCTAGTTTTTAATTTCTGAAAAATAAACAGATGATTTATTTAAATCATTTGTAAGATGTTCTTATTGCTTAAATTGTAGGTTTTTTTCTTTTTATAAATACATGTATTTGTTTTATTTCTAGTGTTCAGATAATTATTAATTACGATAAGTTTGAAATTAATGTTTTACTATTTTAAGCAACATAAGTGTTTTCCTTTTGTTATTTCTTTGTTATATTTTAGTTTGCTTTATTATTACTAATTTTTGTTAAGGTAAATGTAAAGATAAATGTTTCTGTTTCTTTTTCTTTTTTTTTCGTTGTAATTTCTGTTCAGTTTATTATGGCTAAAAAAGCAAATAATGATCTGCATTCTCTTTTTAACCATTAAATTTTTAAAATTTATTTCATTTTGATTTTAATTATTATTTTTTTGTCTGCAGAATAGTTTGCATTTAATTTTCTTTCGTATAACTTCAGTTCAAATATATAATGTATTTGGTTCTGTTCTTAATTTTTTACTATGCTTATGGAAAGACTATTTTTGATTTAGAAAATTGATAAAGACATTTCTTATGTTCACTTCATCACCAAGAGAAGTAGGAACAGTCTACCTTGATTTTTTGGGTTATAATCTATAAATATTTATATATAATAACACTATGAAAAATGTTGTCAGGTTTTCAGTGTGGGTGAAATAGAAACAAGAATACACTGAAATAAATATCTTGTGGGAAAACTTCAGATGAGAGTTGTAGTATTTCCTTCCCGAGAAACTAAAAGCAAACATCAAGACATTACATATTATTATTTATTTACAAATAGTTGAATGTAATCCATACAAATATAAAACAGGATACACTTTTTTTTTGGTTTAAATGAGTAAATAACTAAAAAAAATTCTTCTGAATAAAATCATACTGTATTTGACTTTGTTGGTCTTGTATGATCAAATTTGTGGGAAGGTCTGCACCTCTGCTTCACACCTTTCTGGACTGCTACCTAAAAGGAGTAACTGTATTAAACGGTACACTGAATTTTCTATTGCTCTTACAACTTACTGTTATGCTGAAAATAAGTAAAGTATACAAATAAAATAATAAAAATACAAACATCAAATTAAAAACACTTCTCTTTGTCCAAAACACAGCTTCAACCATCATGTATGAAAAGTCTTCATTTTCCTAAACAACAATAATACAACGCTAAACTAAAATTCATAAATACGGGATGAGTAACAAAAAATATCACTTAAAAAACAAGTGTTTAACTGTCCACTGCATTAAAACTACAACCCTCTCATTTGTTACATGTGATAACTGAGTTACAGAAATAATTATAACAGTCCTATTTAACGTGATATCTATTTCTGCATATCAGTTACTGTTTTTACATATTCAGAGTGAAAAAGAAATAATGAAATAAATAACCACCAAAGACATTCATTCATTCATTTTCATATTCCGGGCTAGAAAGTATTAGCATTTTCGACCCAAAACTATTTCTGTTCATACAAAAACAAATAATTATATTAATTTTTCTGCTATGGTGATATATTTAGTGACTGAAGTAATACGTTTAAGCACCAAAGTATCACATTCCCAAAAATCTACTGCTTATAAAAAAATAAAATAAAATAAAAATTATAAAACATTTCTTTCAAAACCTAAGAAAGATTATGGGAGGATGAGAAAGAAAAATAAAACGAGAAAATCCTAAAAGAAAACAAATTTCAGTGATTTCCACAACCCCAACCATATCTGACTGTCATAAAGTTAATACTAACCTCATGCTGAAGATCTCTGCAACTGTCGTGTATATTTCTGATTGCAGCACAAGCAAAATCCATCGATCTCTTACATTCATTTAATTTATCTAAACATTGGTAATAAATTAACAAGCAATTACTATAATCACTACTACCTTGTGCTGGTACTGCTACCTCTACTACTTCAATACTAATACAGCGGTACCTTGACTTACGAGTTTAATTCGTTCCGTGACCGAACTCGTAACTAAATTTTCTCGTATATCAAATCAATTTTTCCAACTGAAATTAATTGAAATACCATTAATCCGTTCCAGCCCCCCCCCCAATGTTTTTAAATAAGAAAAATTTGTATAAATGACAAATATTTTATAAACAAAATAAAAGATGAATGTAAAGAAATAAATTGGTTTTGTAAAGTATTTATCTTGGAGATCATACAAATTATTTTAACGCGTTTGGCTGGAGTTATAGCCTTTATCGACTCGTTTTGCTTCAGTATGGTACATATCGTAAAAGTATTACGCTCGTACTACCTAGCCATGTAGACTACACGCACACCTCGCTTATGTTTTTCTATGATTTCATGTTTTAATTCAATGGACATCATCCACTTCTTCTCAGCACTGTCCTTAGCACTCACTTTCTTAAGATCCATGGAAATTTGGCAAAATACTGCACAAAACGCGGAAACAACACAACAGAGATGCTTCCACGACGAGGTAACCACGTGAAACAAACGAGGGAGTCGCACGATGCTGGCGGATGTTGTGTTGTTCGTTGCGCCAACAAGCGGCGGTTATCCGAAGCTCGCTCGCAATTCAGATTTTGGCTCGCAACTCAAAGCAAAAGCTCGACCAGTTGGCTGCTCGTAACTCGGAAAACTCGGAAGTTGGAGCATTCGTAACTCCACTGTATTACTGTTTACCATTGGTACCACTGTATTACTATCTACTACTAGTGCTATCACTATTGGAACAAGTACACCTATTTAAATACATGTACCTTGATATGGTATATAAAATGTATTGGAATAACTATGCATCGATAGATTACATCAGATGAATTTAAATAACAATTTACCTTGATATAATTTATTACTTGTATTTAAATTGCTGTTTGGTTATAAACAGTCCAATATTTTTTAAATATTAGGTTATCTAGACACAGGTATATTATACGTATTTAAGTAAAATATTCTGTAATTATCTTCAGTCACTATATTACATGTATTAAAAGAAGAGTTTTAAATAGTATGTTACGTGTATTTCTGTGTACCTACCCTGATATAAATAATAATTTTTCAGTGCTTCAATACGCGATTCCTCCAGTTTCGAAGTTTGCACCTCAAAATATTCGTACATTTCTTGCACTTTTGTCTCAATTTCGGCGTTTACTAGCTTTCTGAAAAAGACAGAGATATCAAAAGCAATGACATCGTAAAAGTAATAATAATTAACTCTGACTTGTCATCTCGTCATAAGCATAATCTCTGCAAATACTCCCGCTCATTTGTTATTTACATTAGTCACCTTTACAGAAAGTGGTTCGAATCGGGTTTATCAAAAGCAGCGGTATGTTCTTTCTCATGGGTGTACAACTCAAGATGTCAGAGGAAGCTAAATTACGGAAAAGCAAGATATTTGTGTTTTTAATCTGATAAATTTTCGGACAAATGAATCTTTAACCAAAGAGTTCCATTATCCCCAAGCTCTTTCCTGGCTAAAATATATAACCATGGAATAATGAAGCACAGAATCTGATTATATCCTTCCTTTGTTTAATTGTATTTGCTAATATGAATAAACTATCGTTTTCCAATAATTTTGAAATAATGACTAAAAGTTATTTGTAACTTTAATGCTTTCTGGAAACTAGAATTTACTGAATTTGTGATGATCACCTGTTACTTTATTGTTTACCTGTAAAGTCTTAGGGGCATGCAGATAAACGGTTCTTTATTTTCTTTCTGTCTGTTAGATGTAACTGTATCGCAAACGTTATCCTCCGCCTTCATCTCGCTTTTTTTCACGTCATTTTTCAACTTTAACTTTCGATGCGTCTGCTGTGAACGTTCTCTACTGCTCGGCCGCGTTTTGGAATCTTGACGATCAGCGTAAAATATTTTTGTTATTTCTCCATCTTCAGGATTTGATGATGCTAGAAAATTATATGTTACTGAGTAGGTTCAGAACACTGTTATTATTATTATTATTATTATTAATACATTCGGGCAGAAAGCAACGAAAACAAAATGATACAAATCAAGTGTTACTATTACTTGGTACTGGTAATTACCGATACTGCTAATGCGTTAGATGCCGTGTACGTACGTATACATACATTTTTATAGTAATAATAATAATAATAATAATAATAATAATAATAATAATAATAATGATGATAATGACGATGATTGAAGAAGAGGATGATAATATTGATTAAATACCGGTTACTTGTGCATCGTCAATATTGTCACTAATTGTTGCTCTAAACAGAATCCTGTTAATAAAGTGATCAAGGGCGATGTCATCAACAGTGGCATCATTGTCGTCCTTACAGCCGATGTCATCGTTCTGCCAACAGGGATTACATAGATGAAATATTTCACGGTTAAGAAATTGTTTGTGATCACTCATGTATTTTGTCTTTCTGCCCCTTTCAAAATCAGTTCTGGTTTCTTGAATGTTCATTTTTAGTTGAAAACATCTACTGGTCTCATCAATTTCGTCTTACTAATTAATTACACGTTTATTATTATTATTATTATTATTATTAGTTTCTAAATGAGAATGTTTTATTTGTATCGACGTTAAGGAATAACTAACGTCGGTGTTTGTATGACGTCATGTTGTAGTGTCTGAAATTTATTCGATCATTTAGTACAGTCAAACTCATAGCCGAGCTTCAGAATCGCCTAGCTCTTGTATTCAGTATATTCATTATCTCTTATGCTAATAGTTTATTTTATTGCATTAATTTTTTTAAAAACCTTCACCAAAACAACAACAACAACAATAACAATAACTAGCAATAAAAACAGAAACACATACACACAAAACAGATACATTCCTTGACCGAGCTCGTAACTCAATTTGCTCGTATATCAAATCAATTTTCCCATTTGAAATTAATTGAAATACTATTAATCCGTTCCAAAAACCAACTTATTTTATTTTTATTTTTTTTTTATTTTTATTTTTTTGCAATTTATTTTTAATATAAGAAAAATGTATTTACAAATATTGTATAAAAAACAAAATGAAAGAGACTGTAAAGAAATAAATTGGTTTTGTAAAGTGTATTTATCTTGGAGATCATAAATTATTTTAACGACTCCTTCTGCTTCAGTATGGTATATATGGTAAAATACTTCGCTCATACTGCCATACTTTAATTCTATGGACATCATCTTGTCAGCACTGTCCTTTGCACTCACTTTCTTAGGATCCATGGTCTGAAAAAAGACATCTGGCAAAATACTGGACAAAACACGAACACAACTCAACAGATGCTTCCGTGGCGAGGTAACTACGGGAAATAAACAATGCTGGGCGGACGTTGTGTTGTTCGTTGCGCCAACTAGCGGCGGCGTATATGAAGCTCGCTCGTAACTCGAATTGCGGCCTGCAACCCAAAACATAAACTCGAAAAACTCGTAAGCTGATGTACGCTTAACTCGAGGTACCACTGTACTTACAATTATGTATTTACTTAACACACACACACACACACACACACACACACACACACACACACACAGAGAGATAAATTCATACGTCCTACTATGCAGAGAGAGATGAACATTTACGTGAGTATTTCATGTATGTAACCGCAGAAGGAATGCAGCATGACACATTCTTTTTATTGTAATAAATTATATTCTTTCAGCGGGAAAACTTATTTATTTATTTTATTTATTTATTTTTACTGTCTGTACAGTTACATAGTCTGGAGCAAAATACAACCTGTTTGTGATTATACGTTAGAAGTGATCTGAATTATTATCTAGCGGTTATCGCAAAAAATATTCAACAAATGTTCTGATTGGTTAATCGTTTCTGCCCTAATTTTAAATTTATCTAGCGGTCATCACTGAAATCAAATAGGTAGAAAAGGAAAGTAACTGAAAAACTATTTTCTCATTGGTTGAACGCTTTGAACTCACTGTACGTTTATCTGAGTTCACCTAGATGTCGAAACAAGGATGGGACGTTTTTGAAAATAACAACAATAAAATGTTTTTCATGCTAACCTGATTCTCATTTGATTCTAATAAAGATGAAAGGGATTGATTAACTAATTATTGAACTGAATAGAATTAATTTATTTTTGAATTATATTTTTAAAAGTTCCATCAAATAATAACAATAATAAAGAATAATATTGTGATGAAAACTAGTTAAAAATATATTAACGATAAAAACAACAACAAACAAACAAACCAAAAAAAAAAAAAAAAACAACAACCACAAAAGAACAAAAAAATAAAAAGACAGGAACAAATAAAAAAACAAAAAACAAAACATATTCCAAGAAAAAAATGAAACCAAAAATACAAAACAAAGCAACGACATAAACCCTCACAATGTAGCAGCATAATCAACACGAACCTCAATTTAATAATAATAATAAAATTCAAAGTTAGACAAAAATTACTGTCATTAACGCAAAATCAAAACACAAAAAGCTGAACTGATATTTACATTTTGGCGTACTACACGCAGAGCAAATATACTGGTTTAACGTTGATAATGCTACTTTAAAAAACTGTTAATTAATTCATTATTTCACTAACTACTGGCACGTCGGACAAGTCAGACTGCCCTAAGTTAAAGATGTCAGGTTTCCTCTCTCACATCATCGTTACATAAACGTAATAAATATATAAACTTGACATTTACCAAACATTCAGATAAATATTGTGAAAGGATTAGCTGTGTTTTACATTCACTCAGTCGCTATTAAAATCTCATTTCTGCTTTGCTGAAAAAAAACCCCATAATTATGATTCTTGTCAATACATCGATAGTGCTATAAATAGTTAGCTGAACTCCTTACATAAAACATACCTAATATCTTACAATATCTTACATATTTAATTAAAATTGATATGATTTATTTTTAATTCATTAACCCTAGAATATGTAATGTACAAAACAAGATTTTATAGTATGAATTCAGTAAATAAAAAAATTAAAAATGTAAACTTTGCAGTCAGGCACATATAAAAACATGAAGAATTAAATATTCATATAACACACAATATGACACTAGAAATGATAAAAGAAACCAAAACAGTTATTAAACAGTATTTCATTAAAACCTTACAGCGATTGTCACATTTGTTTTAACACACAAAGTTTAATTAAATTCTCTGTTTACATTTTCAACAGATGTCACATTCAGGAATCCTTTTATCTCGACCCACTTCTTCCTTTTTTTCCACTCTTGTTTTAAAACAAGTAGACGAAATATTTTAAACAGGTCGAAATTAATAATTTCAAAACCATCTGCTACGCCTGAACGTGACTGTTTTCAAAACTTCAAACCTCAGCTTACTATAAATGGAGGAAGCAATTTAGTGCAGACATCACTGATCTGAGAAACTTTGTAAAAATGACTTTATTTCAGTTTATTGCCGTTTATTTGATGCTTCCAGTTTTCCAGTGTTTTCATACTGGTAAATATATTTAGTCCTATTCTTTCTTTTTTAATTTTAATTTCAATTTTTGTATTGTATTGCATTGCATTGCTTTAAGTTACATTGCGTTGCGTTGTAATTATGTCTGTGTGTTTTGTGTTTATGTTTGGATTTAATAGTAGTGTTTGTTTAGTTTGTCTTGAAGGTTGAAAATGTAATATTTCAAAATTAAGTATAAATGATTTCCTTTCCTTTTTCTTCATGGGCGTAATAATATTGAAGTAATATTCGCAAAGAAAAGATGTATCTTCATTCCGATTAAAGCAACAAAAACGACAATAACAACAGTAATAAAAATAATCACCATCAAAGTAATCACATATCGGTGGAGGAGCCCTCAACTGAAATTCTGAAATCAGGAAAAACTCCGAAATTTGAAATATTTCGGACTCATTGCACACACAGAACTTATGTTATAGCATAGAATCAAATGCTTAACTCCAATGGCATTGGACCTCCTATATATATGTAACGAAATTATTCTGATGAGAAAATCATTAGTATTTGAAAAGTAGTTTACATTATGTCTGATGTCTGGTTCACTGCCAGTTTTCACGAAGGTTTCAGTTACATTTAGGTATGATTACATTGTAGCCTACTTGTAAGGGTGTGATCATTTTGCCAAAACTCTTCATTACGGATAAAAACTCTCTTTTTGTCTTCACAACATTTGTCACAGCTAATCTGTATATCTGAAGTAATTTACAAGCTTTCTCAAACAAGATAAAGATGTATTCCCTTATTACTTTACGTCAAAGATGTCCGAAAAGAAATTAAAAATAGCCAGAATTACATTTACACCAGTCTAACTCTTTTTATTACTTATCTCTTTCAAACAATATTAATTAGGAAACCATCTCAGAATGTGTGTTTCAAGTAGAAAACGAAGAAGTATCCTTTCTTGTTTTTTCATCAAATACTGCTCTTTGATTACTATTGGATCAATCTTCATAGCCCAAGAGAATGTTTTCAGAAAATATGCATTGTTTTCACAATGAAATTTCAGAGGAATTACACACATTTCCTAAGTGAATCAGACATTACACAAATTTGCTGAAATGTTCAGAAGTTATATATATTTCTTGTAACACACACACACACACATACACACACACACACACACAAAGATTTCGGATCAATGCATTTCGGATAAGGGATTTTCAACCTGTACTGAATATGATGATAAAAAATTGGTTAAAATAATAATGTTTATGTAATGATGATGATTGCTATTTGTTTATTTTATTTTCCATTTTTCTTTATAGATGAATTCAAGCAACGTGTAAAAAGAGCTGTAAGATATACTTAAATTTCATCAAATGCTTTCTATTATATGTATAAGTGTATATGTATCTATGTGGGGGTACATCGGTTATCAACTGATATATCTCAGTAATTATGTATATATATCTGTGTGGGGGTATATCTTTTATCAACTGATATATCTCAGTAATTATAAATGACCTGTCATAACAGAAAAGTTTGTATAAAGTAGCTTCAAGCTGACTTGAATTTCTAGATGTCTCTATACCTGTTACGTTTGAATTTCATTAAAATTATTGATACATTTGATTTATTTTATATTTTTATTTTCGACTTTCTTGTTTTTCACAGGGGTGTGAATATGATTTTTTTACTCCATCACATTCGATGTGCAATATGGGTCAGGGAAACGCAGTTCCACTGTTACCAGCCGACATCACTGCTGCCGTTGCAGAGCTCAACAACATCAGGAACAATGTAGACCCATCCGCAGACAACATGGAAAAAATGGTTAGAATATTATAACATTTTTAGTTTCTCATATTGTAAAGAATATTACCTCCTAAACAACTTACACCTTTTTAATTCTTTTTACAGCAGACAACTAAACAAACCTGTCTGCCTGTCCGAATATCATTCTCTCTCGACTAATCTATCCACCTATTTTATATCTGTCAGTATATATATATAAATATAAAACAAGAAAGCAACAATAAAATAAATAAACCAGCTATAACAAACATATTTAAATTGTTAACACTGCATGAACAGACTATCAAAAATATAAATTACACGCACACACTCACATACATATATAAACGCGCACTGAGATGGATAATTATATAGCTATATATTATTTTGCAGATTTGGGATGAGGAACTGGCTAAAATAGCAGAAGCGCATGCAACACAGTGTACACAATATCCCGAACTCGAAAACGAACGCCAAGCTTTTGGTACATTTCTTTTTCAATAACAAGACACATTTGTGTCTTTGTGTGTATTTTTTGTATAGAGTAAAAATGATAAAATGAAAAGATATTAAATTAAACAATATAAAAGGAATCAGAAATTATATGTAACAAAATATTTTTCAGGTCTGCCTAACGTCTTGATTGGTCAGAACTTTTTCAAGTCAAGTAATGTCGAGTCAAACATACTTCCTGCAATAGCAAATTGGGGAACACAAAAATCCCAATTTGTTTATGGAGATGATTTTGGTAATGCAATAACAGCTGCACATTATACCCAGGTAAAATGTTTCTATTTATCTTATTTAAAACTAATACTTCAGCGTCCTTTAACCCACCCGTTGTATACACCCACTAGGTTGTATGTTCTTGTATAATGATGAAATGAAATGAAATCTGCTATAACGTGTTGGAAATATATTTAGTGTATAACGATGAGGAGAAAAAACTCATTCTCGGCTTATTTATTCTTGTCTGCGTGTCGCCAAGTCTTTCTGCACTGGTGATAGAAACTGTATGTATCTCGTGGCGACAAAACAATAAGGTAGCAGCTAATCTGGATGTACAAAACGCTTTCATTTTAAAACATTTTATAATATTTTATATTTGTTCTTTACAGATGATATTTCACCGGTCTTCAAAGGTTGGCTGTGGCATTGCTAACTGTTCGACTGGAGGTGTTGATAATACCGCTACTGATAAGAGTGTAGTTATTTGTAACTTCGCTCACAGGTAAGTAATATATTAATTATTTATTTTTGTTGTTTGTACAATAAATAACAACATCATCATCAACATCATCTTCATTGCTAACAACAACACCAATAGCATTAACAATAGCAACAAAAAGAATAACCACAACAAGAACAACAACAAGAACAAAAACGACAATAATAACGGCAATGATAACATTTATATCTGACTGATTTAATTATGTGAGCAAGAAATCATTAAATACATTTTTACTCTTCAGAACACATCACCATTTATTACTCTGATGTTTTGAAGTATGTCACTAAAATATAAACGGATATTTATTTAACTATCTAAGGAAAGTAATCTTAACTATTATTATAAGCATACGGTGTATTAAGAATAACAGTACTGGAAATATTAGAAAAAAACATACTGAAGTAATAAAATAATAATAATATTACATACTGTCAGTTTAAGAATTTAGCATATTTAAAAGCTGAAATGACCGTAACTCAAACAACTGCATATTGTCAGTATCAAAAAGTCGAGTATTAAACACAACAATTGTAACTTTAAAAAACTTTTAATATTTGTTGTCAATATAAGCATTCAATATTTAAATATTCAAACAAGAATATTGTGTGGCATTTTTAAATACTGAAATGATAGTTATTAATTACATGTAGTTTAATGTTGAAACGAGAATATTTGGTATAAATCTATGGCAATTTTAAACACTGAAATGATAGTAACCAGACAGTTATTAATTACACGTATTTTCCCCAGCCCTCTGACAGTAAATGAGTTAGCGCAACCTTACTGTGCAACTGGCCTTGGCTGTGATACATGCGCCACAAAAGACGCGAATTACACATCACTGTGTGGTGAGTGGATTTTTACACTCAAAACGTGTATCGTGATTTTAATACTACTACTAATTTATACAACTATGTATCGTGATTTTAATACTCGTAATAATTTATACAGCTATGTATCGTGATTTTAATACTACTAATAATTTATACAACTATGTATCGTGATTTTAATACTACTACTAATTTATACAACTATGTATCGTGATTTTAATACTCGTAATAATTTATACAACTATGTATCGTGATTTTAATACTCGTAATAATTTATACAACTATGTATCGTGATTTTAATACTCGTAATAATTTATACAGCTATGTATCGTGATTTTAATACTCACTGTTGCAACATCGTGAAGAAAATACTTATTGCAATTATTTTATCTTTCATATTTTACTAAGTGAATCCATCATGATCAAGTGTAATAATGAGTTTTTACACTGTAATATATTTTAAATTACTTTGTCGCACTGTGATGAAACGATATCATTTTTACATAATTATTCAGATTATTATATTTTACTAACGTTATCTTTCAGACTGTGGTGGAATGACGTGTTTCAACGGAGGAGATCTCAGCGTAAAAACGTGCACTTGTAGCTGCAAAACAAATTTTGGTTCACAGATTATTACAGGAAGCAAATGTGAAAATCGTAAGTAATCTCTCTCTCTCTCTCTCTCTCTCAGATAATGGCGAGGAATTGCCATGGATTGAATGTGAACACAGGATAAAATGGTGTGATGATTTAACTTCAAATATAAAAGGCAGCATACCGCTACGATGAAAAATGATTTCACGTGAAAGACTGGACGGGTGTTAGCCCCATATAAGTCTACCCAAATAAGAAAATGTTCAGCCTAATTCAAATTAAGTAAATATTAAGTACATTTTCGATCTATCAGCAAGGTGTTAAGATATTGTCAGACATTAATTTACTACTGTTATATTAACATTTTTTGTTTTGGTTCAGTTATCTGCCCCGCTGCTCCTCTAAACCCTGCATCCTGTAAGACGTCCTCATGCATCAAAGGCTTCGAGTTTGCTTACCAGTTCTGTCCTCAGACATGTGGAGTCTGTCCAGGTAAATGTCCGAATACAGACATGATCTCTCTTACTTTTTATAAGTAAATATGACGATACCATTATGTATAATATCTATATCAACGTAGGGAAGTGTTGTATGTTTAAAGACATTAGATATTTACTAATTGTTGTCATATTAAACTGTTACTAACTGTTGTAACATTAAACATTTTATACTTGTTGTGATATTAAGATTTTAATAATTGTTCTCATACTGAAAATGTAGCAATTCCTCATTTCATTTTTAGTTTAAGATTAACCTGGGCTTTATTTATTACTTCTTTTTTGAAAATAAATTCAGACAATTGCACCCTAACGTGTCAAAATGGCGGATATCTGGTTCATGTGACAGACACAAATGGAACCAGGTGTATGTGTTATTGTCCAGCACCGTTTAATGGAACTCAGTGTGGTAAGTAATATCAATCAGCTATAGACAGACAGATAGACAGATAGATAGATAAATACTGAGATGTAGACTGACAGATAGGTAGAAGGTATCAGAGACAGAGAGAGAAAGAGAGTTTAATTGTCATGCGACAACAATAAAGAATTACCTTAGAGGAAAATATTTATTCTGCAGCTTTTCATAGCTGTATATAAAAAAGATTATCTTAGTTATTTTTGAATGTGCAAAGTATTAACTTGACAGTTTATTTTACAGTTCTAGCCATCTAGTTCACTGAATATTACATATAAGTACACCTGTACTTGCAAATATTTATGTAACTTTCTTTTCTTTCCAGAAAGTAAACCACCAGGTAATGTAAATTATTTTTATTTTGGAAGAATCGAATCTGTGCAATAAAATAAATTCTTGAGATTCAGTTGCACAATAGATTTCTCGTATAGTTCAAACACATAAACAAAAATTATATTGACTTATTATTTGGCTGTTTAAGATCACAAATAAAATAAATGCCTTGCTTTTCAACATATTTAAATCTGCATGGTCCATGAACTCCTTTTGTGAAATGTAGTCAATAATGTATGAAATTAAAGCTTGTTATCTGAAAGGCTTGAAGCTGATAAACTGTATTGTTCTGTGAACTGTCCCGGGTGATTAGAGTGTAGTTGCAGCGCTAGAATAAAAAATATCAGCGTTTTCTTCAGAACTGGCTAATTTTAGAAAACAGGTCAATTTGAGATTTTATTGTATCATTTACTTTAATACATGCATTCATTTTAAACGTTTGATATGTCTAAGATATAATGTCAGTATTTCCTAGTAGTAAGCACATATATTATCGATATATTAATTTCAGTTTTCTTGTCAAGCTACAATTTTACTTTAAAATATCTAACAGTTTTGTATTAATTACAGGATGTTCTCTGGTTTGTCAGAATAATGGAGTTTTGGATGCCACCTGTTCAAATTGTACATGTGTTAACAACTGGACCGGTCCTACATGTGGTTTGTTGATTTCTACTTCTTTCTTTCTTTTCTACATTTCTTCCCTTTTTCATTTCATTTGTTATTTCTTGACTTTCTCAGAACAATAATACATGTTTTTCCAAAGAAAAATAAATATTATATGTGTGTTGGGAAATGTTTTCTATATTTCTCCCTTAGTTGTTGCAGTATGTGTTATAGTTGTACTAATGTTGGTACCATTTTTGTTCAGCTAATTGCAGTTTGAACTGTCAAAACGGTGGTACAGCAGACGCCAACTGTACGTCATGTACTTGTATTGCTCCATGGACCGGAACTACATGTAGTATGTTTATTTATTTATTAATTAAAATTATTAAAAAATAATAATAATAAAAATAAAGGTATGAATGAATGATAGAGATAATTACTTACATTAAAAGCAACAACAGTAACAATAACAAAATAATAAAAACAATATGACATAAAATATATTAAAATCTTAATTCACAAAAATTGGACTGTTTCTATTCTCCAGCATTTTTATACTGGTGTGTAGTTTAATAATACATTTAATATGTCACGAAAGAAATCATTTATGTTTATTACTCTTTAAGATTTATAAAAAGGAACAAAAGTGATGAGTACAGAGATAATTTATATTTTAAGGCCAATGTGGAATCACTTCGTGCCAAAATGGAGGAAATGTGGACTCAGTAACGTGCAAGTGTCAATGTACAGACCAGTACTTTGGGACAATGTGTGAAAAGAGTAAGTGTTTTTTTTTAAATATTTTTTAATTAAAACGGTTCTGTCTTTGTTCTAAACACTCTCTGTTTCACACACTTACTTCTCAGTAAAACAATATTTTGTTACTCTTTGTGCAAAGTGCCTAATTACTTCAGTATATATTAAGTTCTCCGCCGATTTCTTCTCATTTAATGACAGCAGCAGAAGCTACAACAAGGTTTACAGCAAATAACAATTTACTGTAGAATGTAATAACATGTCATTAAATGTGTTTGTTTTATTTGTTTCTTCGTCAGCCTGTAGCAGTGGTGCTGCGGATGCTGCCAGCGCTGCCTTTCAGCAAACATGTTTGTTGTCAATTACTCGCTCCAACTGTGCAAAGTCATGTGGACTTTGTATAAGTAAGTTTACTGCAGGCAGAGTTCTGTAGCTTAATACGTTTACATTGCACATACAGTCTATTTAGAATAGTAACTAAACTATGAAAACTGATGGTCATAGTAAGACCAAAGACAAGCACGACAAGAAAAATAACTAAAACAACAACAACACATTTATATTGTTCTTGTTTACAATGATGACATTTTGACAATAAGACATCGTGAAGAACACCATGGAAATAAATAAATAAATAAAATTAGTGATTATACAACAACAAAACAACAACAACAACAACAACAACAACAATAATAATAATGATAATATGTGGTTACTAACAATGTTTACATACATTTATTTACAGCATGTAGGGATAGAAGTACTTATTTCTGTAGAATACTGACCCAGAGGAGTCAAGTGTCAGGAAAAGCTAAGTTTTGCGCTTCAGTAACGGCAGGAGAGTGCAAATCAGCCTGTCCATGTAATAAGTCTTCTTTTTTCTCCTTTCTCTCTTTTTTATCGTTCTATTCCTCTATTTATTTACTCAATTACTGCTCAAATTACATTAATATAATATGAGTTAATAAATTAATTATAGTTCAGATTATGTCATTATAATAAGACATTATAAATTAGTTAATTATAGTTCAGATTACGTCAGTATAATAAGACATTATAAATTAGTTAATTATAGTTCTGATTACGTCAATGTAATATGACATTATTCGTCAGTTATGTAATTACATTACATTATAAGAAATAGTTTCTTTATAGATTTGCCAGTTACATTATGTAATATTACCTGTATTTCAAGTAAACAAAGGCAAATGTGATAAATCACTAATGTTTTTATTTTTCAGAAACTAATTTCCAGAGAAGAAATCCACATCGTGGAAGAAGATTGCTGTTATTTCTCTAAGAAAATAAATAATAAGAACAACTCTGATGTTTTGGTTTGTCATTTTGTGAATTTTGTTTTTCTGTTTTCTTTCAAAATTAAAAGGTAGTTTATCTGTGTATGTCTCTCTTTTTCTGTCTCCATGTCTGACTCTATAAAAGAAGAAAATGTCCCCACCCCTCGAAAACCCAGAGTGGTATCTAACGGAAAACATTTATTTACAAACTCATTAATGGTTATGTTAAGACATATTTATTTTTAATTTAATTACATTTTAAATTAAGCCTTTCTAAGACCACGTTATATATTAATTCAGTTTAGAGTGAATGTAAGTATAAAGAATAATTATAATTTGTCAATAATAAAACATAAAACACTGCTCACATCTTTACAAATCGTTACAAATCTTTACCATTTTGAAACATTCTACATTTGAATTAACGTTTTTAATCTCTTTTTATCGCTTAACATGTGTATACAAACACATACGTGCACGAACACACAAACACACATGCACACATAAATCCAGCCCACACAAATAGCAATTATTTGGGTTAATTTAGATCCGAATTAACTGTGCGGATGCGTGTTCGCATATGTTGAAGAGCCCTGAAGAAATTTCTCAAAAAAAGAAAAGAAAAGGAAAAAGATTACCCCCCCGAAAAAAAAGAAGCTAAACCCCCAAAAACAAAACAACAACAAAAAAAAAAAAAAAAAAAAAAAAAAAACCCCAACAATAAAAAACAAACAGACAAAAATTACTAATGCACACTCTCCAGAAAACCCCCACACATTCCAGTCCCAAAATAATATTTGTGTGGTGTAAGTTGTAAATGCTACATTGACGTTTATTTTAAACTGTCTTAATGTTTTTGATAAATGCACGTGCACGTACTCTGCGTGAGGAATAAGTAATAGTAATGTATGTGTTCCTTTTCTTCTTTTCTTTTGAGAGGAATGTCATTAAAAAATAATAACAACAAAAACAACATAACAACAAGAACAACAACAATAATGGATATACATTATTTGACTATATCTGGTATAAATATACACAAACCTAAACACAAAACAACGACATAAAACCCCAAAATAAAACGAGAACTTACCACAAAAGTAACAATAACAGTAAAAGATCCACACAAAACAACAACAAACAAACAAAAATCAACAGAAAACAAAACAAAGAAACAACATAAAATATAAAACAAAAGTAAAGAAATCAATAAAATAGGAAATTTCAAAGACAGAAAAAAAGAAACATTCATTCACTGATTCATTATTAAAATTCCATTCCTGATAAAACGACATAATTATGATTCTTGTCAATACATAGAGAACATTGATAGTGCTATAACTAGTTAGCTGAACTCCTTACATAAAACATACCTAATATGTTACAATATCTTACATATTTAATTAAAATTGATATGGCTTATTTTTAATTCATTAACCCTAGAAAATGTAATGTATAAAACAAGATTTTATAGTATGAATTCAGTAAATAAAAAAATTAAAAATGTAAACTTTGCAGTCAGGCACATATAAAAACATGAAGAATTAAATATTCATATAATACACAATATGAAACTAGAAATGATAAAAGAAACCAATTCAGTTATTAAACAGTATTTCGTTAAATTTAATATTTACACTGACTGTCACATTTGTTTTAAATACAAAAAGTTTAATTAAATTCTCTGTTTACATTTTTAACAACTGTCACATTCAGAAATGCTTTATCTCGACCTATTTATTCCTTTCTTCCCACTTGCCTGAAGACAATTAGTCGAAATATTTTAAACACGTCGAAATTAATAATTTCAAAACCATTTGCTACGCCTGAACAATCTGTAAACGTGACTATTTAAAAAAATTCAAACCTCAACTTACTATAAATGGAGGAAGCATACCTGTGCAGACATCACTGATCTGAGAAACTTTGTAAAAATGACTTTGATTCAAGTTGTTGCCGTTTATTTGATGCTTCCAGTTTTCAGTGTCTTCATACTGGTAAATATATTTAGTTCTATTCTTTCTTTTATAATTTTAATTTTAATTTTAATATTGTATTGTATTGTATTGCATTGCTTTACGTTGCATTGTCTTGTGTTATGTTGTGTTGTATTTATGTCTGTGTGTTTGTGTTTGTATTTGTATTTAACAGTAATGCTTGTTTAGTTTGTCTTGAAGGTTGAAAATGAAATATTTCAAAATTAAGTATAAAAGATTTAATTTCCTTTTATTTCTTTCTGTTCATGAGCATAATAATAGTGAAGTACAATTCGAAAAAAAAGATGTATTTTAATTTCGATTATAGCAACAAAAACGACAATAACAACAGTAACAAAAATAATCACCATCAAAGTAATCACATATCGGTGGAGGAGCCCTCAACTGAAATTCTGAAATCAGGAAAAACTCCGATTTTCAGTTCTAGTTTTGCGGAAATTTAAATTGCACAGTGGAGAGTTTAATTATTCACGGTAATTTTGTACTCAATCCTGGCCTTGAAACACCGGTGAGAACACCTGAAATCTTAATAGTTGCACTGAGTAAAAATCTGCCACCACAGTTAGAGTCTGTGTTGAAGTCATCTGTAGAACACAACTTGGTAGCACACCCGACAGTTTGGTTTCGTGAATATATATCACTGACAGTGCCACTTTCACAGCAATACTGTACCTGTCACTGTGACCATATTCAGTTGGTGAGTTCTGCCTCTGTCAACATGGGGAATATGTATAATGAATTACACATATTTCCTAAGTGAATCAGAAATTACACAAATGTACTGAAATTTTCATGAATTATACATATTTTCTCTAACACATATACATCCACGCCCATACACATACGTTCCAACATCCAAAATATTCCAGATCCAAGCATTTCGGACAAGGGATTTTCAGCCTGTACTGAATATAATGATAAAAGATTGGTTAAAATACTAATGTTAATGTATGATGATGATTGCTATTTGTTTCTTTTCTTTTCCATTTTTCTTTGTAGATGAACTCAAGCAACGTGTAAAAAGAGATGTAAGAATTTCATTAAAATTATTGATACATTTTGATTTGTTTTATATTTTTATTTTCGACTTTCTTGTTTTTCGCATGGGTGTGAATATGATTTTTTTTGATCCATAACATTCGATGTGCAATATGGATCAGGGAACCGCAGTTCCACTGTTACCAGCCGACATCACTGCTGCCGTTGCAGAGCTCAACAACATCAGGAACACAGTAGACCCATCCGCAGACAACATGGAAAAAATGGTTAGAATATTATAACATTTTTAGTTTCTCATATTGTAAAGAATATTATCTCCAAAACAATTTATTTTCTTTTTATAGCAGACAACTAAACTTGTAGAAGTAACTGTCTTTTTCCTCATCTTTCCTAAAAACAAACCTGTCTGCCTGTCCGAATATCATTCTCTCTCGACTAATCTATCCACCTATTTTATATCTGTCAGTATATATATATGTATATATAAAACAAGAAAACAACAATAAAATAAATAAACCAGCTATAACAAACATATTTAAATTGTTAACACTGCATGACCAGACTATCAAAAATATAAATTACACGCACACACTCACATACATATATAAACGCGCACTGAGATGGATAATTATATAGCTATATATTATTTTGCAGATTTGGGATGAGGAACTGGCTAAAATAGCAGAAGCGCATGCAACACAGTGTAAACAATATCCCGAAATCGAAAACGAACGCCAAGCTTTTGGTACATTTCTTTTTCAATAACAAGACACATTTGTGTCTTTGTGTGTATTTTTTGTATAGAGTAAAAATGATAAAATGAAAAGATATTAAATTAAACAATATCAAAGGAATCAGAAATTATATGTAACAAAATATTTTTCAGGTCTGCCTAACGTCTTTATTGGTCAGAACTTTTTCAAGTCAAGTAATGTCGAGTCAAACATACTTCCTGCAATAGCAAATTGGGGAACACAAAAATCCCAATTTGTTTATGGAGATGATTTTGGTAATGCAATAACAGCTGCACATTTATACCCAGGTAAAATGTTTCTATTTATCTTATTTAAAACTAATACTTCAGCGTCCTTTAACCCACCCGTTGTATACACCCACTAGGTTGTATGTTCTTGTATAATGATGAAATGAAATGAAATCTGCTATAACGTGTTGGAAATATATTTAGTGTATAACGATGAGGAGAAAAAACTCATTCTCGGCTTATTTATTCTTGTCTGCGTGTCGCCAAGTCTTTCTGCACTGGTGATAGAAACTGTATGTATCTCGTGGCGACAAAACAATAAGGTAGCAGCTAATCTGGATGTACAAAACGCTTTCATTTTAAAACATTTTATAATATTTTATATTTGTTCTTTACAGATGATATTTCACCGGTCTTCAAAGGTTGGCTGTGGCATTGCTAACTGTTCGACTGGAGGTGTTGATGGTAACACTACTGTTAAGAGTGTAGTTGTTTGTAACTTCGCTCACAGGTAAGTAATATATTAATTATTTATTTTTGTTGTTTGTACAATAAATGACAACATCATCATCATCTTCGTTGCTAACAACAACAACAACAGCATTAACAATAGCAACAAAAAGAATAACCACAACAAGAACAAAAACGACAATAATAACGGCAATGATAACATTTATATCTGACTGATTTAATTATGTGAGCAAGAAATCATTAAATACATTTTTACTCTTCAGAACACATCACCATTTATTACTCTGATGTTTTGAAGTATGTCACTAAAATATAAACGGATATTTATTTAACTATCTAAGGAAAGTAATCTTAACTATTATTATAAGCATACGGTGTATTAAGAATAACAGTATTGGAAATATTAGAATAAAACATACTGAAGTAATAAAATAATAATAATATTACATACTGTCAGTTTAAGAATTTAGCATATTTAAAAGCTGAAATGACCGTAACTCAAACAACTGCATATTGTCAGTATCAAAAAGTCGAGTATTAAACACAATAATTGTAACTTTAAAAAACTTTTAATATTTGTTGTCAATATAAGCATTCAATATTTAAATATTCAAACAAGAATATTGTGTGGCATTTTTAAATACTGAAATGATAGTTATTAATTACATGTAGTTTAATGTTGAAACGAGAATATTTGGTATAAATCTATGGCAATTTTAAACACTGAAATGATAGTAACCAGACAGTTATTAATTACACGTATTTTCCCCAGCCCTCTGACAGTAAATGAGTTAGCGCAACCTTACTGTGCAACTGGCCTTGGCTGTGATACATGCGCCACAAAAGACGCGAATTATACATCACTGTGTGGTGAGTGGATTTTTACACTCAAAACTTGTATCGTGATTTTAATACTACTAATAATTTATACAACTATGTATCGTGATTTTAATACTCGTAATAATTTATACAACTATGTATCGTGATTTTAATACTACTACTAATTTATACAACTATGTATCGTGATTTTAATACTCGTAATAATTTATACAGCTATGTATCGTGATTTTAATACTCACTGTTGCAACATCGTGAAGAAAATACTTATTGCAATTATTTTATCTTTCATATTTTACTAAGTGAATCCATCATGATCAAGTGTAATAATGAGTTTTTACACTGTAATATATTTTAAATTACTTTGTCGCACTGTGATGAAACGATAAAATTTTTACATAATTATTCAGATTATTATATTTTATTAACGTTATCTTTCAGACTGTGGTGGAATGACGTGTTTCAACGGAGGAGATCTCAGCGTAAAAACGTGCACTTGTAGATGCAAAACAAATTTTGGTTCACAGATTATTACAGGAAGCAAATGTGAAAATCGTAAGTAATCACTCTCTCTCTCTCTCTCTCTCTCTCTCTCTCTCTCTCTCTCTCTCTCTCTCTCTCTCTCTCTCTCTCTCTCTCTCTCTCTCTCTCTCTCTCAGATAATGGCGAGGAATTGCCATGGATTGAATGTGAACACAGGATAAAATGGTGTGATGATTTAACTTCAAATATAAAAGGCAGCATATCGCTACGATGAAAAATGATTTCACGTGAAAGACTGGACGGGTGTTAGCCCCATATAAGTCTACCCAAATAAGAAAATGTTCAGCCTAATTCAAATTAAGTAAATATTAAGTACATTTTCGATCTATCAGCAAGGTGTTAAGATATTGTCAGACATTAATTTACTACTGTTATATTAACATTTTTTGTTTTGGTTCAGTTATCTGCCCCGCTGCTCCTCTAAACCCTGCATCCTGTAAGACGTCCTCATGCATCAAAGGCTTCGAGTTTGCTTACCAGTTCTGTCCTCAGACATGTGGAGTCTGTCCAGGTAAATGTCCGAATACAGACATGATCTCTCTTACTTTTTATAAGTAAATATGACGATACCATTATGTATAATATCTATATCAACGTAGGGAAGTGTTGTATGTTTAAAGACATTAGAGTTTTACTAATTGTTGTCATATTAAACTGTTACTAACTGTTGTAACATTAAACATTTTATACTTGTTGTGATATTAAGATTTTAATAATTGTTCTCATACTGAAAATGTAGCAATTCCTGATTTAATTTTTAGTTTAAGATTAACCTGGGCTTTATTTATTACTTCTTTTTTGAAAATAAATTCAGACAATTGCACCCTAACGTGTCAAAATGGCGGATATCTGGTTCATGTGACAGACACAAATGGAACCAGGTGTATGTGTTATTGTCCAGCACCGTTTAATGGAACTCAGTGTGGTAAGTAATATCAATCAGCTATAGACAGACAGATAGACAGATAGATAGATAAATACTGAGATGTAGACTGACAGATAGGTAGAAGGTATCAGAGACAGAGAGAGAAAGAGAGTTTAATTGTCATGCGACAACAATAAAGAATTACCTTAGAGGAAAATATTTATTCTGCAGCTTTTCATAGCTGTATATAAAAAAAAGATTATCTTAGTTATTTTTGAATGTGCAAAGTATTAACTTCACAGTTTATTTTACAGTTCTAGCCATCTAGTTCACTGAATATTACATATAAGTACACCTGTACTTGCAAATATTTATGTAACTTTCTTTTCTTTCCAGAAAGTAAACCACCAGGTAATGTAAATTATTTTTATTTTGGAAGAATCGAATCTGTGCAATAAAATAAATTCTTGAGATTCAGTTGCACAATAGATTTCTCGTATAGTTCAAACACATAAACAAAAATTATATTGACTTATTATTTGGCTGTTTAAGATCACAAATAAAATAAATGCCTTGCTTTTCAACATATTTAAATCTGCATGGTCCATGAACTCCTTTTGTGAAATGTAGTCAATAATGTATGAAATTAAAGCTTGTTATCTGAAAGGCTTGAAGCTGATAAACTGTATTGTTCTGTGAACTGTCCCGGGTGATTAGAGTGTAGTTGCAGCGCTAGAATACAAAATATCAGCGTTTTCTTCAGAACTGGCTAATTTTAGAAAACAGGTCAATTTGAGATTTTATTGTATCATTTACTTTAATACATGCATTCATTTTAAACGTTTGATATGTCTAAGATATAATGTCAGTATTTCCTAGTAGTAAGCACATATATTATCGATATATTAATTTCAGTTTTCTTGTCAAGCTACAATTTTACTTTAAAATATCTAACAGTTTTGTATTAATTACAGGATGTTCTCTGGTTTGTCAGAATAATGGAGTTTTGGATGCCACCTGTTCAAATTGTACATGTGTTAACAACTGGACCGGTCCTACATGTGGTTTGTTGATTTCTACTTCTTTCTTTCTTTTCTACATTTCTTCCCTTTTTCATTTCATTTGTTATTTCTTGACTTTCTCAGAACAATAATACATGTTTTTCCAAAGAAAAATAAATATTATATGTGTGTTGGGAAATGTTTTCTATATTTCTCCCTTAGTTGTTGCAGTATGTGTTATAGTTGTACTAATGTTGGTACCATTTTTGTTCAGCTAATTGCAGTTTGAACTGTCAAAACGGTGGTACAGCAGACGCCAACTGTACGTCATGTACTTGTATTGCTCCATGGACCGGAACTACATGTAGTATGTTTATTTATTTATTAATTAAAATTATTAAAAAAAAATAATAATAAAAATAAAGGTATGAATGAATGATAGAGATAATTACTTACATTAAAAGCAACAACAGTAACAATAACAAAATAATAAAAACAATATGATATAAAATATATTAAAATCTTAATTCACAAAAATTGGACTGTTTCTATTCTCCAGCATTTTTATACTGGTGTGTAGTTTAATAATACATTTAATATGTCACGAAAGAAATCATTTATGTTTATTACTCTTTAAGATTTATAAAAAGGAACAAAAGTGATGAGTACAGAGATAATTTTTATTTTAAGGCCAATGTGGAATCACTTCGTGCCAAAATGGAGGAAATGTGGACTCAGTAACGTGCAAGTGTCAATGTACAGACCAGTACTTTGGGACAATGTGTGAAAAGAGTAAGTGTTTTTTTTTTTTTAATATTTTTAATTAAAACGGTTCTGTCTTTGATCTAAACACTCTCTGTTTTACACACTTACTTCTCAGTAAAACAATATTTTGTTACTCTTTGTGCAAAGTGCCTAATTACTTCAGTATATATTAAGTTCTCCGCCGATTTCTTCTCATTTAATGACAGCAGCAGAAGCTACAACAAGGTTTACAGCAAATAACAATTTACTGTAGAATGTAATAACATGTCATTAAATGTGTTTGTTTTATTTGTTTCTTCGTCAGCCTGTAGCAGTGGTGCTGCGGATGCTGCCAGCGCTGCCTTTCAGCAAACATGTTTGTTGTCAATTACTCGCTCCAACTGTGCAAAGTCATGTGGACTTTGTATAAGTAAGTTTACTGCAGGCAGAGTTCTGTAGCTTAATACGTTTACGTTGCACATACAGTCTATTTAGAATAGTAACTAAACTATGAAAACTGATGGTCATAGTAAGACCAAAGACAAGCACGACAAGAAAAATAACTAAAACAACAACAACACATTTATATTGTTCTTGTTTACAATGATGACATTTTGACAATAAGACATCGTGAAGAACACCATGAAAATAAATAAATAAATAAAATGAATGATTAAACAACAATAATAGTAAAAGTATAGTAATGTATAATGGAATGGTTTATTTACATTTATTTACAGCATGTAGGGATAGAAATACTTATTTCTGTAGAATACTGACCCAGAGGAGTCAAGTGTCAGGAAAAGCTAAGTTTTGCGCTTCAGTAACGGCAGGAGAGTGCAAATCAGCCTGTCCATGTAATAAGTCTTCTTTTTTCTCCTTTCTCTCTTTTTTATCGTTCTATTCCTCTATTTATTTACTCAATTACTGCTCAAATTACATTAATATAATATGAGTTAATAAATTAATTATAGTTCAGATTATGTCATTATAATAAGACATTATAAATTAGTTAATTATAGTTCAGATTACGTCAGTATAATAAGACATTATAAATTAGTTAATTATAGTTCAGATTACGTCAGTATAATAAGACATTATAAATTAGTTAATTATAGTTCAGATTACGTCAGTATAATAAGACATTATAAATTAGTTAATTATAGTTCAGATTACGTCAATGTAATATGATATTATTCGTCAGTTATGTAATTACATTACATTATAAGAAATAGTTTCTTTACAGATTTGCCAGTTACATTATGTAATATTACCTGTATTTCAAGTAAACAAAGGCAAATGTGATAAATCACTAATGTTTTTATTTTTCAGAAACTAATTTCCAGAGAAGAAATCCACACGTGGAAGAACATTGCTGTTATTTCTCTAAGAAAATAAATAATAAGAACAACTCTGATGTTTTGGTTTGTCATTTTGTGAATTTTGTTTTTCTGTTTTCTTTCAAAATTAAAAGGTAGTTTATCTGTGTATGTCTCTCTTTTTCTGTCTCCATGTCTGACTCTATAAAAGAAGAAAATGTCCCCACCCCTCGAAAACCCAGAGTGGTATCTAACGGAAAACATTTATTTACAAACTCATTAATGGTTATGTTAATACATATTTATTTTTAATTAAGCCTTTCTAAGACCACGTTATATATTAATTCAGTTTAGAGTGAATGTAAGTATAAAGAATAATTATAATTTGTCAATAATAAAACATAAAACACTGCTCACATCTTTACAAATCGTTACAAATCTTTACCATTTTGAAACATTCTACATTTGAATTAACGTTTTTAATCTCTTTTTATCGCTTAACATGTGTATACAAACACATACGTGCACGAACACACAAACACACATGCACACATAAATCCAGCCCACACAAATAGCAATTATTTGGGTTAATTTAGATCCGAATTAACTGTGCGGATGCGTGTTCGCATATGTTGAAGAGCCCTGAAGAAATTTCTCAAAAAAAGAAAAGAAAAGGAAAAAGATTACCCCCCCGAAAAAAAAAGAAGCTAAACCCCCCCCAAAAACAAAACAACAACAACAACAACAACAAAAAAAAACACAAAAAAACCCCAACAATAAAAAACAAACAGACAAAAATTACTAATGCACACTCTCCAGAAAACCCCCACACATTCCAGTCCCAAAATAATATTTGTGTGGTGTAAGTTGTAAATGCTACATTGACGTTTATTTTAAACTGTCTTAATGTTTTTGATAAATGCACGTGCACGTACTCTGCGTGAGGAATAAGTAATAGTAATGTATGTGTTCCTTTTCTTCTTTTCTTTTTGAGAGAGGAATGTCATTAAAAAATAATAACAACAAAAACAACATAACAACAAGAACAACAACAATAATGGATATACATTATTTGACTATATCTGGTATAAATATACACAAACCTAAACACAAAACAACGACATAAAACCCCAAAATAAAACGAGAACTTACCACAAAAGTAACAATAACAGTAAAAGATCCACACAAAACAACAACAAACAAACAAAAATCAACAGAAAACAAAACAAAGAAACAACATAAAATATAAAACAAAAGTAAAGAAATCAATAAAATAGGAAATTTCAAAGACAGAAAAAAAGAAACATTCATTCACTGATTCATTATTAAAATTCCATTCCTGATAAAACGACATAATTATGATTCTTGTCAATACATAGAGAACATTGATAGTGCTATAACTAGTTAGCTGAACTCCTTACATAAAACATACCTAATATGTTACAATATCTTACATATTTAATTAAAATTGATATGGCTTATTTTTAATTCATTAACCCTAGAATATGTAATGTATAAAACAAGATTTTATAGTATGAATTCTGTAAATAAAAAAATTAATAATGTAAACATTACAGTCAGGCACATATAAAAACATGAAGAATTAAATATTCATATAATACACAATATGACACTAGAGATATAAAAGAAACCAAAACAGTTATTAAACAGTATTTCATTAAATTTAATACTTACAGCGATTGTCACATTTGTTTTAACACACAAAGTTTAATTAAATTCTCTGTTTACATTTTCAACAGATGTCACATTCAGGAATCCTTTTATCTCGACCCACTTCTTCCTTTTTTTCCACTCTTGTTTTAAAACAAGTAGACGAAATATTTTAAACAGGTCGAAATTAATAATTTCAGAACCATCTGCTACGCCTGAACGTGACTGTTTTCAAAACTTCAAACCTCAGCTTACTATAAATGGAGGAAGCAATTTAGTGCAGACATCACTGATCTGAGAAACTTTGTAAAAATGACTTTGATTCAAGTTGTTGCCGTTTATTTGATGCTTCCAGTTTTCCAGTGTTTTCATACTGGTAAATATATTTAGTCCTATTCTTTCTTTTTTAATTTTAATTTTTATATTGTATTGTATTGTATTGTACTGTACTGTACTGGATTGCATTGCATTGCTTTGTGTTGTGTTATGTTGCGTTGAATTTATTGTTGTGTTTGTGTTTGGATTTAATAGTAGTGCTTCTTTAATTTGTCTTGAAGATTGAAAATGATATATTTTAAAATTAAGTGTTAAGATTTTATTTCCTTTTTCTTCTTTCTTTAATAATGAAATAAAATTCGCAAAGGAAAGTTTATTTTAATTCCGATTAAAGCATCAGAAACAATAATAACAATAATAGCAATAATAACCATCATAGTTATCACATACAAATGAAGGATCCCCTTAACTGAAATTCTGAAATCAGAAATTGTTTTCGGACTCATTCTATAAACAGAATTTATGTTATGCACAGAATTATATATATATATAAAACGAAATCCTTTTGATGAGAAAACCATTAGTATTTGAAGACTACTTTACATCATATATAGTGTCTGGTTCAGTATTAGAGATCACGAAGGTACAATTGCTCTTTGGAGAGTTTAATTATTCACGGCAATATTGAGAGACTCCTAATTTTGTACTGAATCCTGCCCTGGAATCACTGGTAACAATTAGTTTCACATTACGTGGAATCTGAACTGCTGCTCTTTGTAAAACCATGCCCACCACAGTTAGAGTCCAGGTGAACAGGCTTATACCAGTCAAACTATTTCGATTACTAATCTCTTTCATACAATATTAATGAGGAGACCATCTCAAGATTTGTCATAATTAATCCTTACGTGTGTTTCAAGTAGAAGTTGAAGACTCATTTTTAACAAATTGTTACTTTACTGCTCTTTGATTACTATTGGATTACTCTTAATAGCCCAAGAGAATGTTTTCAGAAAGTATGCATCATTTTCACCATCAGATTTCAGAAGAATTACACATATTTCCTAAGTGAATAAGACATTACACAAATTTGCTGAAATGTTCAGAAATCGTACATATTTCTTGTAACACACACACACACACAAACACACACACACACACACACACACACACACACACACACACACACACACACACACACACACACACGTTCCAACATCCAAAAGATTTCCGGAACCAAGCATTTCGGATGAGGGATTTTGAACATGTAATGAATATTTGTTAAAAATTTGTTAAAATACTTATGCTAATGTAATGACGACGACGATTATGATATAATAATAACTGCTAGTTCCTTTAAAGGACCTGTTTATTTTTCTAGATGGACTCAAGCAACGTGTAAGAAGACAAGTAAGATATATTTAAATTTCATCAAATGTTCTTATTTGTGTATATATGTATGTGTGTGTCTATGTGTGTATGTGTGTATGTATGTGTGTGTGTGGGTAACTGTTTGTACGTATGTACTGTCGACTGGTATCTCTTAATATTTACATATGACCTGAATATAACAGAAGAGTCTGTATGTTTTAGATTGATCCGGTGTGTGTGTGTGTGTCTAAACTAAAAGAAACATAACAGACATGCAAACAACAGACACATTTACAGAATCGCTAAATCTTATATATTAAAGTGTTTTTGTTTTTGTTTTTTTTGTTGTTGTTTTTTTGTTTATTTCTGTGATTTTCATGCTGATTTGCTTTACAAGATCTTTGAATTTCATTAAAATTGTTAACATATTTTGATTTATTTTATATTTTTATTTTCTTCTTTCTTGTTTTTCACAGGGGTGTGAATATGATTTTTTTATTTCATCACATTCGATGTGCAATATGGGTCAGGGAACCGCAGTTCCACTGTTATCAGCCGACATCACTGCTGCCGTTGCAGAGCTCAACAACATCAGGAACACAGTAGACCCACCCGCAGACAACATGGAAAAAATGGTTAGAATATTATAACGCTTGTTTATTTTGTCATATTGTATAGAACGTTACCTCCTAAAGAGCTTAAATATTTTTCTTTTATTGCAGATATCTAAATTTTTAAAAATCGGTTTCCTGACCGCATTTCATTCTCTCTCGACAAATCGATTATCTATCTTTCTGTGTATCAGAATATATCTGTAGCACTATCTATATTAAAATAACAAAAAAGGCAACAATAAAGTAAACATACGAGGAACAACAGATACAGGTAAATGATGAAATTATTTCAAAATATTATATCTAGATTGTTAACATTGCATAACCAGATTTGTCAAAAATCTAAATTTCACAGATATATGCGCGGCCACCGAGATAGATAATTATATAACTATATATTATAATGCAGATATGGGATGATGAACTGGCTAAAATAGCAGAAGCGAGTGCTTCAAAGTGTACACTGTGTCCCGATGGATATTCAGAGCGCCAAGCTTTTGGTAAATAAAGTATATAATTTTCTGAACAGCTAAGACATATATATATTTCTTGAAGAGTTAAAAATGATAATAATAATAATAATAATACATTAAATTAAACTATATCAAACGAATCACAGATTATATGTAACAAAATAATTTTCAGCTCTGCCTAACGTCTTGATTGGTCAGAACATTTTCCAGTCAATTAATGTCGAGACAAACATACTTACTGCAATAAGAAGTTGGGAGACAGACAAAAACAGTTTTGTTTATGGAGATGGGTTCAGTAATGGAGGAATTGCTGATCAATATGCCCAGGTATGTTTCTACTTTTATAACTTATGTTTAAGCGTCCTTTAAACAATCCATTGATATGATCTTTAAAATACAATTTGATTAAAACTATTTTAAAACAATAAAGACTAATATTATAAAAAGGTTATTGATCCGTTTCACACAAAAAACATATAACCACACATATACAAAAAAAGAAAAGAAAAAGAAAAATAACAAAGAAAAGTGTTTGTTACTTGTATAACAAGCGACAAAATGAAATAAAGACTGTTATCATATGTCAGAAATACTCATCTGTAACTCGTCAAGTCTTTCTTCACTGCTGATACGAACTCTATGTAAGTCGTGGAGGAAAAAGGAATAAGATAAGAATGTGGTTAGAGGGTAGTCTAGAAAAAAAAAAAAATAATAAAACCCACAACAAACTAACAAAAAAATATCACCTTTTAAAATTACGCATTTCACAGAGAAATTAATATTTTATTTTCATTTTCATCTGAGTCATAAGGGGTCGTTACAGATTTCACCTGTGACTAAGACGGATGCTGATGTGGAATGTTTCTTCCTGGAAATTTGTGACAAATCTGTGTCTGGACAAGAACGACTGAATTTATTTCAAAGTGGAGTTAAAGCATTTTGGTCCGCCCCTGAACTCACAATTATTTATCTGCATCCATTTTGGTGTCAGATGAATGCAACAGTATTCTATGACTCTTCTAAAAATCTATTTTTTGTTGTTGTAAAATTGCCATTTTATTCTGGACTATGCTATAGATGTCTATAACTCTTTCATTTTAAAACATATGACATTTTTCTCTACAGATGATATTTCATAGGTCTTCAAAGGTTGGATGTGGCGTTGCTGACTGCACGAACGCTGGAGGTGTTGATGGTAGTCCACTGTATAAAAGTGTAACTGTTTGTAACTACGCTCACAGGTAAGAAATAATATGTTTTTTATTTTCATTGTTTTTGGAATAAATAACAAAAACAGCATGAGTATAATCGTGAAAAAAGCATCTTTATTTCGTCAACAACAACAACTACAATAACAATAATAACGGTGATGAAGACTTAAATAATTGTTGGAATAATGTTAAATATAATATTACCATTAAATATTATTATATTTTCGTTTTTCTTTTTAAACGTTTACATATTATATTTATAAGTAAACAGGATATAAATAAATTTTAATTTTCATAACTTGTAAACATATATGACTAATTCCTCCAGGACTATATCGCATATTCATTGAAATACTTAAAAGATAGCAATATTTAGAATAGTTATCATTAATATATAGAGTAGTTAAGTTCTAGAATAAGAAATATTGGAAGTATTAGTATATAACATATTAGTAACGTCAACAAATACAAATTATCAGTATGAGACGGTAGAGTTGTTAATTACCGATGGTAACTTTAAGAAATGTATAATAGTTATTGTCAGTATAAGAATAACATATTTAAATGTTGAAACAAGCATATTTTGTATAAATCTATGGCAATTTTAAACACTGAAATGATAGTAACCAGACAGTTATTAATTACACGTATTTTCCCCAGCCCTCTGACAGTAAATGAGTTAGCGCAACCTTACTGTGCAACTGGCCTTGGCTGTGATACATGCGCCACAAAAGACGCGAATTATACATCACTGTGTGGTGAGTGGATTTTTACACTCAAAAACTTGTATCGTGATTTTAATACTACTAATAATTTATACAACTATGTATCGTGATTTTAATACTACTAATAATTTATACAACTATGTATCGTGATTTTAATACTACTACTAATTTATACAACTATGTATCGTGATTTTAATACTCGTAATAATTTATACAGCTAAGTATCGTGAGTTTAACATTGTGATGAAATGACGTAATTTTTGCCTAACTATTCAGATTACTACATTTTAACAACGTTGTCTTTCAGACTGTGGTGGAATGACGTGTTTCAACGGAGGAGATCTCAGCGTAAAAACGTGCACTTGTAGCTGCAGCAAAACAAATTTTGGTTCACAGATTACTTCAGGCAGCAAATGCGAAACGTGTAAGTAATCTCTCTCTCTCTCTCTCTCTCTCTCTCTCTCTCTCTCTCTCTCTCTCTCTCTCTCTCTCTCTGAATAAATAAATATTGTCAGATATTAATTTATTACTATTATTTTCAATTTTTGTTTTTGGTTAATATTAAAAATGTTCTGCACTGATTTCGTTAAGTCGTCTGTCCTGCTAATCCTGTGAACCCTGCAGCCTGCAAGACGGAAAACTGCTTTAATGGCTTCGAGTTTGCCTCCCAGTTCTGTCCTCAGACATGTGGTGTCTGTCCAGGTAAATGTCCGAATACCGACATACGTTCTTACGTGTGTTATAAGTAAATACGATTAGAAATAAGACCTGTATGAATGTTTAGAGACATTAGACTTTTACTAATTGTTGTGACATTAAACTTTTACCAGCTGTTGTCATATTAAACTTTTGCTAAGTGTTGTGATATCAAAACATGTATATTTTTGTTGTGATAATGAAAGTTAAGCAGTTTCTGATTTCATTTATTTTTTTATTTAAAATTAATCTGGGCTTTATTTATTACTTCTTTTTAAAAATAAATTCAGACAATGTATAATATCTATATCAATGTAGGGAAGTGTTGTATATTTAAAGACATTACATTTTTACTAACTGTTGTGATATTAAACTGTTACTGTTGTGATATTAAAAGTTTTATACTTGTTATGATATTAAGATTTTAATAATCGTTCTCATACTGAAAATGTAGCAATTCCTGATTTAATTTTTAATTTAAGATTAACCTGGGCTTTATTTATTACTTCTTTTTTGAAAATAAATTCAGACAATTGCACCCTAACGTGTCAAAATGGCGGATATCTGGTTCATGTGACAGACACAAATGGAACCAGGTGTATGTGTTATTGTCCAGCACCGTTTAATGGAACTCAGTGTGGTAAGTAATATCAATCAGCTATAGACAGACAGATAGACAGATAGATAGATAAATACTGAGATGTAGACTGACAGATAGGTAGAAGGTATCAGAGACAGAGAGAGAAAGAGAGTTTAATTGTCATGCGACAACAATAAAGAATTACCTAAGAGGAAAATATTTATTCTGCAGCTTTTCATAGCTGTATATAAAAAAGATTATCTTAGTTAGTTTTGAATGTGCAAAGTATTAACTTGACAGTTTATTTTACAGTTCTAGCCATCTAGTTCACTGAATATTACATATAAGTACACCTGTACTTGCAAATATTTATGTAACTTTCTTTTCTTTCCAGAAAGTAAACCACCAGGTAATGTAAATTATTTTTATTTTGGAAGAATCGAATCTGTGCAATAAAATAAATTCTTGAGATTCAGTTGCACAATAGATTTCTCGTATAGTTCAAACACATAAACAAAAATTATATTGACTTATTATTTGGCTGTTTAAGATCACAAATAAAATAAATGCCTTGCTTTTCAACATATTTAAATCTGCATGGTCCATGAACTCCTTTTTTTGTGAAATGGTAGTCAATAATGTATGAAATTAAAGCTTGTTATCTGAAAGGCTTGAAGCTGATAAACTGTATTGTTCTGTGAACTGTCCCGGGTGATTAGGGTGTAATTGCAGCGCTAGAATACAAAATATCAGCATTTTCTTCAGAACTGGCTAATTTTAGAAAACAGGTCAATTTGAGATTTTATTGTATTATTTACTTTAATACATGCATTCATTTTAAACGTTTGATATGTCTAAGATATAATGTCAGTATTTCCTAGTAGTAAGCACATATATTATCGATATATTAATTTCAGTTTTCTTGTCAAGCTACAATTTTACTTTAAAATATCTAACAGTTTTGTATTAATTACAGGATGTTCTCTGGTTTGTCAGAATAATGGAGTTTTGGATGCCACCTGTTCAAATTGTACATGTGTTAACAACTGGACCGGTCCTACATGTGGTTTGTTGATTTCTACTTCTTTCTTTCTTTTCTACATTTCTTCCCTTTTTCATTTCATTTGTTATTTCTTGACTTTCTCAGAACAATAATACATGTTTTTCCAAAGAAAAATAAATATTATTTGTGTGTTGGTAAATGTTTTCTATATTTCTCCCTTAGTTGTTGCAGTATGTGTTATAGTTGTACTAATGTTGGTACCATTTTTGTTCAGCTAATTGCAGTTTGAACTGTCAAAACGGTGGTACAGCAGACGCCAACTGTACGTCATGTACTTGTATTGCTCCATGGACCGGAACTACATGTAGTATGTTTATTTATTTATTAATTAAAATTATTAAAATAATAATAATAATAAAAATAAAGGTATGAATGAATGATAGAGATAATTACTTACAATATAAAAGCAATAACAGTAACAATAACAAAATAATAAAAACAATATGACATAAAATATATTAAAATCTTTTCTATTCTCCAACATTTTCATACTCGTGTGTAGTTTAATAATACATTTAATGTGTCACGAAAGAAAACATTTATGTTATTACTCTTGAAGATTTATAAAAAGGAACAAAAGTGATGAGTACAGAGATATTTATTTGAGTGTGATTTATACTTTAAGGCCAATGTGGAATCACTTCGTGCCAAAATGGAGGAACTTTGGACTCAGTAACGTGCAAGTGTCAATGTACAGACCAGTACTTTGGGCCAATGTGTGAAAAGAGTAAGTTTTTTTTTAAAATATTGTTTAATTAAAATGGTTCTGTCTTTATTCTAATCACTGTTTGTTCTACACACTTATTTCTCAGTAAATCAATATATTTATATTTTTTAATTCTTAATTAAAACGGTTCTGTCTTTATTCTAAACACTGTCTGTTTTACACATTTACTTCTCAGTAAAACAATATTTGTTGTTTTTGCAAAATGTCTAATTACTTTAGTATATATTAAGTTCTCCGCCGATTTTTTTCTGACGTGAGATGTGTCACAGTGTGTAAACTCGTCGGTGATCTCAATGTGCAAAAAAATGTATGTAGACGTATTGTTGAACTTTCATTTCTCTCTCCAAATAAAAACAGCAGAAGCTACAACAAGGTTTACAGCAAATAACAGTTTACTGTAGAATGTAATAACATGTCATTAAATGTGTTTGTTTTATTTGTTTCTTCGTCAGCCTGTAGCAGTGGTGCTGCGGATGCTGCCAGCGCTGCCTTTCAGCAAACATGTTTGTTGTCAGTTACTCGCTCCAACTGTGCAAAGTCATGTGGACTTTGTATAAGTAAGTTTACTGCAGGCAGAGTTCTGTAGCTTAATACGTTTACATTGCACATACAGTCTATTTAGAATAGTAACTAAACTATGAAAAATGATGGTCATAGTAAGACCAAAGACAAGCACGACAAGAAAAATAACTAAAACAACAACAACAACAGCACGTTATTTATATTGTTCTTGTTTACAATGATGACATTTTGACAATAAGACATCGTGAACGACACCATGGAAATAAATAAATAAATAAAATTAGTGATTATACAACAACAAAACAACAACAACAACAACAACAACAACAACAACAATAATAATAATGATAATATGTGGTTACTAACAATGTTTACATACATTTATTTACAGCATGTAGGGATAGAAGTACTTATTTCTGTAGAATACTGACCCAGAGGAGTCAAGTGTCAGGAAAAGCTAAGTTTTGCGCTTCAGTAAAGGCAGGAGAGTGCAAATCAGCCTGTCCATGTAATAAGTCTTCTTTTTTCTCCTTTCTCTCTTTTTTTTATCGTTCTATTCCTCTATTTATTTACTCAATTACTGCTCAAATTACATTAATATAATATGAGTTAATAAATTAATTATAATTCAGATTATGTCAGTATAATAAGACATTATAAATTAGTGAATTATAGTTCAGAATACGTCAGTATAATAAGACATTATAAATTAGTGAATTATAGTTCAGATTACGTCAGTATAATAAGACACTATAAATTAGTTAATTATAGTTCAGATTACGTCAGTATAATAAGACATTATAAATTAGTTAATTATAGTTCAGTTTACGTCAGTATAATAAGACATTATAAATTAGTTAATTATAGTTCAGTTTACGTCAGTATAATAAGACATTATAAATTAGTTAATTATAGTTCAGATTACGTCAGTGTAATATGACAGTATTCGTCAGTTAATGAATTACATTATATGAAATACAATGGTACCTTGACTTACGAGTGCACCAACTTACGAGTTTTCCGAGTTACCAGCTAGTTGGCGCAATGAACAACTCAACATACGCCCCCCATTCCGCATCTCATATATTTGCTTCACGTGGTTATCTCGCCACGAAAGCATCTCTTTTGTGAGGTGCACGCGATTTTGTGCAACTTTTTTGCCAAATTTCTAAGATCTATGATAATGGATCCTAAGAAAATTAGTGCAAAGGACAGTGATGAGAAGAAGAAACGGATGATGTTCATTGAATTAAAGCATGAAATCATAGAAGAACGTGTGAGGTGTGCATGTAGTCGACTTGGCTAGTACGAGCATAGTACTTCTGCAATATGTATCACACTGAAGCAGAAAGAATCGATAAAGGCTATAACTCCAATGAAAGGTGATACAATTATTTCTAAGTCGCTGGCCTCTGTCCATGAAAAGATGCGGAAACCCTAACCCTGTACACTTTACAAAACCACTTTATATCTTTACATTCTCTTTTAATTTCTATTTATACAATATTTGTTTTTTTTTATATATATATATATATTTATTATTTAAAAACACGTTATAAAAAACCTGGTGTGTTTTTTGGGGTCTGGAACGGATTAATGGTATTTCAATTACTTTCAGTTGGGAAAATTGATTTGATATACGAACAAATTGAGTTTTGAGCTCGAATAAGGAACGAATTAAACTCGTAACTCAAGGTACCACTGTAGTTTCAATATTTATTTCCCAGTTACATTATGTAATATTACCTGTATTTCAAAGAAACAAAGACAAGTGTGATAAACCAGTAATGTTTTTATTTTTCAGAAACTACTTTCCAGAGAAGAAATGAAGAACATTGCTGCTATTCTCTAAGAAATAAACAATAAGAACAACTGTCATGTTTGTGTTTGTCTGTTTCTTTTTTCTTCTGTTTTCTCTTAAAATTGAAAGGTAGATTATATCTGTCTGTCTCTTTTTGTCTGACTCTAAGAAAGGTGGAAGTTGCGTCCCCTTCGAAAATCCACAGCCGTAACAGCCAAAAAACAGTTACTAAAGAACTGGTCACTGGTTGTGTTATTACATTTTTATTTTTTGTTTAATTACATTATTGACCGAGCGAGTCTTCTTAGGAAACATTATTAATTTATTTAATTTAGACGTTTAGAGAATAATTATAAAACACACAAAATGAACGGCCACATGTATTTAAATGAACTGTGTTTAGAAAAACTGGAAATTGAAATTATCTTGGAGATAAAATTTCACACACAAGCACACACTAACACACACATTGACACACATACAAACAAACACACACTAAAACACACAGTAACACATATATAGACATCATACACACGCACACAGGTACTAATACACATACACACGAAGACTCACGTGCACACACATACATGAATTACACTGTATAGACTCGAGATAGAGAGACTCACAGACGCAAACACACATGAACATAAAAATCACCCAGACATTTACAAACAACTGTTAGGAAACGCGTGTGATTCTGTATGCACAAAAGAAAGTTATGCGCAAAAAAAAGTAAGTTACAAAAGAAACCCACAAATAGCAATGAATTATTGTTTTTTGTGTTTAAGTTGTACAAAGTTTGGAAATGCTCATGGCACATTACACAAGATTATGTTAATATGTGTGTGTGTGTGTGTGTGTGTGTGTGTGTGTGTGTGTGTAACATGAGTATTTTGATGTAAACACACAGAAAACAAACACACCGTTTCTGCGATGTTAAAATTATGATCCCGAATATTATTATTGTTATTATTGTTATTGTTGTTGTTGTTGTCGTTGTTGTTATTATTATTAATAATAGTATTACTGTTGATGTTTTCTTGCTATTGCTTTTATTGTTGTTGTTATTGTTATTATTATTATTATTATTTAATTATACAAAACCCACATAGATACACACATACACAAATATACATATGCATGTATTCACACTTACATATGTACACACATTGTTGTTGTTGTTGTCGTGTTCGTTGTTGTTATTGCTATTATTACTAATAATAGTATTACTGTTGATGTTTTCTTGCTATTGCTTTTATTGTTGTTGTTATTGTTATTATTATTATTATTATTTAATTATACAAAACCCAAATAGATACACACATACACAAATATACATATACATATATTCACTCTTACATATGTACACACACCACGCACGCACACACATATATAAATACATACATGAATCCATAGATAAACGCATACATATATACATAAATACATGCCAACATATAATTTACACACGTAAACATACATCCTTGTTGCATACAGACATACATACTCAACTACAAAAACATTTGAGCTCTTACGCTCACTCGAACATACCTAAACAGTCATATATAGCTTTAAGAATACAATTACAACATCGCGGGAAGCCTGCAAATCACATTACCTCCTGTATAGGCGAATATTTTCCAGCCTCACAGTTATTAGTTGAGTTAATTGATTTGTCTCACTGGAAAACTGTTTTATGTCACGTTTATCTCGAAATTAAACAGTTTGCGGTAAAACGTTAACAGAAATTTTCTGAGTAGCGGAGACAGCTATTTTACTGGCTAATTGTTGTATCTTAAATGTCAGCTCATCTCATAAATATGTGAATCTCATAAATATTAGTATCACCTTGAAATTAATTGAAATGTAATTGGCAATGAACACTGCCTTTATTTCTAATTTATCTCGAGCTCATCAAGAAAGTAAAACAAGCATGGGGCACAATACAACAAAAATAAGATTGAGTTTCACGTTAAAGCGTTTTATAATTTTCAAGTATGGTAAGATTCTCTCATATTTAACAATAAGGATAACACAAAAGCTGTTTCAGAAATAAAATTTATTAATTTATTTTTTAATTAAGTATTTTCAATATTAAGTAAAGTAGCAAGTGGCGGAACAACAAAAAAAAACAAACAAAAAAACAAAAAAAACACACACACAAAAAAGAAACACTACCACCAATATCCCTTGCCTTAAAAGAACTTCTGCCCAGAATACACTGATGTGAAAAGCCCTGATAGACGACGAATTGAACAAATCCCTCTCAGCACTTTATGTATTAGAACACACCTTTGGAGAAAATAGCTTAACATAATAAAGTCACTGGCGTATTAATCAATCAACCATTGAAATCTTCTTTACATACAGGTTGAATTTCGTGTGAATAACATGAGACAGTTCGCTGGGTCATTTCACGTGCCTGACCTCGTTCCCGTTCCAGACAGACTCTCTGGCTGGTACCCCTGTTTGTCATTAGACAACCATTTATACCAACGTATTTCTGTATATCTACTTATTTACCTACAACCATATACACATACATGCACAAATACATACATGCAAACATACATAGATATATAGATAGATACATAATAGATATATACATACATACGCACATACATACATACATAAGCGTAAAATAAATTTAGTAATGTAATGTACAAACTATAAAAAAGTAAGAAATAAAATAAATAAAAATAAATTTTTAAATAGTGTTTTATTAAACTTCATATTTAATATCAGTGTGACATTTGCATTATAGTACGTTTTACACATTTTCTGTATACCTTTAGTATGCTGAAATTAATAATTTCCTGTACACATTTACGAAGATGATAATTAGAGATTTGTACCACATGTTGCATGCAAAATGTCCTTTTATCTCTGTCTTATCGTTCTGTTTCAGAGAGTGTTTACCTTTTCACTTAGACAATTAAAAGATATGAATCAGTTGCTTCATATTCTAATACTGGTGTCATCTGCTGAGAATATTAAAAGAAATTAAAAGAATTACTCACTATAAATAAAGGAAACATTTCAGTGTAGAATTCAGAGATCTCAGAAAATGAAAACCTTTGTCAAAATGAATTTCTTACAGACTGTTGTTGTTGCCGTTTATATGATGCTGCAGTTATCACAATGCAAAAATATTGGTAAGTATGTTTACTTTTTGAAAATGTATTTTCTTAGCTATTTGTGTGTGTATGTATGTATGTATGTATTTATGCATGTAAATGTATATGTGTGTATGTGTGCGTTTGTGTGTGTGTATATATATATATATATGTATATTCCACGTATAGATATCGATAGATAGATATAAATTAAAAATTGATAGATAGATAGATAGATATGTATGTATGTAAATGCATATATATTTAGTTTTATACATGTACTATTCCACGTAATATATTATGAAAAAAAAAATCATTTTAGAAAAACTATTAATAACGAAGTATGTATGCAAATCAGTACTGAAAACACTGCAGTCGTGATGATGTCGCGGGTATATTTACGAAGATGTCGGTCGTTACATTAAAACGATGTAAAATGGCGCCCTAAATTTGGACTCTGAGTTCTAAATTGTGCAGAGATATATTTATTTGTATGTATTTTGTTGAATACATTGTACTTTATTACAGAAAATAATGCACTAAACTGTATTCATATTACAACTAGGTACATCGTTTACATATTCAGATGTCACCTGCAAAACTGTAAAATGCTTCTAATGAGTTATAGAATGTATAAGAACTTGATTTAACCATTTTCATGATTGCACCATAAACCACTCATTCATAAAGAAAACTGGCCTGAAGATGCTTTAATTTAAAATTATAGAAAACTTCTATAATTATGTCATGAAAAAAGTAAATAAATTTCTTTTTCAGCCAGATTAATTGATTTCACTAAATGAATTATAAATAGCTATACATCAGCATGTACAGAAGTTTATACAGAACTATATAATTAAAGCTGCATATTACTAGGTAAACGTGGTCGAAAGTTGTAGATATTTTACTATTATCCAAACTGAATTAATCCATCAAGTTGATACCCACGTGTCTCTGGTCTGATAGTCTTTTACAAAGTAAGCCCGGCTGACAAACCCAAGAAAAAAGTTCAAAAGGACCACCAAATATTTCATAGCCAGGAACTATAAGCATCACAGGATGTTGTTAGTGGTCATTAGCATAAGAATTTATGTAGTATGGAGAAAATACAGTGCATATAATGCTTGGTTACGACACACCTTTAGCAGGCGACACTTAACAGTTAACAATAGGGATAGACTTGTTAATACCACAGTATCATAAAGACCCTCTAGTAGGTGCTTTGATTGTCATACATTGCTAACAGTCCCCACAATGAAATAATACCCTGGCGATATATAAGAAAAGTTATGTTATTTATTCCTACCATGTATTTCTAATACTAATACTAATACTGAAATGCAGATTTCAGTCGATTGCCAGGTTGGTATTATGCCCTGATAATATTACTACGTTATTGCCATACTTGATCTGACTATGTAAAAGTTTTGAAGACTGTTGATTAGGTTACTGCGTTATTTCCATACATAATTTGATCATGTAAGAGTTTTGAAGGCTGTTGATTAGGTTTCTGCGTTATTTCCATACATAATTTGACTATGTAATAGTTTAGAAGACAGTTGATTAGGTTACTACGTTATTTCCATATATGATTTGACTATGTAATTATATTATTAAATATATATGTACACAACATAAAAATAATAATAATAAAAAAAAAAAAAATTAAGAATGCAGCGATAAATAATTACACATAAAAAAGACAAAACATTAATATTCTGAACAAATCTCCTGAGTTGTTATTTTTACAGAGACAAAGAAAAAAATGTTTCGATAATATTTATTCTTTTATTTACTTATTTATTCTGCAGAGGAACCGCAGCAACTGACGAAAAGACAAGTAAGATATAATTTAATTAATTTTTCATATATTGAAAGTACCTCAATTATAATTTTAATAATTTTATTCATTAGTAGAATAAAAATGGCTGAATTTTTTTATACTTTTAATTTCTAAATTTAATTCGTTATTTTAGTGTGATATAATTAATAAAAAGATCTGCGAAAAATTATTCTAAATAATAAATATCTTAGAAAAAGAAATTCCTTGGAACGGAGATGTAAATATACATTTATCAATGTTAACAGGTTTACTTATAAATTAAAAATATTTCCTACCGATACATATACACTCAAATAATAATAATAATAATAATAATAATAATAATAATAATAATAATAATAATAATAATAATAATAATTTGACTTAAGGGATCTTAGCTTCTAATTTAGTGGACATAAATATGGTGGAATAGTTCCTTTAGGGCACTTGGTATTCAGTAGGTGGTGATGTCGACCAGTCACGCCGACGAATTGTTTGACTTTGTATAAATGTGATGCACATCTTACTTGTGCATTGTCGTTATTATCAAATATTATCAAATATTATCAAAAATTGCTTCGTTCGCCACAGCAAGCAAGTTACAGTTTCAGACTTGGAATGTGCTGATTACTCTTGGCTCCGCTATCGATAATGACAAAGCTTAAATTGTTTAGTTCAATATTAAACATGGTGTGCATTTTGAACCTTTCTTCTAACAGCCGATGCAGTTTAATGTTCAGGTTAACACATTTACTCCAATAGAAAATTTTAAACTTGTTACTGTATTTAATTAATTATATTAGTTGTAAATCATTTTAATTCTATCTTCACAGACATGCCCTTACGAGTTTTTCGACGTTTTACATACCATGTGCCTGACCGATGTGGGAACCGCCGTGCCTATTTCTGCTGCTGCTGCAGCTGCTGCCGTTGATATGTTTAATACAGAAAGAAATACTGTCGAAATACCATCAACCAATATGCAAGCAATGGTAAGAACAATAATCTCTCTCTCTCTCTCTCTCTCTCTCTCTCTCTCTCTCTCTCTCTCTCTCTCTCTCTCTCTCTCTCTCTCTCTCTCTCTCTCTCTCTCTCTCTCTCTCTCTCTCTCTCTCTCTCTCTCTCTCTCTCTCTCTCTCTCTCTCTCTCTCTCTCTCTCTCTCTCTCTCTATATATATATATATATATATATGTGTGTGTGTGTATAAATATTGCTATAAATCAGGTATGGGATGCTGAACTGGCTATGATTGCGGAGAAACATGCTCTACAATGTTTATCAACAGCCGATTTATTAGGAAGACGCCAAGCTTTTAGTAGGTATATTTTATAAACATACACATATATACACACACACATACATTCGTATATGCATTCATGCATATGTACACACATACATACATACACACATACATACATACATACATACATACATACATACATACATACATACATACATACATACATATATAGAAGCATACATTCATTTATACTTATTTATAAATATTTGCAATGAGATCATGTTGCATAATGCATTTGTAAATCTCTGTAATATACCTACTTTCAGGTTTACCTAATGTTGTTATTGGGCAGGCTTCATTCACATCAACTGTTGCTCAAGCTAACCCTGCCTCGGCGATCACGTCATGGGCTGCCAAGAAAGCCCTTTTCCTTTACGGGCAGAGTTTCGTTAATGCCATCAGCGCTTCCGATTACCTACAGGTGTATACAAAATAAATGTCTGTTTTCGAGGTGTTCGCGAACAATTAATAATCCACCCAGACAATCAGTGACAGTTAACTGTTAAATTTTAAGAAATAATAATAATAATAATAATAATAATAATAATAATAATAATAATAATAATAATAATAATAATAATAAAAAAAAATCGTACAAGAAAATAACAATGGTTTATATTCATTATAACATTATTTATTTGGTGTGTGTATATATGTTCAACTAATGTAATTTCCAACTTTTGTATGTCAATTTAAACTAACATTTCCCTCTCCACAGATGTTACTACATTCGTCTGCTAGAGTAGGGTGCGGCATTGCTGACTGCCCAGCTGGTGTTGATAACGATGTCACGATTGTCAGCATTACTGTTTGTAATTTTGCTCACGCGTATGTAATCAGCTGTTTTGTTTAACTAATGTTGTGATAAACGTCAGTGCAGTAGTAACTCTTTAACAGCAGTAATAAGGTTCTCTTGATGGCGGAGCTGTATCTCATCCATGTTCGGAGTGCGGGTGAGTGGGTTCGTGTCTCGTCAGCGGCATCTGAGGGGTTTGTGAGGTCCTGACTGGACTCAGTTCTCCTAAACACACATAAATAAAACAGAATATTCAAATCATGAAATGCATAGACAAACATACATACCCACACCTACACAAACATACATACATACCCCTACACACATACACAAAGATACATACATACCCCTACACACATACACACATATACATACATAAATACAGAACAACCAAAACAGTTCAGCAAGAACGAATCTAATACTTATATTGCTTACTTTTGAGTTTAAAGAGTATCAGCTTTTAAACAGTAAAATTAGTCAGAATTTCTTTTCATTTCACATTAACGTTGTGGGTATATGCAACATGTCAGAAGATAATTAGAAAGTACTGAAAATATTCCTGTCACGACTGAATGTTCCAGATGGAGTTTCTCTGTGTTTAGCATTTTCTTTTTTTTCTTTTTCTTTCTTTCTTTCTTTCTTTCTTTTTTTTTTTTCTTTCTTTCTTTTTTAAAAAAACAAACAAACAATAAATAAATAAAATAAAATAAAAATAAATAAATAAAAAATAAAATAAAATAAAATAAAATAAAATAAAATAAAATATAGTAATCAGTTATTTACTTATTATTTATTTTACTTCATTTTACTACTTTTTTTTATTCCAGTCCCGAGAACGATGAGCTGTCTTTCCCATACAACTCAGTGTATCATGACTGCCCACCTTCCGTAGTATGTGCCACACCCCACGCCACCCATTCCAATCTATGTGGTGAGATGTTGTGTTTTTAAGAGCAGTTTAGAATTATATGATTTCATAATAATAATACGTTGTATTTAAATATTGGTTTAGAATTATGTGTTTTCATAATAATAACAACATTGTCTGTTTAAACAGTGGTTTTCAATTATGTTTTCATAATAATAGCATAGAGATTTTAAACACCGATTTAGAAATATTACGTAAAGTAATATTAGAGCGATGTAACAACAAATTAAATTTAATGACAACATTTTTCAAAATTATCTATTATCAGTGAAAGGGTTATGATATATTTAAAAATTGCAATAACCTTAACTTTCAGAATTTTAGTGTTGTCATGTGAGAACTTCAATGCATTTAAATGCCGAAATAGCTCAATTTTCTAATTTTCTGTTTTATTGTGTAATAAATGTACATTCTAAAATGATATCAACTGTTATAATTATGTGTCATAATTATGACACCACTTAAATGCTGAATATGAATTGTATATATTTAGTGTAAGCTGGTTTTTTTGTTTTACAACACACCATTTCAATCTCCTCGGTGCATACTCTTTCTTTTTTTGTGGTAAAATGTAATACAGATTATTCGTAATACCTAATAATCCCATTTAATACCAGGAAAAAAAAAAAACTTGTTGGGTGGTTAGTGGTATAGGGTGGCATTAACCTCGGTTGATCGGCGTCACATGCGCAGAAATGGGTGTTCTGCGACAGACGTGCCTCGCCACCTGATTCAGCTCGATCTGATTAGCACGTCACATTTCTTTCTGTCTGTCTGTCAAAAATCGGACTTTTTCTATTCGAGTGCCATTTCAGCCACGTATGTATGTGTTATCTATTGTGGTGTTTCTTTTTATTGGAAGTCATTATTAATTAATTTTATTCTTCAGACAATGTTATTATGACGTATTTTAATAAAGTCATTCTCCAAACAATGTTGTTATGACTTATTTTAATAACTTTGTTCTCCAGACTGTGGTGGAAAGATTTGCTACAATGCAGGAGTTCTGTTATTAAACACATGTACTTGTCAGTGTAAAGGAAATCTAGGTTCGACGGTTTTTACGGGAGATAATTGTGAAATTTGTGAGTAATAAATAAAATTATTGTTGGAATTTTCAGTTATACCGCTAGTGTTAATCATATAGTCAAATTAATTAGACAATTATAATGAAAAATACAATAATGATACTGATAATAACAATGAATATCACAGACACGAAAAAAAAAAAAAAAAAAAAAAAGAAGAACAAAAATTAATAATAATCATAATCCGTTTGAACTGATTTAACTTATTATCAATGTATTTACTGGAGTAGAAACAGATAATTTTCGATGTCGTATAATCATATTCTAAATATTATGTATAATTTTTTTCTTCTTCTTTTTTTCCCCGACTTATTAATTTTTAATTTGTTTTTATATAATAATTATAATAATAATAATAATAATAATAATAATAATAATAATAATAATAATAATAATAATAATAAATATTATTATTTTCATTATTATTATCTTAAATTGAAGTTACCTGTCCTGCAAGTCCAGTAGATCTGACTGGATGCAATGTTGTTTCTTGTGCATTTGGTTTCAATAATGCTTTCCAGTGGTGTCCCGTAACGTGTAAAGTATGTGCAGGTGAATATGTGAAATACGTACCTTGTGATATTTTGTCTAGACGAAATATAAATAACATGAAAATATTCGCGTGAAGCATATCAACTTCTTAAACCTGTTCCAATATTACCTTGAAGTATTAACGTGAGTTGTTACAATGCTAAGTTAAGAAAGTGTAACGACTTGAAGTGAGAGTCACATTAAACAGGTGAAGTAACAGTTACCATGTTAAACTGAAATAAGAGATGATAAAAAATATAAGTAAATTGGTATAAAAACGTGAAGTAAGAATTACAATAAAAACGTGAATTAAGAGTTTGATAAAAATATGAAGTAAGTTGCTATAAAAACGTGAAGCAAGTGTTGTGATAAAAATATGAAGTAATAATAATAAAAATTATCTTCAATCAATACAAACACTGATACAAAATGGGATGATATTAAATAAAAACAATTTTTCTTAAATCAATTCAGATACTTGCACTTTGGTTTGTCAACACGGAGGATATTTGAATCGCCAAACTACTGCGGTTTCAACAACCTGCGCCTGTAGCTGTCTCCCCCCTTACACCGGAGCCTTGTGTGGTTAGTTATAATGACGTAGTAATTGTTTTTCTTTATATAAGTAAGATCTTTATGCAGTATATGTTTGCACATGAGATATACAGATAGATAAATAGACAGGTAGATAGAGAAAGAGAGAGAGAGAGAGAGTGTAAGGACACTCTTCCCCATATTTATATATTTGGAATCAGAACAGATGTTTACACTGAATAACCAAATAAAACAAACTAAATTAATCTATAGAAAGATTGCAAAAAAAACAAAAAAACAAATAAACAAACAAACAAAAGTTATTTAGGATTAAGTTTTAATAAATGAAATATTTTGTTTGCTCATTAGCCCTTCACACTTCTATGAAATATAGAATGTTCATTTTATTTACAGTTCACATCAGTATAATTGGTCGGACTGTTAAAACGTATTTATAATACATTGGTAATTACCGGGTTTCTCAGAAGCTAATGTTTATGCTACTTTCATTTCAGAAACACAGATCGCAGGTAATGTAAACTAGTGTTACTCTGAAAGACGCTTTTCACTTATTACTTAGCATAAAAACACTAACAAAAACCTGTTTTTTATTTCAAGTTATGAAAATAGGTTTAATGAAAATATTTTACTTTCACCCATTTGTGATTTTTAAAATGGCAATGAACATTTGTACTTCACACTAATTCCCAGTTCAAACATTCACCTCATATACATCCGCACACTGAACACGTATACACACAAGGATACATTGACAGATAGGCATACTGATGTATTGTCAAACATTAAAAAGTATATACAGTTTAAAAATCTCTAAGAAATATAATTATAATAACAGAATAACGTTTTTATTTCTCAGAAACGAACGTACATATTAATATAATTATTATCAACATATTTTTTTTTTCTTCTTGTGGAATCCATGAGAAGGGTTCGTACAATGTTACGACTCGGGAACTAAATGAACTAACGTGTATTTCACAGGATGCACTACAGTCTGCACCAATGGAAACCTGGACGCCGCTTGTACCACCTGTACATGTACTCCGAACTGGACGGGGGCGGCATGCGGTGCGTTTTTATTTATTTATTTATATTTTCTTTCTTTCTTTCCTTCTTTCTTTTTTCTCTGTTCCTTTCTTTCTTTCTTTATTTCTTTGTTGTCCACTGATTATCGAAATAAATAAATCATACAAAATCTAATACCTGACGTTCGAGGTTGAAAGTAAATTCCTCTCTGATTTTGAATACAAAACAAGAAAATATTAATACTAATTGTAGTAGTTGTAGTAGTAACAGTAGCAGTGGTAATAGTAGTAGTAATAAAAAGAAAAGTAGTGGTAGCTGCAACAACAAAAGTAATAATAATAATAATAATAATAATAATAATAATAATAATAATAATAATAATAATAATAATAATAATAATAATATATATATATAATGAGAACAATAATTAAAGTTAATAGTTATTGTCATTATTATTAACAGCTGCAATGACATTAGTAGCAGAATAGTAGTACTCTTAGTCGTAGGTATAGCAGTAGTTAGTAGAAATTTTAATTATTATTGTTCTTATAATCAGATGCCTGTACATATTGCCAGAACAGCGGTGTAGCAAACGCTGAGTGTACTTCGTGTACCTGCGCTAATTCCTGGGTTGATGCTACATGTGGTAATATTTAATTTTATGCATACATACATATATATTTGTTCAATACCGATATATATCTGTATCTCAGTCTCTCTCTGTATATGATCTTCCACTATATTGCATTTATTAGTTATTGTGAATCATCTTTATTTTAAAACTGTAACGTTAAAAAATAAATACTTTAGAATTTTATTTTTTCAGTGATCAGGGCATAGAACTTTTTAAAATATAGGTGAAACTATTTTTCTTGCAAGATTATCCAGAATATTAGAAATTGATTTTATTTGGGGTTTTAAAAAAAAAAATTTCAATTTAATGTTTGTACATATCAGTCAAACAAATTATTTCCTATTAATGCGTTTTAATTACAATATTTAGTATTAAATTTTGCTGGCGGAATCTTGAATGTTTTAATAATAATACTGTCTTCGTGTTATCATGTTTAAAATTTAGTAATTCTTACGACATACCTTTCTAATACTGGAATGGTTAATTATAGATGCTATTGGAATGATTAATAATTATTTTGACATATTTACTCTAAAAGTTAAACGATTAACCAAACAAGGTATGAACAAAAACGCGTTAGTCTTATGAATATAAATATGCATCTAACAGTATTAATGGTTATTTTTGACCAGCCATTCTTATTTTTACATTAAAACTAAATAGTTTTTAATTGTATTTACCACACTCTGTTGATATTTGTCTTTACAGTAATTCTCATGAAAAATGTAAACATGTTGTCAATAATTTAAAAAAAAGTAATATTTCATATACCTTCCTTGTGAACACAAAACAAAGATATATATTAAAAAAAGAATGGCAATATCACTTATGTTAATGATTTGGATAGATCATATATCTATAGGCATAAAATTCCAGTTAAAGTTAAGACCCAGTAATTATGGTGTATGACAAATTGATAGGAAGCAATTTATTAATATTTAGTTCAGTTAAAACAATATATTGTAAACGAAGTAATATTATTTGAGGAATACAGATTTATTTTTACATGACAGTCACCGATTAAATCTTGGCAATAAATATTAGTACCTTTATTTATAAACAAACAAAAGTACGTTTGTTTAAAGATGAATTAATTTTAAGACTGTTCCGAAAATCACTTTGATTTAGAGGTACGAAACATTAATTATGTTAAGTTTTGTTTGTTATAACCACGACCAGCACTTAATATTTCAAACTGAGATCAAAAACTTTATGTGTGCACTGGGTTTTGCTGTTAAACCAGAATTCAGATACTTGTTCGTATAATTTTTAGGAAGTCAATTTGGCGCATGTATTTGTGTACGTGTGTGTGTGTGTGTGTGTGTGTGAAAAAGTGAAACAGAAATAATACATACATGACATAGATGATAAAAAAAACTCTGTCTTTCTTGAATTAATCAAATATTTGGTGTTTCATAAATGTCATCAATTTATTCCAATTTATGAGGTCATTGTTGTTCTATTATCCAGACAATCTTAATAATAATAATAATAATAATAATAATAATAATAATAATAATAATAATAAAAAAAATAAAAAAAAAATAAAAATAATAATGATAACGATAATGATAACGATGATGATAATGAGATATATTTTTCAGACAGATGTGGTTTGACCTGTTTAAATGGAGCAACAGCCAATGCAGATTGTTCATTATGCACTTGTGTAGGTAACTGGGATGGAAATACATGTGGTTCGTTTATTTTTTGTTTCACATTATTATTAAAGATAAAACAGTTATTAGTATATAAATAATAAGAACAACAGTAAAATAATAAAAATATTAATAGCAAAAACAATTACAACAACAACAACATTAACACTAACACTAACCATAACAATAACAATAACAATAACAATAACAATAATAATAATAATAATAATAATAATAATAATAATAATAATAATAATAATAATAATAATAATAATAATAATAATAATAATATTTTTCAGGTAACTGTCCTTTGGTCTGTGTAAATGGTAATCTAGATTCTGCCACCTGTCAGTGTGTATGTACACCAAACTGGTCAGCAAATACATGTGGTATAGTATTATAATTACAAATTTCAATAAATATATAACACAAAAAATCTGAAATTTACAACACAAATTAAGAGGCCAGTTAAAAACTAACATTTCATCAAAACAAAACCATGTCTTAGCCATCTCCGATAAAACTGAAACTACGTGAAAGTGAAATCAGAGGATCTGCAACATCAGTAGCAACATAATGTTTTCCCGCACAAGGCAATTTTAAAAGGGACAAGATCTTCGACTGACGTTTCTGTTTGCTGTTTTCTACCAAAGATTCACAACATAGCGGCGAAGATACCAATAAGAGTGTCGCTGCAGTCTAATGAGATGCTTAACAAAATGTTAAGACCCTGCTTGAGCGTCATATTGTTATTTCCTACTGCACAGAGATTTAATTACCTTTCGCAATGAAAAAATAGCAGCATCATATTGCTGATATTATAAGGATTCCATTTAGCTTTATATTCCTCCAACAACCTCTCCAACACACCCCACACGCACAAACATATTCACTGTATGTACAATGTTAATAATACTAGTAATAATGTTTTTCAGATACATGTAGTTATTGCCAAAACGGTGGTACAGCAGACGCTGCCTGTACAGTATGTGACTGTCCTGCACCATGGTCCGGAACTACATGTAGTAAGTTTATTTTCTTTAAAATCATTTATGTTATTTATAAATTAATAATGTTAGAAGACGAAAATATTTAATGAAATTTAATTAGTAATCTGTAAATGTTTGATATTTAACTTTAGTTATCTAATTTCCGAACATTAATTCTAGGTTATTTGATAGACATCTAAATATTTACCTACCTATCAACGTATCTACATATTGTTCTATCTACCAGCATATGTACATACTTAAATATGTTATAGTAAAGTATTTTAGACAATGAAAATAACAAGAATAAGGAGAAAAAAATATATGGTAGACGTGTGTGTATATATATATCTTCAGTATATCAAATGTTTAATAATTTCAAAAATTATACCTCTGCAGATCAGTTTTCAGATATTAGTTTTGAGAGCTTGTCAAAGGAACAGCATAATGCTAGTAACTGTTGATATTACTTTAATAATTCGTTATTTTTATTTTTTTATTTTATTTTTTTCAGCCACGTGTAGTTTGTGTCAAAACGGCGGCACGGCCAACGCCGCCTGTACGTCGTGTGTCTGTGTTCCATTCTTCACTGGAAGTACATGTGGTAAATTTATTTTACTACTACTACTACTACTACAACTATTACTACTACTACTACTATTACTACTACTACTACTACTACTACTACTACTACTACTACTACTACTACTACTACTACTACTACTACTACTACTACTACTACTACTACTACTACTACTATTACTACTACTACTACTACTACTACTGCTGCTGCTGCTGCTGCTACTACTACTACTACTACTAATAATGTTTTTCAGCTGCATGTGATGTGGTGTGTTCAAATGGTGGAGCGTTATCTGCTGCCTGTACATGTACCTGTGTTGCACCCTGGACAGGGGACACGTGCGGTAAAGTATTAAAATTTTAATAAGTGTCTGTAACATTAAAAGTGTCACTGCAGTCTAATGAGATGCTTAACAAAATGTTAAGACCCTGCTTGAGCGTCATATTGTTATTTCCTACTGCAAAGAGATTTAATTACCTTTCGCAATGAAAAAATAGCAGCATCATATTGCTGATATCATAAGGATTCTTATCATCCAAGGACTCCATTTAGCTTCGTATTCCTCCACCAGTCATCCCCGAACTATCAACACCCTGTCCAAGATACCCCACATGCACTAACATATTCACTGTATGTACAATGTTAATAATAATAATAATAATAATAATAATAATAATAATAATAATAATAATAATAATAATAATGTTTTTCAGCTACATGTAATGTGGTGTGTTCAAATGGTGGAGCGTTATCTGCTGCCTGTACATGTGCCTGTGTTACACCCTGGACAGGGGACACGTGCGGTAAAGTATTAAAATTTTAATAAGTGTCTGTAACATTAAAATATTTGAAATTCACAATACAATTAATGAAGCAAGCAAAAAAATAATAATAATAAAAATTAAAGAAAATATGCCAACAGCAAAAAACTAAATCATCTCTCTGACACCACCAATAAAACTGCAACTACGTTAAAAAGCAAAAAAAAAAAAAAAAAAAAAAAATTCAGTGCAACTAGTAATTGTCAAATAGTCAATAACAAAATTAAATAACGTTAGATTTGCAAGCAGTCTAATACAAAGATGAATTTTACTTCATCACAAAAAGACAGGTAACTGTTATAAATAAAATCGATTGTTTTTATCGTAACATGCAGCAGCAAGAACAGTTTAGTTTACGATTATCTTCTTATTACTTAACTGCTTACAGAAATCACAAACAAATTCATCATCTTGACCGATTGTTGAATAATCCTTTGGACTGAATCAGTACAGGAAGTACAACAGTTCCATATTTCGTTTGCATCTTTGCTGTATACATATAACTTGAGCTAGAAGTACTTTCACTTTCATCATACTCGGATTCCTCGGATTCTGTTTGTGATGATATATCAACACGAAGTTTTCACTTTTCCTTTTCCTGCAAAAGCTATTATTTTGTTTTGATCATTTCTTTTCTCTCTCGGCGTGTCTTTATTTTGATTAAGTTTCTTCAAAGTTTCATTTGTTCAAATATTCAGTTACTGTTTTTCACATTAAACTCATCTTATGACTTAACGGGAGGTCTGTGAAATGATGGATTGAAATCAGAGGTACTGCAACACCAGGCTTAAAGGCAGTTATAAAGATCTTCGACTGACGTTTCTGTTTGCTGTTTTCTACCAAAGATTCACAACATAGCGGCGAAGATACCAATAAGAGTGTCGCTGCAGTCTAATGAGATGCTTAACAAAATACCTATCTAGCTACATAGATATATACAAATTATTTTAGATAATGAAAACATATAAAAAAAAAAAAATAAAATAAAAGAAAAGAAAAAAAAAAAAAGATGTTTTGAGGTGCTACGCGAAATGGCCTGCTCTTGAAATATGTGTCCATTTTCGGTATACTAAATGTCCACATTTACGTCCTTGCAGATAAGTCAGTTTTTTCATGGTAGTTCTGAAAGAATATCAGATATGTATAATAAAATACAATGCAGCTGTCCATATTACATAAACATTTTATTATTTATTTATTTATTTATTTTATTTTTTATTTTTTTTATTTTTTCAGCCACGTGTAGTTTGTGTCAAAACGGCGGCACGGCGAACACCCTCTGTACGTCGTGTGCCTGTGTTTCACCCTGGACTGGAACTCCATGTGGTAAATTATTTTTATTTTTGAAATAAATAAAACAGCAATAAAACAACAATAAAACAACTTCTACAACTATTAGAATCGCTTCTACTGCTGCTACTACTACAAATAATAATATAACATGAAATTCGATTCTGGAGTCTTATAAATATATTTTCGTTAATGCACTATATTACATTAGTTTATTTAGTTTTCATGCTCTAAAGATTAAGGAAAGAGCGAATTTTTGTCGAAAAAAACCCAGCCTTAACATGTTTCCCATAGAAAGAATTTAACCGTGCTAAAAAATTTGCTTCGGCTGTCCCAGATCATGTGTTTGGAAAACTTATTGAAAAGCTTCTAACAGCTACGCGAAAAAATGCTAAACCAGAATAACATGAGTGAACCAAGTAAATTTCATTAAATTAAACATTCATTACATATTGCTCTTATGCACTCCGCAAGGACTTTATCATGTGTATTTATATAATTATATTCTTCTTTCTTTGTATTTATGTATTTATCCATCTATCATTCTGTCCATCTATATCTCATGTAATAAAAATAAGTGTTAAAAAGCATACAAATAGAAACAGCAACAATTTCGCATGGTGCCATGCTGTCAGTTTGAAAATTTTAAAGGCGTCTGCTATAAACTTGCATCTGTTACTTTGTACTAGCTTTGAAATAAAGATGTTGAATCTATATAATGTTAAAGATTCTGTAATATAGTTTAAATCTATTAATACAGCAGAATTAATAATAATTATATGTAGATAACTTTACTAATGGAAAAATACATAATGATCTTGTCATAATTTAAGAGTTTTGAAAGTAAAATGAATAAACAAACATATTACAACCAAATAAAAATTTACTTTTTAATTAATATAAATATATATTATAATCTCAGAATATTAGTGATTTCTGACAAATCATTTCTTATCTTATATTAAATTTAATTGGGATTTCAGATAATATATACTACAGTGTTACTGCATATGTTGTAAGCACTACTTCAAAATGCATATGGAAAAAAAAATATATATATTTTTTTTCATACGGATTTTGAATTATATATATATATATATATAAACCGCAAAGGAAACAGTAATGGAAAAACATTTATTGTTTCAATGACATTCAAGAAAAATTGTAATATTTATATACAGGGTCATTATAAAGTCTTGTGCAGTTTGATTTTTTTTAAACTTATGATCTGTGCATAACAAAATTGGTCACCATTACCACAGTATAACTGATAAAACAGCTATAAAATGTATTTCTAGAACATCAGAATCGTACCAAGTTGAAAATTAAGAATCTTAATAATAAATATATTTATAAATCAGAATTTTATTTTTATCCCCTCCTTTTCACAAATCAGTTCTATGATGCACAGACCAGACAAAAATTTAAAACTGCAAATGTTCTATAACTTTGTTTTTAAGACGTCTGTCCATCAACTCTCTGTTCGAATGGAGGAACAGTGGACACAGCAGCGTGTACGTGTACCTGTCCAACTACTCACTATGGTTCAACGTGTGCAACAGGTATATTTGTTGTGATTACTACTATTATGTTTAAAATGAATGTTGTTTTAATTAAATATATATATATATATATATATCTACTATATTAAACTGTCGAAACAACAACATATTCTAAATACAGGGGTCTTATCATAAGTTCATTGTCTGAAATTTAACTAAAATGATATGAGATGGACGTAGATTATTTCGTACTGTCGCTACTCTTAATGGTAAACTGCACATACATCTTCTCTCAAAGAAGGTAATATTAGACAAAAATGTCGTTGGGCACTATTACTTCTCACGCCTTAACTTCTAATGTAGCAAACAGACCTCGTTCACTGTCTAAATCCTATGCAAAAAAATGAAACTACAATTTGTTTACACCACACAAGCCCCCAAAATGAGCGTGCTTTAGCTGATTTTATAATTTCACGAAACAGGTCATAGATAAATACCTATTTAGGCGCATACAGACCAGATATAAACCGCAAATGTTAGTTTTAAAGAATCTTTTTCTCCAAAAGGACAATTCAATAATAATAAAAAAAATTAAAAAACCCTTTAAATTAGTAATATAATAGTTTATTGTATCTGCATGAAGAGGCTCTTAAGAGGAATGTTGTGTGTGAAAGAACACTTGTAATTTCATATTTGTAACACTAATTAACAAAATCTTCTGCAGTCAAATAGACATTATTACTTTACCTTATTTTTCATTAGCTTGTGTGGCTACCTCTGCGAGCAATGCTGACGTGCAGTGGGTCGCGTACTGTACAAGCAACGGAATGAAGAATGCGTGCCAGCAGGAATGCGGAATCTGTACAAGTAAGTGTGCTGCATCACAATAGGAGAATACACATCAATTATCTCAGGTCTTTAGAAAATATGTTTGTGGTAAATTAAAAATTAACATCTTAATATCGTCATAACCTTATGTACAACAACAGTAAATACTTCTATAATACATACTTTTATACTAATGCTATAGCCACTACTACAACTATTACAACTGCTACTACTGTTATTACTTCTGATGATGATGATGATGTTGATGATTATCATGACTATAATGATATAATTTCATAAACAAATTAATGGGGTAAGTAATGACTTAAAGTAAAACTATTTCAGAATAATGCACCAAATATTTTCTTTTGTTATTTGTTTAATTTTTTTTTTTTTTTTTTAAATAAACAAAACCGTTAACTTTTATAAAATTATAGCTGTAAAACAAACAAACAACAACAACAACAACAGATAAATAAATAAAAATTTTAAAAATTATTTTATTATTTATTAGGATAAACTGGGCAAATGGGCAATTCCACGAGATTCGTATACTTCTACACTGTCTACTCTCTTTTTGTTTTCAGCATGCGGTAACGCTAGTCCACAAACATGCAGAGTAATGCGAGGAAAAAGTAGAAGTGAGGGACTAACCAACTTTTGTGCATCAGTAGCCGGCCAATGTGCTTCAATCTGCACAAGCTGTAATATACAATTTTAGTTACTTACAATATAATACATATTTAAAGCTTTATTTATTTAAAGTGTCTTACGTAACTGTTATATATCTTCATTATTTAACTTTAGATAATTTCCGAATAAAACAGTTATTTATAAAACTAAATCATATAATTATTTAGTAATGGATTACATTAACAGGTACCATTATAAGGATTTTGTTAACTGTATGAATATAATTTAAAAGCTTTTAATTAAAGATAGAACACTTTATTTCATAATTATCTTAGAATTTGTTTCTTTAGTTCCTTACCAAACACGTGCAGGCACACACACACACACACACACACACACACACACACACACACACACACACACACACTATTATAAGCTATATGCAAGAAACAAAAACAAGTGACGACTATATCAATGACTTTAAATATTACAATTGTTAATATTTTATATTTATAAATCACGTGATTTTCTTTCCTTTCTTTTTTTCAGAAATAAGAGATTACAGAGGAGAAACCAGAATAGAAAAATATAATATTTCTTATTTCAAAATAAATTATTATTACAACTCTAAGAGTTTATTTATTCATTTGTCTTCGGCTTAAAATTCTCTCTCTCTCTCTCTCTCTCTCTCTCTCTCTCTCTCTCTCTCTCTCTCTCTCTCTCTCTCTCTCTCTCTCTCTCTCATATACATACTTATATACATATATATTATATATATACACACATACACACATACCCACATATTAGGTACTGGCGTCAGGCACCGCGCAGTTTGCCTGCAAGGCGTGAATCAGTTGAAAATTATTATTTTTTCCCCATGTAGCATGCAGTGTTTACCATACTAAAGAGCAACGTATTCACTTTCCAACACACTGTCTGTTTTTGTTTTGATGGGGATTAAGATTTTTATATATATATATGTATTTTATTTGTTTTAGCAGAATCGTGCCACTGCGCAAGCTTCCTGCGTATCGGAAAATACATATGATTTCTTTTCTGCCATCCTGTGTTTTCCCCATTCGCAGAACAACGTAAAATTAGTCTCACATGAAAGGGCATGGGTTCCTTACCCTTCGGTTGAGCTGAACTCAGCCCTTTGACCCCACTACCAGTTAGCTTACCCTACCGTGATTGTAGTCTTTTTACTTTGATCGAAATGCAGTTTTAATTATAAAAATCGTATTATAATTTGGCATGTTATTATATTTTAAAGTATTTAGAGAAAACTGTCCAACGTTTCGGCTGAAGAGCAGGGCATAAATCGGTTAAATGCCTGAAATGGGTATCGATAAAGTTGCTTGGTGCTCTTCAATATGGGGAAAAAATAAACATAAAGATAAAATAGATAATAATGTTATTGTATGCTTGTTTGCGGTAATGTCCAGTGTTAGTTCGTAATTTACTAATCGGTGGTGCGTTCGATATGGTTGAAGGAAGTTCGTTACAAACGAAATATGAATTTTGGACGTTAATTTTCGGGATCTTTGAGTAGCATGGACCAATGATTTTTATAAAACAAAAATAGGAAACTCATTGTTTGCATACATAATAGTACATGTTTTAGAAGTTGAGTGCTTTTTGTGTTATCGAAAAAGAGTGAAAATTTAATTTTTAATACATTTTTAAAAAGGCTGGTTGCCGGACCTTTAATTTAAAAAAACAAACATTTTCTGTTGTAAAACTGTTTCAAGCGTTATAATGAATGTATCAAGGCAATCATTCAAATAACACGTGATCAATTTGCTTTTTACATGTAAACACGATCTCTAATGCATTGAAAATGGAAATAAATATATATAAATAAGAATTATAATGGTTTCAAGAATCGTTTTACAACTTCGTACTCAGAACTGTCTGCTATGGAGTTATAACAAAGTAATGTGTCCACATAACGAGAATAGTCATATTCATGAGCCAGTGTCTGTGAAAATTTTATTCTCTTTTTTTAAATTTTATTACTATTTTATCATTTATTTATTTTTTGGGCTGGCGACGTCGTAATAATATCTGAAAAAAATATATAGTACGAAACGTACGAGATGGTATGACGTCAGTTACGAAAAAAAAAACTAAAAAAGGTTTCGACCTTTGCAGCAATTTCTATTCAATAATAGACTCGTATCTATGTATACGAGGTAATTATTAAATGACATATTTTCCCAAATTAATTTTACTAATACATTAAGAACTGATTCCATTATGAAGGCATACCTATATAAACGTTTGTAAACTCTAATCGGCGTTCGACGCTGCCATATTGGATTTCAATCGGAAGTTTCCGTGATGCCACGGAAATTTTTAACCTTCCAAATTAAATTATTTTGCGTATATTTTTCAGAACTTTTTATGATTTACACTGATACAGGTAAGGGTGGTTGTTCATAGTACCAAACCATGATGTCACACGCCTTTTCTAACTACTTTTTCAACGTAATCAAACTTTTCAAACTGGATTATGTTTGTGTAAGTGCGTGAAATTATAATGCGGAATAAGATTATTAATGTATTAACTTTTGTGCCGTTACGAGTTATCGTTCCTGTTGATCCGTGCTTCTTTGAGACTGTAAGGTTAAAATGAAGCCAGCGAACTTTTAGAACCGTTATGTCAAAGAGTTATCAGTTGCTGAGATAATTCTATAACCAGATATTTGCTGTTTTTTTTTTTTTTTTTCAATTCCAGCATTAATGTAATAACCAGTAGATTTTACATGTCCAGTGACCAAGACATTGAACACACCTCAGTAATTATCACTTTAATATTGTTTTTGTTTGTAATTTAAAGCAATGTATTTTATTTTTATTTATTTTTTACTTATTTATTTATTTATATATTTTTTTCACAATATATATGTTATTTGTTTTGGGGAGACTTCTTTTCACTAAATATATGAATTTTAATATCAGTTTTAACTTCTTTTTTTTGTAATTTTAAATATTAAATGAATTATTATTATTATTATTATTATTATTATTATTATTATTATTATTAATATTATTATTATTATTATTTCTTCTAATTATGCAGAACAATTTAACTAAAAATCTAAATTTCTGGTAATTATTTGTTCATTTCAGAATTATATAGTGCAAAAATGGAAGAAGATGATCTCATTTAAGTTCAAACATTAATTTGATGAAAACATTCAGTTGTTCCATTTTATTTTATTACACTGTCCTTTTCTGTTACTATTTTACACTAAATCAACTAGTGCATGTTTATTTAAATCTAATTTATTCAGGTCTCTGAAATATGAAAACATAATATTGTTTAGAAACTCAGTGATATTTCCTCACCAACAGCATAGTTATTTGACTCTGTCACTGAAATTAACATAATATTAAATTTTAAAAAATTGAGAAGAAAGAATTTCTAAAAATTATAAAACTAAAATTAATTCTATTATTTCACTTTCCAGTTCAATATTGAAATAGATGGATACATTCCACTAAACGGTGTTTCTAATCAATCTATACATACATATTTACTGTACAGCAGTGTTTTAAGAGACACCTTGCAATGTTATAACAACTAAAATCATGTACATATCCATTCTTTAGATAATGAAATAAATTATCTTTCCACTGCTGAAATGATTATTACTACTTAATTATCTACAAGTTACAATACACTCTGCTATCTTGTCACTATATAGTTCTTTATAAACCATTGCCAGCTGTAAAAAATATAAAACCACATTTTAATTTTAAATTATCTAATCTCACCTAAATTCCAAATTACATTAACTTAAAAAAAGAGTAACAATTGTTAAAACTAACATGAAAAAATCCCAATCCAGTCAGAGCCCCATCATTAACTTTTTATTAATTGTGAAACTAAAAAAACATATTTCAGTATAGTTTATTCATTTATTAACTTTTAGGAAAAATTCTGTTTATATTTTATTTTTCATGACACGTATATTAAGATTTTATATTACTTTGTTCATTAATGTGTGTATAGTATAATGATAAAAATGTAATATGTTAAATGTGTTTTTGTCTGTTTATTCAGACTCCAGAGACAGAAGAGCACAAAAGAAAGGTGTATATAACTTTTTAATATCTAGAATTATTGTTATGAGTCATTCATAATCCTTAAGTTTACTAAAAAAAAAAAAAAAAAAAAAAAAAAAAAAAATTAATAGAAACAATTAGAAATAGAAAAAAAAAGAAAAAAGGAAGAAGAAAATAACGTTTTATTTTCATCAATTATTATATATTAGATATTATTATATTTCTCTTTCCTAACAAAGTCTGGCCTCTAAAAAGAAAATCTGGAAGTAACAAAAATTAATTTATTCAACAATTTCAAATTTCATTTTACTTACAGGTCCACATCTCTGCAAAAAACACTATCTACAAGAGAGTTATTATTAATAAATCTTAATTAAAGTTATTAACAAAAAAAAAAAAACACACCCAAAAACCAACCCAACAACAACAACAAAAAAGAAGAACAAGAAAAAAGAGTTGTTGGTAGTAATTTTTTGATATATTATTAGATCTTGATTTTTCATATTACTATTTTAAAATCTTTATTTAATAACAAAATAGTCTGGTTTTAATATTTGATCCATGTTTCTTAGAAGTGTATCTTTGCCTAAAACAAACTGTTTAATAAATAAATACTGATACTAAAAGGTGTTCTTTTATTATTTTCTTTTTTATTTATTTAAATAATTGTAAAATATCTGTACATTCATGTGTTATGATTTTTGTTTTTGTTGTATAATCAATCAAAGAAAATTAATATTTTGACCCTAACTTACACTTTCTTCTTATTGTATATCATTTTTATATTGTATTTGTAAATATCTGTACATATTTGATTTATAATATTTAAATTTTTATTTTTTTTTGAAATGACCAATCAAAGTAAATTCATGTTTTGCTTCTAAAAAATTTAAAATTTTTTTTTTTTAAATTTATTTATCAAACTAAAAAACTGAACTACAGAAATGTTCTTAAAATATTGAAAACTTAAAGACTGAAAAATGAACTTTCCTTTTTATTTAAAATATCTGAAAATGTTTAAATAACTCAATGGAAATTGTTTTTATATTTTGAAATCCACACAAACTGTATCAGTAGTAGTCACTTGAGAAATATAACTCAGAGTTTCTTTGTAAATATTCTTAAATTTGAACTTACTTAAGTAAAAACTGTTCTATATAATTAGTTAATGTTGAAAGCCTGTCATGGTGTTGCAGCTGTCTATGGTTTATAAATTATTTTGATGGGATTGCAATCCTTAAATATGCCAACAATTAAAAGAATAATGTGATCAACAGCCCATGAACAATCATAATTTAGATTACTAACATTTTATTTCATTTAACACAGACAGAACCTGTACATAAATTTAAAAAAAAAAAACCCAAGTAAAACAGACATTTTAAAATAAGTGCACATGTAATGTAAATATTAAGAATATATATATGTAAATTACACATACGATATATTTATTAGCATGTATTATATTAGAAAACAGGCATTATTATAATTTTTGAATATCAATATGCCAAGATTTAAATAAAAAGAAAAAAAAAAAAAAGAAAGAAAAAAAATAGATAATAAAAAAAAGAAGTAAAAAAGATCTTATTAATATGTAAAACAATTCTTCCCACCTGCATAGCGGAGAGCTGGGTGTCAACAAAGTGTCACCGTCTGTATGTTCATAGTAACACAACTCCATATCCTACCTAATGAAAATTAGACTTAAGACAAAGAAGACAAGTCTGTCATTTAAAAAAGAAATTTTTGATGCCAAAAGTGAACATTTGTCTCTCAGGTTTGTGAATTCCTCATGTCATAGCCAATGGAACATTGTTTTCCTTTAACCTTTTTGATATATTTTATTCTTTTTTATTTCAAGAACTTCACAGAATAAATAAGAACATTTTTTTTTTCTTTTCTTTCTTTGTATTCCCCCCTCCACGAAAGACCAAGCCCCTCCTTTCTATATAATCCACACGAAAAGATCACTCTTTAAATCGATAAGCAGAAATGCTGGAACATTCGGGACTATTTCCCCCAAAATGACTGAAAATATTTCCTATCTCGGCCTATGGCAGTTTCAAATATTCTGGTGACATTTCACTTAAGTTAATGTGACTTATTCCAGAAATGACAATAATTTGAATAAAACTTAAAAGGAACCCAGGTTCAAAAATGGATATTGGAAGATCGATTTAAAAAAAATTAAACTGTCAACAGATTTGTTTTAACATGACATAAAATTAGCATTACCCAATCCAAAAAGTTAGCAGTTATAAGATATTGAAGTCTTACATTTTGCACATCGACGTGCGTACATAAAACTGCAAAACTGAAACCTAAACGTAAAGGGAAACAACTGTAGACAAAATTTTACATTTCCGGGAAGAAACACTTTATACAGTGACTGTAAGCTGTGTAAATTCTGCAAATATATATGATGTCTAACCTTACAAAACTGGAAGAAGAAGCCTTAAAAAGAAAAGAAAGATTACGAGCACTTAGGGAAAAACGGAGAGACATAAATGATGACAACTTAAGGCATTATGCAATGGAAATCGACGAGGAAAAGAAGGACAAACTGCCACGGTTTGTGACACCATTAGATTTAGAGTCAAAACTCTTTATAGTTTACAACGCCAAGATTAATGCTCCACTGATATTGGCGTTACAACAAGTTTGCTGCTTTAAAGAGTTTTCTGAATTTTCAGATTACTACATGTAAATCTCAGGCTGGCCCACAAGTTCCCGGTGCTTCATCAGAATAAGTTCAATTACAAAAACTGTTTTCAATTTTGTTAAAATATTACTGATATTAATATTAGAAATGGTCTATTACCAGTATTACTATTAGGTACGTGACAGATAATATAATAATAATAATAATAATAATAATAATAATAATAATAATAATAATAATAATTATTAATTATTATTATTATTATTATTAGTAGTAGTAGTAGTAGTAGTATTCTGAAATGTCTACAATACTTGGATGAGCTTTAATTTAAAGCTTTTTAAAAGAAAGAAAATATTAAAATTGTGTGAATATCTAAAGAAACGAGGTTCTTACAGCAGCTTTAATGCCTTGAAATTGCATTCAGAGGAAACCTACTTAATAATTTTGTAGTAATTTCATGACTTTATTATATTTTCTGTTATATTGTAAGATTTGTTTTTAAGGCCAGTTTTTCGAAGTTACGTTCCACAGGATGAAACTCTGAAGGAAGATTTTATTCAGGTGGAGTCAAAAATCTCAGATGGTATGTTATAAACATTTCATTATTATTAGCAAAAAGATTTTATCAAGTTCTGTGTTAACTGTCACTGTGTCAGGTACATATTATGAAATGAGTAGGCATAAAATGTAAGTTAATAATGTAGTATGCATTCTAGTAATTATAGTACCATCTAGATACAGGTTGTATTTCTTTTATTTAAAATCAGAAACATTTTTCTTTTTGTTGCTTTGAGCAGACAAATGAATGTGATACCTTAGCATGTGTATGCTTGACTGTACATAATCTTTTTTTCAGGTTGCAGTGTATCAAATTATGTTATTAAATATGAGACATTCTTAGGCTTTGGCATTTCAAATACAGGACATTGAAAGTGTAGTATAACAGTGAACTTGGTTTAAACAATAGTATAAATTACTGGTAATTAATACAGAAAATAAATTATACAATAGTGGATATGCATTTATACCTGCATTGACTAAATTTTTAGTTTCAGAGAAAGTTAAAGAACAACTTGAAGCTGGCAAAACAAAACATATACTTGAAGAAGTGGTAAGATTACAAACATAATCTATATACTGTAAATATCTGACGTTTTTCTAATGTTAAACTGACATAATTGCTTATAACATTTTAATCATTTTATTAAATCTTTGTGCAGTCACTGGTAATATTTAAAATAAATTTCTGGAGAATTTTCTTTTATACCATTTCAGTTATTTGCTTTGTTTGTACTTGCACTGTTTACATATTTGTATATTATAATTTAGGATCTGTTAAATCTTGCACCACGCAAACCAGACTGGGATCTCAAGAGAGATATAGCTCCAAAACTGGAAAAACTTGAAAGACACACACAAAGAGCCATTGCTGAACTGATAAGTGAGTAATGTTTTAAAGTCACATAACTGTTTTGTAAATTGAAACTGATTTACACTATATTGATGTGACGGCATATGAGCCGTGAATATCAGTTACATTCTGGTTTTTTCTATCTTTCATATTAATACAAAATGTAGAAGTCATGCTATATATGAGTAAAAACCTGAGTTCACAGGTTCCTTTTGTGTCATCAGTCTCACATTAAACAATGATTTGTTTTTTGTAAAATAAAAATTTATTTTATATGAATATTCCTTAATGTAGAAAATGAAATATATGATATCAGATATAATTTTAATGTTGCTGTGATTTGCTTGGAGCCATTCTTTTGATGTTGATCTCCAGTAATAATCATAAATTGAGTACTGAAATCATTGAACAAATTTGATATTTATTAAAATGTTTATAATAGTGTGAGAAAATGTTGAAAATAATAATCTGTTTTAAAATATTTTTAAAATGTATATATATACTAAAATTCTGGTGAGATATTTGGTAACATTTAATTTCGTATAATGCTGATTTGCCAAATTTATTTGATGGACAGTTACTTTGAATTTCAGTTCTTATTTTATGTTTCTAAAATGTAAGTTGTCTTAGCATTATCACATGAATATCTAAGCCTATTTAAATTCTTATGTACTGAAAGTTGTTGGCAAATTACTGTTTAGATATATTTGTTTATATCAAACATAAATCCAGCAGTGGTACAAATTATGATCATATCTTTCACACATATGATCTGATTTCTTTAGTGGATCATAAATAGGCTTAGTTTAGATTCATTTTCTAAACATATTTGGTTATTTGATTGAATGAGTCAAATCATGAATCTGGAATGTGTGTTTATGGTGACCTTTTAGATTGATCTCAACTTTTTAAAAACATATATATACATTATTTCTATAAAAGAAAATTTAGGAATTTCTTCCTATATGCTCCAGTATATACATTTAGATTTACCAATATTGAATATGACACGATATGTCTGTATCTCTCTAAATGTGTAACTTGATTTTTCTGACTACTTGTTTATTTGTGGTTTTACTGTAGGCAGAGGAGATTAGTTTTACTGACAAATATCAGGATAATTTAGATTATATTTTTCTAATATGATTTGGAGGAATTTCACATTTATACCCATGTTTTCCATGTTATAAAACATTTTTTTAAATAATATGTTAGTTGAATTTTAAATAATTACTCATTGAATTATTTACTGAATTTACAGGAGAACGTTTAAAGGCAAGTCAGGAAGATCTAGCAAATGTTGTCAATGCAAGTGACTTGATGAAATCAGTGGATGATGAAGATGCAGATTAAAGGAGGATGTTACTGCTGACATGCAAGATTAATTGATTTTTAAGAACTTAAATGTCTGATGATGATCATACAAAATGCAGGTGATGATATGACACTTGAGAAGTAGAAAGACTGGTTAATAGTTGCGTGCAATTTTGTGAAAAGCTTAAAAAACACCAGCTTACTTTTGTGAAGAGCAGTACTTGTATTACTATGTACTGATTTGATTTGTATGTACATCATGGTTCTCGCTAGCAAGAAAAATGGGAAGAACTCAAAAATGACTTCTCCCTGTAGACAATGGGGAGAAGTGAAGTTTTATCACTTAATTTGAATACAAGTTCAAAAGAACTGTTTATTGTCAGCCTCTAATTACAACAGCAAAACAATCCATTTTTGCAGCTGTTTACACACTGAATAGTCTCTGTAGTACTTGTTCATAGATACAAAGTGTATCAGTTAATGAGTAACATAAGAAGAATAATCATAGTTGTCATTAAAAAAATTCCATGACACTCACAAGAAACAAAAAATCTATTAAACTAGTTTCTTGTGGCTTAAAGCAAAATGCAAAAAGTTGGCTGTGTAATTTTTAACATGTTATTTTTGTTTTTTATTAACTTACTAAAAATGAATGCTATGTAGAGTGCCATGGGTTAAAAGTGTGGCGAAGTTTGCTAAAAAAAGTGATTATTTTTCCCATGTTGCCCCTTCACACGAATCCTATACCTTACAAGTTGAAAGGTTTTATTACATTTAAACCTCTTTATGTCAGAACTGAGCAGTGATGAGATTAATAAAATAAACTGTTTTAAAACTTTATTTCTTTTCAGTGTTTTATTTTATTGCTGTAAGATCAGTGAATATTTTAGGTTAATCAGTGTCACATTTAGAATAACACTGATCCAGTTTAAGTTGTGCAATGAAGGCTGTGTAATGAAGCAATGCTCACAGAACTTGTTCCAATTTGATTGCCAAAATGATCAATACAGTAACAGAAAGATGCAATACACCGGTACTGTTGATAATTTCCATTTGGTGCACAGTTGAATGTCCAACTACTAAGACCAGTCTTTTTGTATGCATCAAAGTCACGTGCACATTCTACAAGTAAATACGTATTAAAATTAGACAATAAAGAAATGATCATCTGACTTGTTTATTTTAGATAACTTTTCAATAGTCATAGATCTAATAATATTTTAACTGATGTATTTATGTTAAAGGTGAATCATATATGTAGTATATTTAAACCAACTACACTTATTTTTGATTGTATTCCCATATAAGTATAATTAATATAAGTCGATGTTAAATACGGTAAAATGTCATACCAAAATAATGTATTGTTTCAGATATTCTGTTTTTTTAATACTTACAGATATATATTCTCTTTTGTCTACTTTATTTTAAAAAATAAAACATTCTATTATGAAGACCAAAATATAAATAAACTGTGTTTACATTTTTGAGTTGTTTTTTTTTTCAACAGCTTGGTTGCTGCCTAAAGTGGAGATTTCCATACACACACGTTGAAGTTATTTATCATACTAAAATAAGAACTAGAATTCGACTACAAATACACTTCTCTATTTTCTGTCACAGTTCTCATTTTTATAATGTAAATGAAACTGTCTGTACTTACAACTGCTCAAAATTTGGATTCACCAATGTTGGCTTTAGAATTTATATAGTAACACACACAACAGAACCACACTAAAAATAGATGAGTACTAACCAAGATTCAATGTTTAGTGAAAGTAAATTAAAAAGATAAACAGGGTTTGGACAATGGAACTTCCTAGGAAATTGGAGCAACAAACGTTTCGGTGTCTGTTTTGATGTAATGATTGTTGTTGATATATTAGATTAGTTACTTAATAAACTGGTTTATGCCACTTACTGTGATCCTTTGCACTGTTTAGGTTTGTAGGTTCCATCAGGATTACAGTCGAGTTTACCAAATAGAGAATTTCCCTTCATCTGAGCTTTTTTTTCAGCACCTGTCCATGTAGTGTAAATGAAAATACTTATTAATAACCCAGGACTTAATAGCAAATCATTTTATCTGTCATCTGTTGGGAAGGGACCCCCAAAATCCAGTAATGGTTATTTGTAAATTTTCTCCATTCTGCAAGTTCTATGAAAAGTGATATATATTTTACTGATTATGAAATAGATCAGCTTTACCAGGTTGTGTTTAAGGGGACACTTGGCAAAAGATAAAAATATTGTAAAAACTTGAAAATGATCAAAAGTTACTACAATAAAAAGAAAATAATTGTTCTTTTTTTCAGTAAAATAGTCTATGTGTTGTCTGATTCTAAATGAAAATTCACCTCGCTGTGTTCTCTGACAGGTGAGAGTATTCACGTCACAGGTCAAATGAGGCTCACAAACACTGTGGGCTGGTGCACCAAGCAGATGATTGGAGACACATCTCTCACCCACACCTGTAAGTGTCACAGTAAACTGACGTTTAAACCTAACAACTAACACAACTTACAGTTTTCTGTGGAGATATAAAAATAATATGTTAAATATGTATGAGTAAGGTACAAAAACAAAACGGAAACCTTTTGAATGATTCCATATTTTGAATACTTTATTTAAAACAGTAAAATAACAAGCTAATAAAAATGTCTCAGATCTCTCCATATATTACGTATATCGTTTTGTAAAAAAAAAAAAAAAAAAAAAATGTTATATTTCAAATTTCAAGAATAGGAATTTTGTACATTTCTGTAGATGAAATAAAAAATGGTTTATTGTCTGTAAGAACACCTGTCACTGAAACAGAATAATGAATAATTGTCAGGTTGTCTATGTATTAGTTGTTCAGAGAAATATACTGAAACACAGAAACATCCTCCCAGCATGCCGTGTCTCACTCGTTTACGTCATATGGTACCTCGCCGCGTAAGCATCTCTGTTACGTTGTGCTCGTATTTTGTGAGGAATTTTGCCAATTTTCCATTGATCCTAAGAAAGTGATTGCAAAGGACAGTGCTGAGAAGAAGAAGTAGATGATGTCCATTGAATTAAAGCATGAAATCATGGAAAAACATGAGCGGGGTATGGATGTAGTTGGCTAGGCAGTACCAGCATAGTGTTTCTACGATATGTACCATACTGAAGCAGAAGGAGACAACAAAGACTGTAACTCCAGCCAAAGGCGTTAAAATAATTTGTCTGATCTCCAAGATAAATAAACTTTACAAAACCTATTTATTTCTTTACATTATCTTTTATTATTATTATTTTTTTTTACAATATTTGTCATTTATAAATACATTTTTCTTATTCAAAAATTGGGGTGGCTTTGGGGCATTAATCGTATTTTAGTTCATTTCATTTGGGGAAAACTGATTTGTTATACGAGCAAATTGAGTTACGAGCTCGGCCACGGAACGAATTAAACTCGTAAGTCAAGGTACCACTGCATATATTAAAATAGAAAAATACATTAAAATACAAGGATGTACAAGAAAATGAAAAACCATTTCTTTTGTGCTCCTGTACGTAACTCTTAGTATTATAATCAATTTTTGACTCAAATGTTTATTAATGATTAGTAAAAACAAAAAATAAATTAAATAGCGAAGGAAACAAAATGAAGGAAAGAAAAAAAAACAATACAACTATGGTATATTTTGCATGTATGTATATAAAAATAATAAACTAAATAACAACAACAACAACAACAATAATAATAATTGTAATAATAATAATAATAAAATTATATAAAATTATAAAATAAAATTTAATTAATGCAGCTTATATATTTAGAGCAAATTTGTTTCGAACAGATACACATTTAAATCTAAACACAGCAGTTTTTCACCTACAGCTATCCTATTTTTTCAAGTCACATTCTAAAAGAAACTGTCAGACAAGAAAGTATGTTGGAATGTCTCAAAACGTATCAAGTATTATCTTTGTGTGTACTGTGAATTAACAAGGCTCGTCCGACCCAAATAGTTCAGTTTCCGCCTATCAATATTTTAATTATTACACCAACTAAGAAAGGCAAAATCGATGTAGTGCACATAATTTGAGTTATCTCCCTTAGTAGTATTTCTACACATTTATTTAGAAATATTGCAATACTATAATTGTTTAATGTATGAGTAACGAATAGCTCACCAAAAACCAAGCAAGCACGCACACACACACACACACACGGATTCGAAATTAAAAATATGACAACAATTGCTACTGTTTGAGGGCCGTAGAGAAAGCAACCGATATCTAATAATGTATGCAAAATTTCACATTTTGACAGACGTTAAGAGGAATTTACTCACTTGATCTAAATTATTTCATGAAAAATTAAAATATCATTAGATCAAATAGAATATGTGTTTTAGGTTCATTAGACTATCTAGGGTAAGTTCACAGGGATTATAGGACAAGACAAGAAGTTTATTTCTCTAAAGAAATAAAAACGATACATCTGTGGTATGTTTTGCATGTATGTATATGTGTATGTGTGTATGTGTGTGTGTGTGTGTGTGTGTGTGTGTGTGTGTGTGTGTGTGTGTGTGTTTGTGTGTGTGTGTGGGGTGTGTGTGTGTGTGTGTGTGTGTTTGTGTGCGTGCTTGCTGTTTGGTGAGCTATTCGTTACTCTAGTTGTTTTTTATTGTTATAGAAAATAACTTTTGAAATATTATTTAAATGTATAATAATATTTTATATACTTATTTCTTTCATAAGATAAAAATGTATATTTAAAAATATAGTGGATCTCGTCAACAATATCAGAATTACAATACTGAACCATCTACCAGTTTCTGTTGGAAGCTTGACATTACTGGTTCTAAATTTACATAATTTTCTAGCATTTTTTGTTGGCAGCTTGAACAGATAATGTTCTAATTTAAATTCATCTTTAAACATTCTATAGTTAATGCCTTTAGATAATTCAAATTTATCTCTATTCAGTTTTTGTAAGAACTGATCACATAAATTTCTTTTAACAACATGTTTCAACCACAAATCATTCACTTTGACACATGAACAAATGTTACATAAATCTCATTCATTTAGTATAGAAGATAACCAAGGATCTGATATAGTGTTTATACTATGGTTATAGTTAACAAAAAGTATAATACACCAGACAGTTTATACTCTTTACAGTTAACAACCGTTGACCAAAATGTAATTATTCTTACTTTATTACTTACAGACAATGGATATCTCCCTAATTCACCATAAACCATAAAGCTTGGTGTTGACTTATTAATACGTAATATATATTTGCAAAGCTTCAGATAAAGTCTTTCATAATATCTAAATGTCTAAAATCCCAGATTTCACATCCGTATAATAATATCAGTTTTACAATTTTTTAAACAAATATGACAGTTGATTAATATATTAAATTCTCTGCAGTTTTTAATTAAGCAAACACTGATTTGAAAAACAACTAAATGAAGAAGAATTCCATGGAGAGAAGAGAAGATCATTCTAATGGAGGATGGAAATATACTCACAGGTAAGAAATTGGCTGATCTTTCAGCAAAGGCCTATGCCAACCAAGGTGACATATTCATCATAACAACTCAGATGAAAGAAACATGAAGGGAACAGAAAGAAGCGGTAAGTAAAGATTCCATGATAAATACTATAACTCTATCAGAGCTTGAAACGGCTCTCAAACATCTAAAAAAAAATAAGGCCCGGACAGTATTATTAATAAAATGCTGAAACAGCTAGCTGGTATTGTACCACTCAACACACGCCGGGAATCCAAGATCATGATATAAGCCACTAAATTCAAGTCTTTGTCTCAACATCCATCCAATAACATAATTAATGACTATTCCTGCAACTGACTCAAAACTGTATATTTCATAAACTGAGCAAATGACTCCTGAGGCATCATAAGGCAAAATTGGCAGAAAAAATCCATCAAGTTAGCACTGCCGGCTGCATTGTGGAAAATGTTAAGGTCTGTACAATTGTCCAACACCCCACCTAGAGAAGAACAGAATAAAACAACAAATGCAGTGGAAATTGGAAGAGTTGGAATATAGATCACTGACCTTACCGAGAGCAGGAACATTTTCTTACAGGGAAACTATGCTGCAGAGATCGAGGCTCTCATTCATACTGCCAACATCATCAGCACCAAAGAGAACTGCTGACATGTCGTCTTTCTCACAGATGGTCTCTCTGCCCTCCAGGTTTTTGAAGACAACAAGCTAGGCAGACTTTCAGAAGCATATATCCTTTCAGTAGTGTCAACCAAGACGTGTTCCACTGCATCTCAGCTCACTGTGGCATACCCAGAAATAATAAGGCAGACTGTCTGGACAACTACAACAACCCTCCAGAAAAAGTTGATGGCACAATTAGTGATCAGCAGAGGACAGTATCATTCATAGTCACTGCTGGCCTTGGCGTGTGGTCAAAAAGCGAATGAAAAAAAAAAAAAAAAAAAAAAAAAAAAAAAAAAAAAAAAGAAATCAGTTGATCGGTTGATTAAATCTTTCTTAGTATTTATGAACGATCCAAATTTAAAACAAGTTCGCGTTATTTAGACTCAGTAACAATTTCTGTTTCCATATTATTACAAATAAATCTTAAAGTATTTGTTTTTGAATTGCCTCTGAAAAAAATCATAATTTTTGACTTGGCAGACTAACTCTTAAATTCCATGTGTTACAATACATTTCAAAACAACTGATGTTGAAAATCATCTGCTGTTTCTGCTAGTAGTACAGTATCATCAGATTTAACAATACAAATAAGATATACAATTAATATTTTCCGCATTAATTCTGTTACTGTTTGAATTCCTTTACAGTTTTCTGTAGTTAAACAATTTGCTAAATCATTTAAGTGTAATGAAAATAAAAAAGGTGAGCAATTTTCCGCTTCCCTTACTTCATTACTGCAAGGAAAATGTTCTGATTTACAACCATTATGTACAATTCTTTTTTTATGCCGTCGTACAATTTAAATATTATTCTGAAACATTTTCCATTAATATCAATTCGATAAAAGCACTGTACATATTTTTCCTCTTTCTTTTTAGTAATCCAAACAAAAATTAGTATACAAAATGTTACTGCTGCAGAGTAACGTTGTCGAAATCAAGACTGATTTTATCCCCATTAATTCAACTTGATCAGTCTATTATTAATTATAGATGTAAATAATTTCCCTAAACAACTTTATAATAGATCGGTAATTTCTCGGATCGAGTTGGTTACCTTTCTTCTTATATATAGGTACTATATTTCCTTCCTCCGAACCTGTAGGAATTATTCCTGTATGAAATATAATGCAAAATTAAATAATTTAACATAAATAGGTAAGAAAATATCACATGTAGAAATAATATATTCATTAATAATCTTTTCATTCCCAGGCGCTTTGTTATTCTTCGTATTTAATATACATCATTTTATTGCGTCACCTGTAGCTCGACTATTAAGTGGATTATTTGTACAGTCCATGTTAGATATAATTTTTAAATATATTTTATAATTATTATTACAAGATCCGAACTGCAAAATTTAATATCAAACAATATTAATTTATTGTTTTAAACTGATGATAACGATAAAGATGATGACGATAATAACAACAGTAGCAGCAGTATAGTAGTAGTAATAGTAGTAATAGAAGTAGTAGTAGTAGTAGTAGTAGTAATAGTTGTAGTACTTGTAATAGTAGTAGCAGCGGTAGCAACAGTAGCTATATTTCGGTATTTAAAGTTGCTTACTTTTTAAGGGTTTTTGAACGTAGCAGGCACGATACTCATATTATAATTTTGTTTTATCTCGTATGTATGCGATTTAGTAAATAATATTGAGTCGCTAAATTAAACAGATGAAAATTGCTGTACCGTCTCACATTAAGAATTGTTTATGAGCTGGCGTCACGTTTAAGATGTGAAACACTCTGTTATCTGTAATATAGTGACACTGAGAAATAACAACTTAGCTAAATTAGGACAGATATTCTGCAATCTGCGAGTCAATGTGGCGATCACAGCTCGTCACTCATGCACTGAGCACAGGCGTCGTGTCAGCTGTAGCCATTTTATAAAATTTACACCAGAGAATGGAGGAAAATTAATCAAGAAAATGTACACGATGGCACGGTCTGTGTAAAATCCCTTCGCAGTAGAGCTCGCGTTAACATGAGAAAATCAAGAAATCGCGATCTGACAAGAACTAAATAAGCTAACGCTGTATTATAAAGCATTAAAATTAAAATTATTATTATTAATATTATTATTATTACTGCTAATGTTGTTGCTGTTACTACTAGTACAAAAAACTATTAGTATTAATACTACAGCTACAACTACTACTACTACTGCTACCAATAATATAACAAGAAATTCAATTCTGAAGTTTTAAAAATATGTTTTCGTTAAAACATTGTATTACATTAGTTTATTTAGTTTTCATGGTCTAAAGACTAATCACATTTTTGTTAAATTAACAATAGCCTTAACATGTTTTAATACTATTATTTCTTTACTACTCCAACTTTTAATACTGATACCACTTCTACTACAACTAGTTCTGCTATCAGTCAAACCGTTAGTGTTATCACTGTTATAAATATTGTATTTTTATTATTTTAAGTGTTATTGCATTTAATGTAACTATGTTACTACTAACTCTCCTACTACTATTACTGCTACTAATTTTTTATCGTTATTACTGTTATTATTATTATTATCAGTACAATTTACTATTTTAAATTAACTTCTTATTAATTATATTACAAAAAAAATTCTTCTTCATTGCAGAATTGAATGGTTAAATGTAGTAGAATATCAGTAATGTGCGCCTAAAAAAAAAAGAAAAAAAAAAGAACACATTGATATCTAAATCGGTAGCTGTCGGTTACCAGTTCTTCAAATATATTGCCTTTTCCTTGTGCATCAACAAATTAGATTATTGCATTTTCTTAAATGGCAAAACCTTATCAATCAAAGATCCAAATGACCACTCCCTGGGCAATTGAGACATTTTTATGGTTACATTTCTGATAAAATATCTGCTTGATTTCACTGTGAAAACTCGAGAGATAAACTCGACATCCCATATCCAATATCTATATAATGACTGGAAGACGTTCGGCTGTGTCTAATACATTCACGCTCTACGGAGTGGATTACACTGTGTAAACTTCAATAAATTACTGATTCTCCATTTACCCGCTCAGTGTGCTTAATTCAGTTATAATTACTACGAAATATTAATTTTAGATTATTCAAAATAAAGGCTTTTTTCGTTTTAAATTCAGCGTTTATATTTATCATTCATTTAATCATGTTTAAACATTTAATCATATTTATTTATTTATTTGTGTATTTAATACTTTTTTCTTCATTTTTTGTTTTATTATATTATGTTATTACCGTCACCATTATTATTGATTATAATTACTTAATTAATTTGTTTTCTTATTTACTAATAATTAACATGTACTGTTGACGATCTTTAAAGATTCACATATTTCGTATTTAGTAAAAACAATTAGCTAAACGACAAATTAGGCGGCCCATTAGGCACACTGATGTCTGAAAGGTTAACACACAAATATTCGTGATAAACACAGAGGAGAAAGACAGTTTGCTAAACTCCTGGGAGGAAACGGCCGCGTGAAGTTAATTTAATGAAATGACACGATTTTCTGGCTCATTTAACGCAATCTTTCAGTCTAACTGATCAAATCTGAGAGTTTGTCTCTTAGTCAACTGGTCAGTAGGGGATAACTCTAGTGTACTTTTCACAAAACTTGTTTACCTGCTGGAGTCATGTCTGTAGTCACAGGCGTGTGATCTGTTACTTATCTTTATTTAACAAACAAAATAAAAATATAATAAACAATAAGTAAATATGGTCTCTCTCTCTCTCTCTCTCTCTCTCTCTCTCTCTCTCTCTCTCTCTCTCTCTCTCTCTCTCTCTCTCTCTCTCTCTCTCTCTCAGCCTGCTAAACGAAAAGGCGACCGCGCACTAAGGTCAAACGAGATTAATATACTGAGACAAACAATGAGACAAACATAATCTTTGCCATTCTGAAGGAAATTCATCGCAAAAATAAATAAATAAATAAAAAAATTTTATCTCAGATTTCAAATTTATTATTCAATATTATGTGCTTATTATTTTCCGCATTATCATTATCATTCTTGTTGTCGTCATTATTCTCATTATTATCATTATCATTGTGTATGTTGTTATAAATATCAGCTCCGAATATTCTGAGTTAGTTAACACTAACTTTAAAAATATTTATTAGTACAAATATAATTAGTAAATGGTTAAATTGTTTTTAGATTCCAGTTGCTTTAATGTTGATTTTTATTCTCTAACATATGTGTACGTATATTCATTAGCATGCACTTAAATTATACATGGACTAATCTGGCTAACTGATAATTGAAAATATTAATAAACATTTGGAACAGTTATTTAAATTATATAGAAATAGTTTTTTTTTTTTAATTTTTGTTCTTTTATATTTTCTGTAATGGGGACGTGTTTTGAAATGCAATATTTTTGGAATGTACGCTAGATGCAAATTTTTATATAAAAAAAGCAATAATTAAAAAAAAAAAAAAAAAAAAAAAAAAAAAAAAAGGAGAATAAGAAGAAAGATACAAAAAAAAGAAAGAAGTAGGAGCCTTCACTGGTCGGATTCGACCCTGCAGTGTTCGGCTCGTGAAGTAGAAAATGCGTTGAAGTAAACAGGCTATTATGAAGCGATAGTTAGATGTTGGAGATGTGACAAATTTCTATTAACAGAGAGGTCTCTCTTATAAACTGCCAATGATTAATGACCTCCACTCTTCGGCTCTTTGCTGGAAAACATGGACGGTGTTGTATTTGCTAGCAGAATGTTCCATTAGTTAAGTAGTTAATTCGTTCTGTCAGTGTTACGACAAGTGGGCAAACAAACAAATTGCGTCTGTGCGTCTTGAGATGGGAGAGTAAACCCGTAACAGCGAGTTAGGTGATCGCCTCGCTTTGATTAATGTTAATTTCTTTTTGACGGGTTCTTATAAATCTTGGAATGGTCCTGGAAACGAACTCGGACACACGTCCAGTCTGCTTTTAATTAACTTGAATGGAAATGGTATTCATTTTATTTTCCTGGGCGAACGCGTTACACGTCATTAACTGATTAGTATTTTTAGATATTAGTTTCCTTTACCCCGTTTCAATTCTTCACGTTTCATCATCAAATTGAAGAATTATAATTTTCTGTAAACATCGATTATTTGTCTTCTTTTAAATTAAAACAATTATCATATTGCTTTCCAAATTAAGATTTTAATCTTTCCATCTGTATTAATTAATTCTTGATTAAAATTTTAACAACGGCTTTGTTTTTATTTAAAATACTAACTTCATTTCTATAGTGTTTTTCATATATTACTATTTTCGAATCATACATATTAGTATTTGTACATCCGTCAGTCTGACAGTCTGTTAATCCATGTTTCCATTAAAACATTTACAAATAAAGTGAAATAGAGATAACATTTGTTTTATTCATTACTATAATATGAGTATACACTAACAGTATAAAAATTACTACTTTCATTACACAAAACAAAACACTTTTCTTTTCTGTGTAGATGTTAGTAGGTACACTTCAGACATTTATATTTTATCATTTAGAACTGACCAACGCTTCAATTAACACTGATTTGTAGACCTATTCCTACTGCAACAACAGCAACAACAGCAGCAGCACTGGCAACAACATCTGCTACTACTACAGATACTTCTGCTGATATTACTGTTACTTCTACTATTAATACCATTAAAACCACTACCAGTACTAATACTAGTATTAAATACCTATTACTACTTCTACTACTACTACTACCACTACTACTACTACTACCGATGTTGCTGCTATTGCTGTTGCTGCTACCTTTACATATATAACTTTTTCTGATACAGCCATAACTATTAATAGCTGTTACTACTATTACTGCTATCACCATAATATTATAACCGTTGCTTTTACAAATGTGACTTTTACTACCACAAGCATTACTACTACTACTATTTCTACTACTACTACTACTACTACTACTACTACTACTACTACTACTACTACTACTGCTGCTGCTGCTGCTACTACTATTAATATTACTGTTACTATTATTACTGGTACATAAAATTTACTTCTGTTACTAAACCCATTCCTGTCGCAACCATTCCTGCTACTGCTATTACCATGTATAACCAGAACTGCTATTTCCATTATTACTATTACTGTAATTAATACTGCAGCTACTGCTGCAACCTTTAGAACCACTACGGATGTTTTTAGTTTTATTACTATAATAAATCATTATTATTTGACTATTGAACTAAATAAGACTGGTATGGAAACGACAGTCATGGAGAATATCTGGACAAAGGAAAAAGTTGATTACAGTTGAAGTAAAATAATATACTGTATTTCTAACCATTATTGTAACCTTGGATGGACACAATAAAAACCATGCTTAAACCTAAAGCAGCAAAACTAAGAGAACTGAGGATATATTATTAACGATATAATGCCTCCATTCTGTCCAGCGATAACGTGAATATATTTTGTGATCGGCCAGAGGACTTGCATTACGTCAAATTATATGTGTTAGTAAATCACGGGAAAAAAACTTTTTAAAATTTCTATTCTGTGTCTGCTACGTACAGTTTTATAATCAGAAAGAACTGAATCAATAAATCACAAACAAAATAACACTAATAATAATTCTGCCGACTTTTCCAGTTTCGAACGAATACTATAGAGACGAATACTGTCTAGCACTCTCTAGTCATGTGAATAACTGGAAAAATGCATTGTTTTATGATTTTGATTAGAGGTTGACAGCAAGCACATTATTTTAAACTGGTATACAAATTACACTGTCATGGACATGAGAAATCACCCTACACAACAACATGAACAGAAAAGAGATAACAAACCAACGTAAGCAGAGGTCCGAGACTCGAGAAACAGGCTGCAAGTAGCCGTAAAATAAACACAAAAATAAAACAAAATGTTTAATAATTTTGTCACTTATGGCATAAGTGTACATAAAATATTTTGTTAAAGACACTGTTTTATTAGAAACAGAACATCGATGTATACATGTAGATGTTTAATTGTATGGGTGTGACAATGGCGTGGTTATATTGTATTGTCTTATTTCGCATTTAGAAAACCTCGCAGTGACTTCTCCCTATTTTTCTAGCCTATCGTGAATCCTGGCATTGGTATAATGATAGTGGCCACAGTAATAAAAGTCATTTTTTTAAACAGAAACACTTCATTTTTACTATTAATGCATTATAATTTATACATTTTATGATGTATGTTTTTATCAGCGTATGTACGCATGTGTGCAAATCCTTCTTTACATTACTGAATAATAACAGCAAAATGTGCATTTAGGGAAATTTAAAAAAAAAAAAATTAAATAAATAAATAAATAAATATACATACTGTTATACGTAAATTGAAGAAGAAGACTAAGAAGAAAATAATAATAATAATAATAATAATAATAATAATAATAATAATAATAATAATAATTAAAAAATAATTTAATAAAATCCCGGATATACATATATATATAATTAATGAAATCACACATAATGTAAATAATGGAAAGTTCTGATTTAATTTCTCTTTCATTTATTTGTCTACAAAAGACATACAAGTTATTTAAAATATGTATACACATATGCAAAGATCTGTATGTAACATAATAATAATTACTAACAGAAAATAAAAAACAACACGTCTTTTGGAAACAGAAATTACTGAGCACGAGTTTCTTTTTATTACCATAAATTTCTTCAGTTTATTCTATATATAAAAAAGTATTTTTAGTTTAACAACATTAAGTGGATGACTGTTGAAACGCAAAATTTAATGTGTATCATTTCATTAAATGGCATAAAATATATAATTTTTGTATTTGGATTATTTCTACTGGCTTACTGACCGCAGCACGGAGTGGGTATGAAGTAAACACGCAATTCCAGTCACACACAGCTTCCATAAATAGTTCACTTTTTCTTCTAACTGCACCCGTTTGTCATCTCAGACAAAACGGATACTTTTTACAGTCAAAAACATTTAATTTCACTATTATAATTATTTTTTCTCAGTGCTGTTTTGTGCGTCACGCGTGCGCTGCTTGAACTATATTGCAGTGGCCAGCAGAATGTAACTGAACGGACTGCACAATGTCCGTTTCTGACGAGCTGTGAGACAAGTTCATCAAATGACTCTCTGGGTGTTCTGATTTGTTTTTTTCTGATTCGTTGAAATCGAGAGCTGTGACGTCAATGTTTTCGTTAGTGATTTCGTCATCTGGAGAATCAAATGTAAAGTTTTTCTCGGGTTCCAATTTTTTACACACATTTTCATTTTTGTCCCTCGTCGTTCCAAGAACATTCGAACTTTCTCCCTCTTTCGGTTTCACTTCCAGCGAGGCCTTTTTACTTCTCTTCCACTTCATTCGTCGATTTTGAAACCAGATTTTCACCTGAATAATAATAAAAAAACAAATAATTAAAAAAATAAAATGAAAATGCTCTCGATAATTCATCAAAAGGAAAAAAAAAAAAAAAAAAAAAAAAAGAATGTTGATATGGATGTGTACATATTTGTTTATATGTGTATATATGTTTTTCATGTGTAAGTAACGTAAATAACTCAAATATCTCAACCTATACTCGACGCAATAAGATTTAAAAATGTAATAGCTCACTAGCCTATAACACCAGCATGCTTCTCTCAGAACTGTCCCTACTGCTAGATACAGCCTATCATTTCACCACAGAATTCTGTCCCAGTCTCCCCGACATATCTGTCTGATAAAAACATTCTGTTTGTCGGCTTCTAATCCATTTCTCGTCATTATACAAGCAGCTGATTGTTAGGTTTTATAATGGGAATTAATCTCGTTAACGCCGGAATTACTCTTCATCAGACTGATAAAGCAGAACCGAACTCTTTTGAAAGTTATCGCTAATTTTAACAGACGTGTGCATCGCCTGCGCCGGCAGATTAGTGGGCGAGCGAGTTCACCTGACTACAAGTACAGGTGTTAATATTGTTACAAAGTGGGATTAGTACTCTGTTGATAGGTGCTTATCAAAGGAAATTAAGTTTCAAAACAGTGGCTGTTGTCAGTCACAATCTAGATATCTTATCTCAAATATCCATTTGTCGGCTACTTGCTGTATAGATAGAAAATTACACATTTTGTTTTTCACAAATCCTCTCAGCACACTTTTATAACAAATTATTAAAGGTTTCTAAAATACCAAACAAATATATAATAATTATTTTCATTGTTTATATCAGGTTTTTTTTTATTTTGACTAATTATAGGGTGAAACACACTGCAGACAGTAAAATTATGTTGCACTGAGATACTGATGTATAAAAAAATATTATTAATTTGCATAATATGTCACAAATATATATATATATATATATACTATTTATACTAGGACCAACACGATCACCACCAACAAGAACAACAACAACAAAAAAAAAACACAAAAAAAGAACAACAAAACATCCCCCAAATAGTCACACACATTTAACAGAACTGTATTTCTCCTCCACTGCTATCAGTGTAGAAAATACAATATAAAGGAAAAGAAGGGAGTTAACTGCTACATGGCAGCCACCAGGTTCAGTCAGACGTGTGTACTTGATGTGAGCCGAACTCAGGTTTATACTCGTCAACGTTCATTTATTTCAACATCATCGGGCTGAATTTATATTAACATCATCGAGCTGAATTTATATTAGCATCACTGGGTTGAAATTATTTATACCAAACTGGACTGAATTTAGAATTTTAACATAGCTAGGATGAAATCCATACAGTTTCTGAAAATGATGACTAATGATGACATATGTTGTTGTTGTTTTTTTTTTTTTTTTTTTTTTTACCTTTCTTTAAAAAAAAAGAGTAAAAAAAAGATGAGTAACTAGTGGTAGTAGTAGTAGTAGTAGTAGTAATAATAATAATAATAATAATAGTAGTAGTAGTAGTAGTAATAATAATAATAATAATAGTGGTAGTAGTAGTAGTAGTAATAATAATAATAATAGTAGTAGTAGTAGTAATAATAATAATAATAGTAACAAGCAAAACTAGTTGATAACAAATATTATCTAGTGAAGAAAACTGGTTTTACAGTAAAATCTTCGTCAGTGAGAAACCTAACACTACAGCTCTGAGCAATGTGAAAAATTAATTTAACTTCAGTAAATACTGCCACGTCTCAAGAACGCCTTATGCAATTAGTATTCCCATTTCCATTGTGTTAAATGGAGACGTACAAAAGAACGCGCAACTGAAATTGTGTTTGTATTTAACATTACACGTGAGTAATGTCGTTCAGATGACTAATTTCTTTTCAGCTTTCCAAAGAACGTCATACCGAGAGATCCAATCAGCTAAACACAATTTTAACTTGATTTCTGACATCATGTATAAATTATACTACAGAAATAGACATTTCTCTGTCTGTCTGTCTCTATTTTCATTTTATTTATATGTAGCTTGGACATGTTAGTTTAGAAAATGTAGTCTAAACTAAAAATGCATTTCGGAAGATATTTTTATATATTTAAATTAGGTTAAATTAATATTAATTATATTATTTCACTCCGTTTTATCATTTCATTTATCGTCGAATTCAATATGTTTGTACATTAATTTGAAAAAACGATTTCTTACATTACATGTATAATTTTCTACTGTTTCTCATTAACTGTTAATTATCATTATTGTTTTGAACTGAAAAATATATTCTAAAAGTTTTGTTAATAAACTCACCAGTCGTGTCCTCCACCACAAAAAAAAAAAAAAAATAAATAAATAAATAAATAAATCAAATAAATAAATAAAAGTAGAAAAAAAAAAAAAAAAAAAAAAAAATATCAATCAGTAATAAACAAAAATAATAATTAAAAAAAAACAAGAACAGAAAGGAAAAGAAGTAATTCACAAACTTTGTCACAATTTTATCTCAGAAAATTTCACTTTTTGAATTTTGCATTCTCTATTTTCAGGTCTTGAAGAGAAAACAAAATTAGTTTTTGTATTTTAGTATTTATTTCATATTCTTTATAAACTTTTAAAATTTGTTTGTTTCAGTTCTATTATTTTTAAATTTTGTTTATCTTTTTTTTATTTAGTTTTTTACATGGCGCACCTTTTAGTGTTAATATAGAGTTTTGTACAGTTTTATTATTATTTGTTTATTATTAATATTAATATTATTATTATTATTATTATTATTATTATTATTATTATTATTATTATTATTATTATTATTATTTTATTTATTTTTTATTGTGGTTGTTATTGTAGGTAATTATTTTAACAGGTATAATCTGATAAAAGAGACAAATGATATAAATATTTGTATTATGTTAATTGTAGTGCTGTTTGGAATGGAAACTATTTTTTTCGATCAAAACTATCATACAGGACAATAGTCCATTCAGAGAAAAAAAATAGTAATAATAATTTAAAACAAATGTGTTTAAACAGAAATTACTAAAACCTGGTCACCAAAGTAGTCAGTGATAATTTAAGGTGAAAACAAACGTTTCTATTGTTTTAAATTTCCGTGTATCTGTTTTCCCGTGCAATGTTTGTCGGGTAAATTCGCTGGTCATCGAGACGTGACTCTATATTAGCTTGCGCGTGCGCGGCTGAAGCTCGTTCAGACATCATTTACACTCGTTTATTTCCCTATTATCCTGACGAGTGCGTATTTGATCCATAAACTGAGAAAAACACCAAAGTTTCATTGTTCTCGTCAAATGTAACGAGGGACAGCTAAAGTTTATTTAAGTGTTGAGTTGATACAGACGACACAAAGTTAAAGGTTTGATAAATAGTATCAATGAACTTCAGGCACGTTCAGGAAACTAAACACATCATCTAAGGGAGATAACTTCATCTTCGTCTTCTATATAAAATACACAAATATCCTCTTTGTATTTTCCATCATTATGAGCAAATTACATGGATGAAAATGTATTATCGGCTTGTTTTGTTACTTATTTATATACAAAACAACATTAATGAATTCGATATTCTCAAATTAATAGTGGCTGAAACAGAATCATATAGGCCCTCCCAACGCACGCACGCACGCACACACACACAAACACACAAACACATATTTAAATAAGCAGAGGACCTTATATTTTTGTTTCAATGCAGGATTAGTTTGGCAATAAAACCGTATCCTAATTGTGTGTGTGTGTGTGTGTGTGTGTGGTATATATTTTTATTTATTAACCTGTGTTTCGGTTAGCATCAGTGATGTTGCTACTTCAAATCTCTTCGGTCTGGACAGATATTTATTCATTTTAAATTGACGTTCTAACTCCAGTAGTTGCTGTGACGTGAACGCCGTTCTTGGCCTCCGAGTTTTGCCGAGCGCACCAGCCTGGCTCCCACCTGAAAAAGTAAATATCATTAATATTAAATAATAATAATAATAATAATAATAATAATAATAATAATAATAATAAACAATAATAATAATAATAATAATAACAATAATACACCTATATAAACAAATATATTAAATAATAATAATAATAAAAAAAAAAAAAAAAAAAAAAAAAAAAAAAAAAAAAAAACAACGGTCATAAGGAAATAAATAAAAAAGAGGTATTTGTAATTTGTTGTTTGAATTTAGAAATTATTAAAAGGTCATGACAAACAAAGTAACGGTATTTCAAATAAATGTGTTGTAAATAACATGGAGCAATTTGAATGTTGACAATTTCCTTCAATTCATCCTTCTATGACGTCATGAAATGCGCAGTCTACGACCATATCAGCATTTAAAAGAGCCACAGCAGGTTGTGGCAAATTAACTTTATCTCTAAATCGCGCTCACTATTAGCCAATTATTTTCCACCACTTAACACTGATTTATCCGTCTCCGCTAAGAGCAATGATTAATTCACAGTTGCCTCCGTGACATAGTGTGAATTGTGAGCGCCAAGTGTGGCTCCATTTAATCATTGTAAAAACTTCTCCTCTTTACAGTAATATAAAGAAATTTCTCAATAGAGAGGAAAATTGGCTCTCTCCGAGCTGGTTCGTCTTGCCCCTCGGGGACGCACTAAGTTCCAATATAATTTAATCACGTTATTCCTTTATGTTCCCTAATGAGTTAATATCATTTCGCCTAGCTGACATCTTATTATAAGATTGTTGTCACTGTTTAGATGCATACAAATCACGGCAGAAAATCGTCTATTAGTTTTACTTTTCATCGACTTGTTTTCCGGCCGTTCAAGCAATTTTTCGCTCGATTACTCTCCGCGCTGATGAATAGCCATATTTGTTTTCTGTGCGCCCGCTCTTCTTCTCGCTGCTCTATTCCCGTCAACGACCATATTAATTCCCCCGTATTTATCGAATACTTCAAATGAAATGAATAGAGAAGCCCGCGGGAGCCACGTCACAGCTCTATTAGAGCGATATTCGTTTGATTTCAACTGGCTGTTTCATTTACTTATGTGTTTAAGTGCCGCTCTTAGACGGATTCAATCAATTATGGTCCGTTCGACAAAAGGAACGTGTCGAGATCGGGCCCTTTACCAGTCAAATATCCATGGCCTAATCAGTGAAATGTGCGGCTCGGTCAATTCACGAAACAAGTGTTTGTTTGGCAAAATCTTCAATTATCGACGACATCAGCCCAATCGTCCAACTCTTAAATAAGTTGCCTTTTAAACGCCAAACACTAATATAAAATCACCCATTTACTCCCGTTCCCAGCAAACTCGCCAATTTGACGGTTAGTGATTAAGCGGATGTGGAATCGATAAGAGCTAAAAGATGTTGTTATTAGAATCCCCCCACATCACAAAACGCACGTCTACCAAAACCCAATAGACGTAGAAATTGAAAGCTGTAGTGGATGGCAAAAGTTAAGACTATTAGATTAGACAGAAATATATATGGATAGTTGATTGATTTCCATGAATAGGACTCGATAAAGGCAGAAATTAAGGCCGGGATTCGGTGCGGCCATATTGGTGTAATGGGCGACAATTCGACTTGAAGTATGATAGCTGAATACTTGACAACTAATCAAGGAAAGTTTTTAATTTGCGAGATCACTGAAATTTGCCACCGGGGGCTTTGTCGGTTCTCTAATTTCTCTCATCATCACCAGCCAAAAGCACATCAGACAAATCTGCCGTTGTTCGCTCACTGTTGGGAAGCACTGCCTATTCTGAAATGTATTCATTTGATAGAGTAGCAGGACCTCTCGTCTCTACGTATTGATATGTTAATCGTATTAATCTAGCAGTCTTCCCCGTGTGGACCGCTTGAATACAAATCGACACTAAACGTTGAAGGGAATCACACACCAGTCTGCCTAATAGCAGGCAAATTGAAAATTAAATTAGCAAATTGCGATCTTTTTCATGGAAAAATGCAGCTTTAATCTCGGGTTGATGATTGGATGTGTTGACATACAGGATGAGATGGACTCGACGCAGCTGCCCGCTTCCTTTAACTACCCTAATCAGTTTCACAGACCAATTACTTTTATCAGAGCGCGTAATGCCCCATGGTACCATCGAGCTTCCATTTGGGAAATAACCACAAGAGACTTTTAAATGCGTCTTCACAAGTGACTACAAGACGACTTGTAAAATTTAGCTGCTGTTCGGAATATATTTTAATCTGGAGTATTATTTAATGACAGAGTCATGTACAGTTTGTATTAAAACTTCATTCATCAAAAATTATTCTTTATACTTATGTCTTAAACATAAGAATAATAAAACACACAGAAAATTTAGACTCCCCGAAAACCCAAATAAATAAAAAACTTGACGAAATATAAATAAATTGGAAGAAGAAGAAGAAAAAAAAATAATGTAACGAAACGAAACTAAATAATATAATAGAAATAATAAAATAACAACAAAAACAACACACAAACAAAACGTAATGCAATTCAATGCAACAAAACAAAAAGTATTTTTAGATGTATTCAGCAACAGTATAAAAACAAATCTGAACAAAATAAAAAAAGAAGCATAATTAAATACGTCATTATCTGCTAAGTATTTCGATCATCGCTCTCTAATCAAGAATCATCAACAGATTTTATCTCTATCTGTTACTTGATATATTTATTAAATTTTACGTTAAATATAGAGTTTTATAATATGTTCAAATATAAAATGTTTTATAAATCTGATTATTTGTCTTTCAGCAGAATATAATCATATAGAAACAAATATTTCTATGTAACATTATTTTGTTGCAGGCCGAGCATTACTACTACTACTACTACTACTACTACTACTACTACTAATTTAATAATAATAATAATAATAATAATAATAATAATAATAATAATAATATTATTATTATTATTATTATTATTATTAAATATTATTGTTGTTCTTTGATATTATTACTATTACTACTAAAACTACTACTACTACTACTAATAATAATTTCAGAATAATAATAATAATATATTATTATTATTATTATTATTGTTGTTGTTGTTCTTTGATTATTATTACTCCTGTAATAATTGCTATTATTATTATTATTATTATTGTTATTATTATCTTTATTATTACTGTTGTTACGATTATTGTTATCATTATAACTAATACTATTATCAGTAGAAATATTATTGTTTTCGTTATTGTTAGCAGCGTCATCATCATACTAAATTGCATTTCATCGTTTTGCGAAACGTAAATTTATTCTGAAATTAATTTTTAAATTTCTTTATTTAGCTCCCTGTACCTGATCTAAAACCCTCGGGAAAACTGTGATTCATTCATGGGAAAATATTCAGTGATTCTGGTACACAAATGTACTTCTAAATAAATAAATCAATAAATAAACAAACAAATGGATAATTTCATTAAAAAAAATGTATATGTTTCCCAATAAAAACTTTGTTTATAAATAATAATTAATACTAAATTACATAATTTTTCAAAGCGAAATGTAAATTCTAAACTTAGATTACTTTAAAACTGAATAAAAGATGCATGAAAATAGAACAACAACAATAATAAAAATAATAATAAAATAAAATGAAAAGTACATTAATTAATACATTAATTTAATGCAAGAATAATTAACTTTAACACAAAATTTGTTTAATATAATTTAAATAACAATATTTATTAAAACATTAAGAAATGAAAAAATTCGCACTGAACAGAGTTTCTTCTAATAAATTATGTTAATTTTTATTATTCAAAAATTTAAATTAATGTAGTTTTACTGTAGCTAAAATATACCGATTTTCTAAGGAATTAAATAAACCTTTACAGTACGGTTTATAATTAGAGGTGGATAAACATAAAATATAATCAGAAATAAATTTTAAAATAATAAAAATGTTTAAAACAATTCAAATATCGATATCTATTAACCACATTATACATTTAATTTATTAAACACTAAATAATATTCAGAAAATTATTATCATTAATAGTAGTAGCATGTAAATATAAAACCGTGTTTTTGCTTTCAACTAGATCATAAGTTATATCCATTCATATTATATAAACAGAGTGGGAAGGGTGAGGGGCACTTGAGCCTTGAGGTGGGGGGGGGGCGGTAAAATTTCTTTAGCCCGTGGGCGGCAAGAACATTAAATTCAACCCTGAATGTAGTTGTAGTAACAGTAGTAGTTGTAGTACAACGCAGTATCAATGTATAGTAGTAGTTGTAGTACAACGCAGTATCAATGTATAGTAGTAGTTGTAGTACAACGCAGTATCAATGTATAGTAGTAGAAATAGCAGTGGTTGTAGAAGTAGCATATAATTTTTTGATTCTTACTCATAAAATGTATCTGATAATTAATTTTCATTAATTCGATTAGAGATATATTAGTATTACTGTACATTTATTACTATCATTATTTTTTATTGATATTTCACAGCATACATTTTCTTTTTTGTTTAGTTTTTAAATCAATAGCTATTACTTAATATTACATTCATTTAAATGATAGATGTAGACAGTTAAAGTGTTCTTGATTATTTAGAATTAAATATAGTTAGATAAAAGTTATAAACATCATTTAAGCACGTCAGATATATAGAAATATCATTTACTTCGGATATACATATATCATTTAAAATTGTAGCATTTAATATGTTATTTAAAGACGTATACACACACAACACAAGTACATACAACTTAAATATGTCGGTATCACACATCGTTTACATCAGATGCAAATATCTGTTACTTATCATTACACATATATACACTTTGAACAGATATAAATATGTGATTTATGCACGTCTGTGAATTATATACGTTGGAATTTTTAGTTTCTAGCCTATTTCCAATTTCTCTGCTAGCAAGAGTTTGAGATGTTTAACGTCAGCTCTCTGTAATTAAAATCAACATGTTTAGTGTCTAATTATATTTTCATATTTTACTCGGTTCTCATAAGCAATACATATATTTAGCTATCTTATCAAAAATGAAAAACTCAAGTCTTTACTTATTTAACAGTTTTACACGAGAATATAAATATTGGCAAGCAATATACTTACTATAATAAACAAATAATAAAATAGTAATAAAATATATTAACATAATGATATATACTGTAAATTTTGTTTCATTTCAGAAAATAAGATTTAATGATTTATTATTTTATATTTTGAATTACATATACATGTAGTTTATGTTGGAGATAAACATATACTGGAATTTACACATATAGGAGTTATACACATTTAGGAGCTGTACACATATAGGAGCTGTACACATGTTGGAGTTGCAAACATGTTGGAGTTATACAGATGCTGGAGTTATGCACATTGTACAGTTATACAGATGATGGAGTTATGCACATTGTACAGTTATACACATGAAGTGTACATGTTAAACCGGAAAATAATCTTTGTAATATTTAATTTTTCCATTCTAAATACTATAACGAAGCGTTGTCGAGACGATGTTGACGCTGCGGACAAGGGGCTCTCAGAAGACTTGAAATCACCTCAGAAAGTCATTTCCAAGTGTTTAGTTTTGTCTCAGCCGGAGCGCGCTGCGCGTGCACGCCATGATCCGCCATCAATTGAAGTATTGTTCGCACAACTGAAACGAGCAACCTATAAAAACATTGTCGTGTGCTTAACACGAATGTTTTCAAGCGAAAGATGTCAATTTTGTTTGTACAGTTAGTTGCGAGTAGCTCGTCAGAATGTTGACCACGCCGTGCAGCCAGTCGACAACGTAGCTCACAGTCAGATCTCAAAACAAAACAAATTTACACATCTCTAAAAGCAGCTGATATGAAATAAACGCCCATTTTGAAATTATTTTGCGATTTTGAATAGTCGTATTAATGTTGAATATTGGAAATGTTTCAAGTGTGGTAACCTTTTTCATTCACGTGAACTTCTCGCACAAAAGGAACTTGTCGTGCGGCACACAACCGTTAAACTCTTTGATTCAAGAAAAATGCGCCCTTTGAATATTTTATTTGTTTTATTTTAAATCGCACATTGCATAATAAAAACCAGAATTTCTTTATAAGTGCACCAACAATCCAAACTACCAGTGCTACCACTACTACTATTACAAATACTACTACTACTGATGTTGCTGCTGCTGCTGCTAATAATAATAATAATAATAATAATAATAATAATAAATAAATAAATAAATAAATAAATAAATAAATAAAAATTAGAAGTAAATCAAGAAAGAAAAAGTATAAAGAGAAAACACAATAAAGAAGGAAAAAACAAAACTAAAACTAAAATAGAAATCGGAGGAACATGATACAATAAATGATAAATATATAAATCAGTAAATAAATGAATGAATGAATGAATAAACTGCACTTCTGATTCATGCTTTAGATTAAGCTTCAAATCCTTTATAATTTTAGTAATATGAAAACGTGTATAAACTGTAAATATGTATATACAAAATAGCAACAAATATTTTACAGATATACAGACATATACACCAACACACACTCACAGTCTAATAGTTAATTAATGAATGAAAATAAGATAGGAAGAAAGAAAATGAAATAAAATAAATTAAAATAAATAAGTAAAATAAATAAGTAAAATAAAAAAAATTAATTAATAAAGAAAAACAGAAATTAAAAATGAATAAACACACACACTCAGAGATAGATAGACAAATAAGTAAAATATAAATAATAAAATAAATAAATATATGAATACTAAATAAATAAATAATATAAATAAATAAGAAAATAAATAAGTAAATAAATAAATACATAAATAAATAAATAAATAAATAAATAAATAAATAAAAAATAAATAAATAAATAAATAAAATGATACAACTGTCAAAAAATAAAAATAAAAGAGAGAGAGATGTAAAGGCCTGTCTAAATGTTGAGAGTAAAAGATGGCGGTGTGTAAAAGATGGATGTTAGAAAGATATGGCGAGGCGAAGATCACACATCGGTTAAATTGCGCTTGAATGGGATGTGAGGACAGCCATACCTCCTCTCTACATCGCTTCAAAGCGGAATTAGGAGGTCGTTTTGAGACTATAACGAGGACGAACGAGGATCAATTCGGGCTAAATGGAAAATTGGTTCCTGCTGCAGACGACAACAGCACATTGATCACAATGAAAATGGAGGAAACAGGAAAATCGTTAAATTGAATTGGATTGGAAAACTTAACTCATCAGTGTTTTGCACAACTCGACTCGTGGCTCGTTTAAACCTCTTTCTTCTGTTTTTATGCCAACAGTCACTGATTTACTCAAATTATCTCCTTGTGAAGATGACATTGTCTTATTACACGTAATAAACTTAACACTAAGACTTATACAGAGACGAGTCAAAGACAGACACAATTAACTGTTAACAATACAAAAAAAAAAAATAAAAAAAAAAAAAATATAAATAAAAAATTTAATCCGCAACGTTGTATATTCATTAATAAATTAAATAGTTTTTACATAAACAAACAAACAAACAAACACACAAACAAACAAATAAATAGTAAATAAATAAATGAATGAATACATAAATAAATACATAAACAACAAATATATAATTTATTAGTATAATTTGTGTAATAATAAGAAGATAAATAAAACAAAATGAAATTATTAAATAAATATACCTTTAATTTAAGTTCTATATTTATTTATTTGTGGAAAATAAATTTATAAAATTAAATATAAATTTTAAGAAGAAAAAGCAAATAATAAGTGAATAAAATTATATTTATTTTCTTTAAAAAATCTTAGTAAAACCCTTTCTTTCTTTCTCGATAACAAAAAATATTTAAATATAACACAATTTTGTTTATTAAGGATATCTTACAGTACAGAACTTATACGGTAATAAATCATTCAGTATCATTTAAATTAATTCAAGTCTAACATTTCGTTACAATATCTAATCATTACAAATATAATTATTAAGTTAGAAGAAATAATTCCTAGTTTAAAACAAGTTTTATCATTGTTGTACAAAATTATGAACAAGAAAACAAAACAAAACAAATAAAATAAATAAATAAATACAAATAGCAGAATAAGCAAAAAATCTCACTATTTAATAAATGCAGTCAATAAATATATGTAAGTAAATGAATAACTAAATAAAAATAATGAAAAACAGCAAATAAATTATAGAAAAAATCCCTATAACCCCCACCAGAATCACGTAAAGAGAAAACAGAAAATAATGATTAAAAAAAAGAATAAAAAGAAATCCAAATTAAAAGTTAGTTTTCAGAAAACTCTACCTCC
>CM022675.1:14966962-15066962 GCA_012295275.1 Chrysomallon squamiferum
AGGCCGGGTCTCGGGACGAAGCTGCTGTTGGGGGACAGGCCAGTGGCGTGTCCGGGCGGAGACACACTGGACGCCGGGCTGTGGGTTCCCACCCGACTCGATCCCGAAGATGACGGTCTCGGTGACTGTGTTCTGGGGGACGGGATACCTGACGGGCTGGGTGCTTTGGGTCGGGTGCTCTTAGACAGAAGAGCGTCAATACTGAAAGATTTGCTACCCTCCATGGCGGTCATTCACGTGACTGTGACAGCACTCGACACTTTTCAATGGTTTCTTAACAAAATGAGGCTTCCAAGAATATTTGCTTCCCAAGTACGATTATAACAATGCCGCAACAAGAATATCAAACTTGTCTCATTAGAATACAGAGCTGTGATTGGCCACGACAAGTAAATATGCGTGTTATCTAAACAAGGCGGGACTAGGCACGCAAAGCGACCTGGCAGTGGACAACTCTTGAGATGACTTGTTTGTCGAGTGTGAGTTAAAAAAAACAATATTTGATCTAAAACACAATTTGAATGTTATTGTTTCTGAAAAAATATCAACACTTCACAGAATGAATAGCCGTATACATTCGTTCAGAGAAAGGCATACAATATTTCAAATATTTATCTTTAAATTAGATTTTTTAATTTTTAAGAACAAACTAAAATTAGTATAGTCAAAGAAACACTAATAAAGTCATTTTGTTCTTCTCATGATTAATTAATTAATGATGCTGATATTCAAAGTCGAATAATACTTAATTAAAATTTTAAAAGTCTACAATATGTGAACTCACAAATACAAACAATACTCAGTTATACAGATTTGATTTCTTTATTATATTTCTCTAAAAGCCGATACAAAACAAAAACAATGATAATTCTATGATTGCAAAAATAAACTGCCTGAAATCTCCTAATTTTTAAACGATATGTTATACAATATAATCAGTTAGAAAATATTTCAAATTAAAAAATGCGAAGTCAGTTATATTTATTTTATTACTGTTAGAGTGTGAATGAGTATGTAACAAAGTTGAAATATCTTCATTTATATAACAAACATTAGGCTAGTATAAACATATCCTGATCGATATTAAATGTGTGTGTGTCCTATTTCATTTTAGATATTACTTTGTGGAATATATATTTATTACAGAGAAGAGAAAACGATTCATACAGGCAACACACATGCGTACGCACGGGCGCACACACTATCAAGTGAACATATTTTTCTTTCAAGAGTTAAATATGTACCTTTCTAATTAAATTACATTACATAAAAGTATTTAAATCTCAAGATTCTTTGGTTTCATGAATTTCCTTATAAAAACGAAAATATAAATATAGATATAATCTTATAATATTCTGACAACAATAATAATAATAATAAAAAGACATTTAATAGTATGCAGTAAATTAAATTAACAAATATAAATTAATAGAAATAACTTGACCGGGTCATAGATGAACCCCCATCATATCATTTACGGCACCTTCGACGTTATGAAATAATAGTGATGATGATCATGATGGTGATTTTGGTGATAATGATGATGATGGTGATGGTGACGATGATCATGATAGTGATGATGATGATGATGATCGTGGTCATGGTGATGGTTATAATGACAATGATAACGATGATTAGGATAAAGATAATTATTTTGTTCTGCATAATAAAAGGGATTATTTTATATTTAACACGCACACGTAGCCATTCAAACACTCAATTCAGGACTGCGCTAGGAGTAAACTGTTGGGTTGGGTTTATTAATTACTGACTTTGTTATCACATATCGTCATATCCCATCAAGACTGAGTCTATTTCCGTCAGCACACGATCGTTTCATGAGAGCAGTATTCCTCACAGTGCTAATTGGAAGTGGCAGTCTGCTGGGTTGTCCTGGCAGAGAGAGCACACAGCACTACTAACAAAGGAAGCGCAGAGATCCGCTTAAACCTGTTATTTAGATCACGAATCACAATCACGCACTTAAATTAGTGACTGTGTAATCAAACGTTTAGCGCAGAGGTGGTTCGTGTGGTCAACACCGGGTGTTAACTTATCAGCGGGAAATTTCTCTGTAACATCATCACAGAAACTTGAGTAAGCAGCTTAATTCGTCTCTTAATTATATATTCTTAAAGTTTAAAAAACTCAAAACAAAACAAAAGAAAATATTAGAGGCTACAGTTAAAAATAATATTTGATTATTAATATTATTGTTAGTAGTAGTAGCAGCAGTAATAGTAAGTTAATTAATTAATAAAGTTTATCAAATTAAAATAAATCTTTTTGAAGAAAGAAAGAAAGAAAGAAAAAAATCCACTAATTCGCAAAAATCAGGAACACAAATAATCTGGATAATTCCTGACAGACTACTTGATGTTAGCCTAAATAAACATTTGTAAAAACCTTTGTTGTAGGATATTCAAAAATAAAATAAAATAAAATAAAATGAAATAAATTAAAACAAAAATTAAATATGTATTTATATACTAGATACATAGTGCATTTGTTGCTATCATTGTTTTTGTATTGATCTTTCACAGCATACATTTTCATTTTTGTTTAATTTTTAAATTAATAGATATTACTTAATATTACATTCATTTAAATGATAAATGTAGATAGCTAAAGTTTTCATGATTATTTAGAAGTAAATATAGTTAGACAAAAGCAGCAAACATCCTTTAAACACATAAAATATACAGAAATACACTTACGTAAGATATACATATATCATTTAAAGATTTCGCGTTTATATATGTTATTTAAAGTCACACCCAAACACACATACATACGTACATAAATATATTCATATATAATAGTTTAACTAAATAAATGTATCAAATAAAATAAAATAAAATAAAAGTAATATAAAATATTTTAATTTACTAAATGATAAAAATTATAAAAAAACAGAAACTAAAATATCTATTTATTTACTATAATTTCCTTTTAATATATAAAACGATCTGTTATCGAATTTCTATAATTAAGTAGAATATATATTTTAAATAATCAGTTTTGTTTAAAATTTGCAGTGACGTTATTTTCATAACTTTGAAATGACGTTATTCATGTTATAGAACTGACTTCGTCTCAGTTACGCATTTTAATGTAGTTTTACGTATTTCAAAAATCTTATTATTCACTTTGTCTATAACGTTTATTTGAAACGTTGTAGTTATAAATAAGTCACTGAATGGATGACTATTTTTCTAAATAAAATCTAAGCACATGTTTCTATAAACATTTATGTAACGTTTATATTTTAGTTTTAAAAATTCCTTATTAAGCTATTTCTTTTAATTGATTTTTATGAAATTTTCAATCATTTTAATTTACTGTATAATGTTTAATATATTTTTACATTGTTGTCAGTATATTATAAAAATATCTATATTGATATTTTAATTTTTATAAGGAACATAGTGAAAGCATCTACGAATCTTTGCATTCAAAGAATTTTGTGTAGTATCTTATTTTTTCATTGCGTTAGTATACAAGTGGAAACCCGCTAGCTGGAATATTCGATTAGCAGAAAGGAATATTTCATAGGCTCCTTCTCACAGACTCCAAAAATTATTATAAAGATCACTTTTACACTGATTTTTAAAAATGTATTATATTATAAGACAATATATTTGTGAATTATTGATTGTAAAAATGGTTTACAAGTTGTGTTGTTCACCGTGTCACCTGTCACTCATAAAGTGATTCTTTACATGATCTGAAAACTTGTTCATGTTAAAACGACGAACAAACATAAACTAGACAGTGATAACTTTGACGAAAAGGCGTACAATGGAACATTTTATTTCTTGTTTACCTTCTCCTTATGTTAATCATTGACTTTGCCACAAACCAGTTTAAAGAATATTTTTCTATATTGATTCAGTTGTTATTGTTTAATCGTATTCATATCCATTGTAGATTTCCGCTCGTCAGCAAACTCAAGTAGTTTTTGTCAAATTTTCAAACATCGTTTTTCTTTCAGTATTCAACATTGAGAAAGCAATAACAATTGTGATATATAACAATTATGATACATAGAAAATGCATAAATATTTCGTAAGATAATGAGTTTTAGTATTTAGTTATTTACGAGATAAAAATAACAGAACGATGAAGAAAATAACTGTAAAAACATTTAAGATGAGAACATGGTATGTAAACTGAGTTTGGAATAAAAAGATTTAACTCTACGTAGATGTTTTTGATAAGTTATAATTTTTATAAATGACAGAGTTTTGTCTGTACGGCAAATTTAAACACATATTTTTAACTTTTGTTTGAAAAAATTAAGAGTAGTCAGAGTCCGTGAAATTAAAAAACTCTTATGCTAAGCAGTTAAAATAAACCTGCAGAGACTTAATAAAAAATACTGCTTGTGTTGATTTCTGATTTTGTTTGTTTTTACTCAATATTTTACTAAGTTATTGAATTCTGTAACTTTTACTTTCAAAAATTTTGTTTAGATGATTGAATGTCTGTAATAATAACGTTTTAAGATTTTTTTTGTTCGTCTGTAGCTGATTATTTGTGGGTCTTTTTTTAAAAAGTTTATTATTATGTGATAAATCCAGATATAATACCAATATCGCTGTTTGATTTCGGGTTTTGCTTTTCAAAATCTTCAAAGCAAACTGAATATTTTCTACATTAACAACATCTGATTTCCCCGTATCACTGCATCTGACAACAAACTATGGCAGGACACTGGCTGTGGCAATTTTACGATAAAACAGGTTAAGATAAACAAAGCGGACATTGTAATGTGATATATCAAACAATTTCCCAATCAGTCACAACCTGTGTACACATTTTTCTATTCAGCGATTATTTCAATATTACCCGCTTTTACACATTTCTTTATCAGACGCAGATAAAACATCAATTAAAGTGAGAATACAAGGAAATTAATCTTCTATAAGTACCTTAAATAACTCGGTAGCACTATGAAGAGCAGAAGTACAGTTTATTAAACATTTATTATTACATAATTTAAAATTCCTAAAACAAAACTCTAAACAAAAGCAAAATATATAAAACAAATTACAGTTAAATTAATCTACGTTTTGAACATTTGACACTATCTGTTTCATTGACTTTGTAACTGATTTTATAAAAGGCTACATGATAAAAAATAGATTTTTTAACCTTGTGAGAAAATTAAATGTTTTGTCAGTTGTGTTGTAATTCTAGTCTACATTGTGTACTTTTTTTTTTTATCATATTCGATAAGATGCTTTGTAAACATGGGGCTATACAATTATATAAAAGATGTAGCAGAGTAACGTACTGAGTCCGACGTTCGAAATTTGTTCAGACTATTTATTAATAATTTATTTATTTATTTATTTATTAATCTTTTTTCGTGAGAATTTTTGGCTGCGTTTAAAGATGCATATTTTCTTCAATGTAATGACTAGCGAATTTAAATTTTAAAAATCTGAAAACTATTTTATAATATAATACTTCTAAATGGAAAATGAACTCTTTTAAGTGCAAGTTTAGAAACAAAATCGGCTGTTTTATATCATCCTGTCGTTCAGTCAGGTGACAAAGAGCGTTCTCAAAATACCTGGCTACAGGTAGAACATGAACTTCTCTTGTAAAGTGCCGCAGGTGCGAATGATAAAACAGTTTACGTCAAACAGAGAGGACATTGTAATGTAATATATCACCGGACAAATCACTTTCCAATCGAAGCCGACGTGTGTTGACGTTTTTCTACTCAATGTGGTTGTCCAGCGATTATTTCAATATTACCTGCTTTTACACATTTCTTTATCAGACTCCGATAAAATCATTAATTAAAGTGTGAATGCAAGGAAATTAATCTTTTACTAGAACATTGATTACACATCAGAACGTGCTTTTAAGTAAATTACCGACAGACCTCTCCCTCCTCCAACTGCTCCTCCCAGCCGCTTCACTGCCACTGTCTGTTGACACAGCACTGACAGTGAAAACTCTACACAGGCAAAAATAATTTCCGTCCTGCTAATAGCTCTACACGATCAACCACTGACATAATGACTAGGAAGCTGGTTGTTGAAAACAGACTATTTGTCCATTAAAGACAAATATCTTGTCTACAGTGTTCTAACAATGTCAGAAATCCAGCAAGCATTCCGTCTGTCCGTACGACCATTCATACATACATACACACCCAGACACACACACATACATAAAAACATACATATACACATACACACCAAGACACACACACAGACATAAAAACATACACTTACACATACACACGCACGCACGTACGTACGCAAACACGAACGCACACACACATACACATATATACATACATGCATGCATATATATGTGTGTGCGTGTGTATATATACAATACAATACAATGCATACATATATTCACACATACATAAAAATACATACATACATACATATATATATATATATATACACACACACACACACAAAGATGCATACATATATGTAAATAAACATTTAAAAAATATAATAGCAAAATAATATATATATATATATATATCGCCAAAATCAAACATGTACATTACAGTGGTTTAAGTCACCTCGAGCCCCTGGATTATTTCTGTAATAATAACAAAATTCCTGTGCAAAGATGATCTAGTGTGATAACTGTCTTAATACACCCATTACATATAAACTATTTTATGAAACCTACTTTTATTATTGTTAGGTTTTTTCAGCATTATTATTATTATTATTAGTGTTATTACTATTGTTGTTGTTGTTATTATTATTATTATTGATACTATATATTTTTTACAAACCTTATTTGTTTTTTTCACATGACGAAAACTGTTATAGTAATACATTTTATAAAAGAAAATATAATTTGGCTTTCACAATAAAAATAAAAAATATCTTCACTTTATTAAGTATTTTATTTATTGAAATAATTTATTACATGCATCAAAAAGAAGCAGATTTCATTATAATTAGTAGATACAAAATATTTAATAAACACATATATACACAGACACATAAACATTTGTAATATTATAATTAATTTTTTTAATCTAAATACTGTTTAATTTCTTCTTTTTTAAAAATAATTTCATGTGTTGCTAATGCTGAATTATGTGATTTTTGTTTCTAACCTATCGAAATGACGCTAACACACTCACGCACGTCGCAAATACTTCTTTTTAGAAATAAAATCTATGACATTTTGTGCAAGAATAAATAAATAAAAAAGAAACGATAATAAAAAGTGAAATTTAAAAAGAAGATTTCTAAAATAAAACTGATTATTAAGCCAAGTGCTAAGCGGGAATTGTCTTCATGCGATACTAAAACTGCTGTGAAATTTTAACGAAATGACAAAGACTGCGGATGAAAGTCACGAGTTTTGATGATCTTCTTCTTTAATTACTCGGTAGCCAGAATTGTTCCATGAATAATTTATGTGCACGTGAATGCACACGCGTACTTTCAGGCACCACGCACATTATCCGCAGAACACAAATGAACGTAAAGCAGTTTGTTACCTAATTGTAATTTAATTATTTAGCAGCAGATATGAAGTAATAATAATTTTTAACATTCGTGTGAAGACTATTCATTATATAATAATAATAATAATAATAATAATAATAATAATAATAATAATAATAATAATAGTGTAGTATTAAATATAATATTAATACTAATTAAAAAAAGCTACCACTAATAATGATGGTAATGATGATTATGATGATAATAATGATATGATAATAAGATAATAATAATAATTTTAATAATAATAACAGTAATGATTATGATGATTATGATAACAACAACAACAACAACAACAACAACAACAACAACAACAATAATAATAATGATAATAATAATAATGATGATGATGATGATAATAATAATAATAATAATAAAATAATAATAATAATGATAATGATAATTATTACTACCACTTTAAATTACCACATTTAACTTGGAATTAATGGAGTGTAAACAAGTGAAATAATTTTAACTGAAAAGAAATAGAAAATAAAAAAGAAGACATCAATTACTGGAAAGTCTAGACGTAAAAACAGTGTGTAAAGGAAATGTCGTAATAAATGTGCATATTGTTGTTTAAATGACCTCGTTTCTCGTCTAGGATCAAATTAGCTCGACATCTAGATGGACGCTGGTGTAATTAAACCACAGATTCTAAAATATGATTATTAAAGGCATTGATTTCATTTACACGCTGCAATGATCATGTTTAATCAATTTCTGGGTTTGGCAGTCGCTTGTCAATTTGTTGAAAAGCTACAACGCGCAGGCCAACCAAATATTTGTCCATCATATTAGTGTAATTAATTAAATCGAGAGCTCTTTCTGACACAGCAGTAATGAGTTAATTCACTGCGCTATGAAGACGGCAATCACGACTCGGCTCAGACTCACAAAACCATTCATTTTTCTGTGTTCTAATGGACGGACGAAGATTTGCCCTCATTGCACGCTCGTTTATTACTGTTTACATGAAAACGTGTCCGTCGACCCGTTCTTTAGCGCGGTGAGTGATGGAGTAACTCTGGTATCTGTTCTTGGAAGCAAGATCACAGTTAGCGAAATCACACCATTTAATTAGTGAGCGTCGATAAAAGCGATTTTAGTGCCTACGAAACGATTTTGACTTTTCACCTTTCTTTTGGCGTTCATTAGAAGAGCAAATCTCGAAATGATGAATTGAGATAAAACTCGTTTAAATACTTTGGCTTGATCTCAACACCAATGAGCGATCATTACAACAACTGTTTTCAGAACTGCAGTGCACGTCTTAATTCAGTTAACTGTTATCTGCACAGTTAACCTCTTATCCTGTATTCTTGTTGTAAACAGTTCGCTTTTTTATTTCACTTGCAATTACTTATTTTAAGAAATACAGTTAGATTAAAACGAAAACAAGAACAATAGAAGAATCACAGAAAGCATTAATTAAAAGAAAGAATAATTTTGTTTATTAATAATTGATATTTAATTAATTGAATTCTCCCGCCCTGTTATTGGATGTTTTCTTTAGCAATTAATTTTGTCGTGTTCATATCGTCGTTATTATATATTATGCTTCTTCTTCTTCTTCAAAAAAAAATAAATAAATAAATAAAAAAATAAAAATAAAAAAATGAAAAAGATGATGGGAAAGAAAGAAAGAGAATGCGATACAGAATGGACACATAATGAATGTTATTTTTTACGATGTTCAAATTAAGACAGTATTCTGCTCTGAAAGAACACAAGAAGAGGAAGACAGTACATAAAATACGCGCATGTAGACAAAATATTTATCACTGGCGCCAGAACAGACATTACAGACAAATGCAGCGTACACTGTAATACAGCAGCCAAATAATGAGATATGACAATATTTAACTGAATGAATCACGTCATACTCAAACAAGTGAAAGAAATATACGTCCTAAGTGAAACACGCAACACATAAATCAAACACATAAAAATATTATTGTTAACAATCTGCTGTGTTTGTCGAAAAATATGCAATAAATAAATAACAATATGTACTAGGAGTATATGTTTGATTGTTATTAATAAATTGTTATATCAATAAACGCAATGATTATATAAATTTTGAAACTCCGTACATTTATTTGTTTTTCGCGTTAATTATTAATGATGTATTGTTGTTTTTATATTTAAATTTTTACTTTTTTCTGAAATAATAATTTTAAATACACTGATTTTATTAGCTAACATAAAGAGTGTGTATGTACGAATGTTGACGAAGGAAATAATTTGAGAGGGTATACACCAGGTTGAGGGTAAGTTTGGAGGGAGTGTATTTATATTTCAGTTAACAGATTATTAAAAATTCTCAAACATCCTATTATGATCTTAAACTTTATTTTTTTCTAACATTAATTATCAATGTTTATGACCGTTTTTCATTTATTTATTTTATAAAGTAGGACAATCCAAATGCAAAATGAATTTATATATTTATAGGTAGTCTCAATAAATGTTCTCACTGTACAAATATATTATGTTCAATATTTAAAAACCACACCGTTTCAGATGCAAAAAGCAATATTTATCTGTGTTGTTTTATGTCTGGTCTCCTACAGGAACCCTAAACTCAGCTTTACGCAAGCTACACATATGAAACATCAGATATAGGCTTTTGTCTGTCTATCAGTATAGTGCAATAAAATGTTTTATGCATCAATAAGATTAAAGTTTATTCTCTTCTGTCCCTACTCATAAGATGGAAAATGTGTTTTTCATACTCGCTATTTTGGATTTTTTATGAGACAAAGGTATTTCTTCTACCCTTCAGTGACAGCACGCACGTACTCACATGAGATAAAAAGACACACAAGTAAAGGTGAAACGAGGGAGACTGCTATCACAGTTTGAACAGAGAAAATGTTGGTTTCTCGACAACTCACCAGTAGACATGTCGTAGTAGAAAACTGGCCACTTAACAACTAAGTGATAAGCTTTGGAAGCATGACGTTTTTATGGTGCACGGTCCACGACGAATTCTTAATTTGTTTGTGCAAGCAATTTGATGTGTATTTGAAAAACTATTTTCGAACAATTTACTCGGCTATAAACAACTTACGAAACGTGCTAACACTTCGGCAGTTTACTGCTTCACGGTTATTTGTTTGAAAACCGTGCACCCTGCCCCCTGGTGGCCATTTCCCATAATACAAGCTTACTGGGGGCTTACTCTGTTTATTCTGTATTTTGTATACGGTGAAGTGTCAAAACAAACGAAGCCTCCTCATAATGAAAACTGTGTTCACTGAGCTTTGGTAATTTGTTTGTTTAGTTTATTTTAAAACAAAGAAATAAAACCTTCATTATACTCCGTGAGTTTGATTAATATTAGGAGCAGAGCCAGAATTAACAAGCTAAATTAAACAAATTATTGTTCAGAAGTTCACAACTTAAACGGCCTTTCAAAATTACCAGAATATTATTTTTCGTTTGTTAGAATTTTATGATAACTTACATTTAACTAATGATTTAATCTACTGAACTTAACTTACATAATCTTATTAACATATCAGTTTAACCACTATTTGTAGTTTTATTTTACTAATAAATGTATTGAAACTGAATATGTTAGGTTCTATGGATGAAACTTTCACATTTGTGTGTTATATATTATGCTACGTTTTCAAGTTAACTCGTCATACTCTTGTATTGTTAAACAGTTTTCAACAGGGTTTCACACAACAGTTTAGGGCTGTCTGTGATTAATTTTGGCTCTAATTAACAATGTTTTGGTTTGCTTTTTTGCTCAGCAGTTAGAAATATTCACATTTTTACCACTAATTTTGCTAATAAGAAAGTTTGACCAACAAAACACGTCTGTAAAAGAAGTTGCTATTTCTCTTCTTTACTGGATACTCGTGATGTACAGATGTGAGACGAACGACTGAGAGAGATGAAATATCTTATCAGTAATTTTCTCTGTTTGCATTCATCATCAGTTCCTAAATCAGATTTCTTCTTAATATTCTTGGTGAAAATAAAATGTTCATGAACAGATTAATTACATCATTTACATACTTTGTTATTAACAAAAGCTGGTCTCCAGTATTAATAGTATTACTGCTAAAACTACTACTATTGTTGCTGCCAACCTCTAGAAGTAGAAATATATAATATAATATATTATTATTGTTATTACTTTTATAGCGCGTGATATTATTATGTTAATACTTTTGCTTTTAAATTGTGAAAGTGTGCGATGGAGGAAAACGTTTAGAAAAATCATCTGCCATCGGCCTTACTTTGAGTAAGGGAGATAAGCCATGGTAGGAAAATATTAAATATGTAAAAATATTTTTCTAACACGGAAAAAAAACTTCATTTTAGAATGGATCTTGTGGCTGACATAATAATAATAATAATAATGATGATGATGATGATGATGATGATGATAATAATAATAATAACAATGATAATTATGTCAATGTCACTAATAATAGTATAAATAAATAAATAAATAGTAAATAAATAAATAAATCCAATGTAATAATGTACGAAATAAACATAAATAAATACTTATGAATAAAAAAAGGAAAAAAGTACAAAAAACAAACAACTGATATATTTCAATGTTTATTATGAATAGAATTAATAAAAGTGAGATTAAACTCTCGTCTTGATTAATGTTGATAGTTTTATTTCTGTCTTCATCATTTTGCAGCTCTAGTGTCCCACAGTTGGGAGGAAGACCCAGCATGCTGATTCCACATTTTCTTGTCTTGTGCTGTATTCTGCCAGTACTTGCCCAGTTCATCACTTCATCTGGAATCTTCGTGTAGATCATTTCCTTTCTGCGGTTTCCAAGTGGAGAAAAACAAACACGAAATTTGTAATCAAGAAGAAGACCCGCGAGCTTAGGGAGAGATGAAATGATAAAACTTTCTTTTGCTTAATCAATTTACTTTTATATCCTTATAAAAAAAAAAAAAAAAATCCCATTTCTTCTAATTTATTTAATTTATGAAATAAAAAAAATCAACCAAAGAGCCAGAAAAAGAATCCAAAACAAAACAAACAGATACATTAAAGTCCTCAAAAACAAAAACCGCGGTGATAAAGAAAATACTATAACAGACCTACTGTCAGAAACGAATTCAGTGTAAAAGTAAGCAAATGTTACCAATAAATAATCATTGCTCGTGACAGGACATGTCCTCATGTTTATATTAACAGCTGTATTATTTCAAAAAATATTACGTATGCGTGACTTTATTTAAATAATAAAGTACTCTCACGAGGTGTAATATTTTTACATCGACTCAGTCTGTTTGGAATATTTCTACACGTACTGCTTCTTGCCACTGCTATTATTAATGATTAAGAACAGCACCAGAAACAAACAAACAAAAAAACAACAACAAAAATCCCCCCAAAACAACAAACAAACAAAATAAAACAAACCAAAAAAACAAACAAAAAACAACAACAACAAACAAACGAGAAATACAACAAATATTACTGTTATTATATTTACAACTGTTTCTATTACTACTACTGCTACTACTGTTTCTATTATTACAACTGTTTCTATTACTACTACTGCTACTACTACAGCGACTTCGGATACTATTGATATTACTACTACCACCACCATGACCACTGTTATAATAATAATAATAATAATAATAATAATAATAATAATAATAATACCAAGAAGAAAACAACAGCAACAATAACAGTAACTATTATTATTATTATTATTATTATTACTATTATTATTATTATTGCAATATTAATAGTAGTAGTAGTAGTATTTTCACAGAATCGAAATAAACTTAAAGTAACTGCATATTAAACTTACATTAATTAGTTCACAAAAATATTAAAATGACCGACTTTTACTAAGAACAAAGAAGGAAATGTCTGAGTATTTTTTTTTGACTAGAGTTAACAAAAAGTGATTATTATAAAAGTGAGATTGTAATAATGACACATTACCATCATCGGTAACTTTATCATAGTCATCAACCTCATTAGTAATAATAATATTGACAATAACAACAACAACATATTCATCTTCGGTATTATAATAATATTGATCATCATCATCATCATCATCCTCATTATGAAATAAATAAATAGTAATAATAATACTGAAAACAACAACAGCACTGATATAATCATCTTCATTGTCATAATAATAATGATCATCACCATCTTCATTACTATCATCATTATGAAATAAATAAATAAAATCAAACTAAATTATATTTCCCCTCACATTAATGCTAATATAAAGGAAACTATTATTGAAGCAAGGTGTTTACTTTTTGGTATTTATTAGACGTTCTCACTTGGACTGTTTTATTCCTGGCTGTCTGATAGATGATTAAGTCTTGTAAGTCCAGTGAGTTAATTCATCACATCTGATGTATCGTAAGATAGCTGTTCTGACAGGTAGCCATTACCGTCTCAGTGTGCCTATCTCTAATTATAAGGGGAGCAAACCGATACACAAGAACGCACATAGCGACCCGTCACTCAGTGGACCGGATGTGAAGACGCGACACAATAGAGTGCAGGGTGCATCTGGCGAGAGGCTGGTTTCAACTACGCCGTCGTGCATCGAGTTACCCTGGAGAAGGAACCAAATTTTTGGAGCTCCGCCCCATCAAAACAGAAAACAGCCTCCCGGGGTAGACAGCTGCCCGAGTTCTCAGCCTGACATATGTACTGGGAAACCAAGCAGCACACATCTTTCAACGTCGTACCGCCATCTTGTATTTCGGGATGATGTCATTGTTTGCTGATTATAGCTGATCGATCTGAACTACTTCTCCTTGCCCCTGGAAACAAATCTCACTTCTCTCAGATTTGACCTCGAAACGCTTTAACTCATTTCAGTGCTGTAAGCTATTCTAGAACTTTTGTTTATTATTATTATGGCTGTTATCAACGCCATCATTAAGTATGCCCTTTACTATGTTTTTATTATTGCAACAAAATAAAAACTATTTATTTAGATAAAATTGTCATCATACATTTTATCTAACACTAGCTATTTTTGGCCTTTCCGAAAAGAAAAAAACAATTACAAAAAACAAAAAACAACAGACAAAAACAACAACAACAAAACAAAAAAAAACAGAAAGAAAAAAACAACAATAACAAAAGTTATATTAGGCAAACATAATGGCAAAAGCGTTTTCCCTAAGTTGATCATCTGGCAGACAGAGTCGTGCGCGATCCACTTTAGATACTAATTATTATCATCATTTATAAAAATAACATAAAACAATTTTACGATGACCATACATTCGCAATCCCTGTTATAAGATAAACAATTAATTATATAAGAAATTAAGTTATGTTCTCTCTCTCTCTCTCTCTCTCTCTCTCTCTCTCTCTCTCTCTCTCTCTCTCTCTCTCTCTCTCTCTCTCTCTCTCTCACACACACACACACACCACACACACACCCACACACACATACAGACCCAAAATAATCAGTAACATCTTTATAAATATAATCACTACAACTCACAACAGACATAATAGTAATGCTATAAATGCAAATTTACTGTGCTAAAATTATTTTTATATTACCTTATCTGAACTTTGAGTCATTTATAATTCTACCTGTGCCATTTTTAGATTTTTCACTTTAACAAATAAAATAAATCAATGAATAATAATACCATTGGTACAAAGTAAACGAAGTTAGTTTTATAACGGTATTAACGGTAACTCCGCCCACTGACGTTGTTTGTCATATCATCAGTACCCTACATCTGTGCTCACGTTATACGCCTGTTACTAGGACCGCAGGCAACGCTGACGTAATTTGTGGTTAATGATGACGTAATCAATAATGATCAAAGTTGGGACGAGAGAGAGGTGTGTTCTTGAGAGGTTGGGAAGGGGAATTAATCTTAGTGTATTTGTTTTATGTCCTTAGGTTGTTTGTAATTAGGTTTGCCGAATAAAGAACTTATGTTACAATGACACTGTAACAGACAATGAAAAACACAACTTACACGTCTAAACAGCAGTTCATGTTTGTTTTTATTACACACACACACACATATATATATATATCAGTTTAACCACTATTTGTTGTTTTATTTTACTAATAAATGCATTGAAACTGAATATGTTAGGTTCTACTAATTGAAAATGAAAAAAAAAAAAAAAAAAAAAAAAAAAATATATATAATTAGTTACCTAAATTATATATAAATGTAAATATTTTAATATTAATAAAAATATTTATTATTTGTTATTTATAAGGTAAAATAATCCTGCACATGACTCTTCAATATATACAAATTATTGTGTATATATTAGTATTATTCCTGTTATCATTTGTATTGACATTATGTACAGCACACAATAATTTTGTGAGTTTTACGAGAGACATATCTGGTTTGGTTTTGAGCAAAAGTCACATTTCACATCTGAGTTATATTAATATTGCATCTCTCATACACTTCTTTGAAACCCTACAGAAGAATGCTCTGTGTAGCATATGTGAATGAGAAACCAACAAGAGTTAGGTCCCCTGCATTGGGAACCGATGGTAACCAAAACGAGCATTATTAGTGACAGCAGTAATAATACAATTATTTAACTACATGAACAACAACAATATTGATTAAAATAACGATGATAATAACGATGATGACGATGATGATAGTGATACATCAAAAATACTGTTCATTTTTTTTCTCAAATGAACTTCCTCCAAACTGACTGAACCTCGCTTTCTTCTCCAAGTAGATCAGTTTTATATCTGTACTTCACAATACAGCTTCCAGTGCTGTTAAATCTATGTTGACACTATACACTGAAGAATAACAATGGCGTATATCCAAATTTCATCTGTCAAAAGAAACATTTTTGACATACAACAATATACACTAACATATTTACTTATTTCATTATTACATATATAATTAGGTGACAAAGGACAAGAGACCAAGACAAATAAGAATTATAAATCATTTTAATTTAGTTACGTGTACAAAAATATGATAATTGCTGTAAGGTATTTATATTCTTAAAGTTAGTTTATTGTTACTGTTTTTCTAGTTGTTATTGTTTATTATTATTATTATTATTATTATTATTACTGTGGTTTTGTTGTTGTTGTTATTTCAATGTATATTTTTTGGTCATTGTTATCTTATAATTATTAGGTCTTGATATTTTCTTCATATTTCTTACAGCAATAAGAATAAAAATTGTAACAGTGATTATTGTCGTGTATAAACTGACATATTTTTCATGTTATTGATTATAATGTTAAGATAAAATTACTTTCATACACACGCACACACACACACACACACACACACACACACACGTAAACGACAGACAGAGATATGTATTATAACTTGCTTTCTATAACAGATTATGATTTCAGAATTCAAGCCATGCTTAACACACACAGAGCGCTATCTTTACATTTGTGAAATAATCGCGGTATAATGACACAGTGTCAGATGTGAAGAGACAAATTACCCTAATATTCAGGGATAAGTCACAAATTGCAGGTAGATGTGCCCGGGGTTAGGGCAGGCGTAACAAAATTGATGTTATTTTCTACTGACTGTGAACAAGTGTACAAGGCACATTATCTTCACTGGTTACAACAGTCTGGGTTAAACGAGTCGATTACCTGGCACGTGCCTACCAAATTACAGGTATGTCTTTCACAAATATAATTTACGTATCCGACAGGTAAATTGATTTAATTTCCCAAGACGTTTTATTTACCTTTTGTGATATACAACTTGGTGTGGCATTCAGTAGTTTTTGTTTTATTTTATTTGTGTACATACATTATATTTTTTATACTAATGATGCTATATCATGATAATGATGACAATGATGATGATTATGATTATGATAATAATAATGACAAAAACAACAGAACTACAATAACAACAACAACAATAATAAAAATAACGAAATTTGCAAAAACTAATGATAATAATAATAATAATAATGATAATAATAATAATAACAACAACAAAATAAAAGAAAAAGAAAAAGAATGACAACAAACAACAGTAACGTCAATATCTGTAACAAGAGCAATAATTATTATAAAATTATAAAATGATGATGATGATGACAATAATATTTTCAACCGCGGTTTAATCAGCTGCAGCAATAACAATAATAATAATAATAATAATAATAATAATAATAATAATAATAATAATAATAATAATAAAGAGCAACAACAACAACAAAAACATAATAATAATTATTATTAATATTGTTGTTGTTGTTGTTATTGTAGTAGTTGTTATTATTATTATTATTATTAATTTTCACTACTTGAAAAGTAAGATCAAAAACGTATTTCTCTGTTTGAAATATAAGTAAGTGTATTGAAACTGACGATGTATATTTTTTTTTAGGTGTTAACTTTCATAACATCTAAAACATTTTTTCATTGTATACCTGCTAGTTTACATTTTTTTTCTTTCTTTTTTTTTCTTTTCTGGATTCATTTCTACACATTGTCACTAAAATGATTAATGTTTTTCTCTCCTTTGATTTTTTATTTCATACTTGTGAAGCCGAACGTAGGAAAAGACATTCCTTCAGTCAAAGTGAAAGAGCAGGGAGAAACAAGAAAGTAGAGAGATGGCGAAATCAGATAACTCTAACAACATTTTGCCCTCAACATTGTGTGCTCTTTTGCAAGGAAGGCGCAAAAAGGCGCGCTGACCTGTGACGTGGGTCACATGATCTCCCCGAGGCCATAGGCGGTCATGAGATGAGATTGCCGCTTATCTGACGTGCTTATCTGTCAACCCTACATCCCTACCTAGCCCTCCTTTGTGGAACTAAGGAAAACCGTGAGTAAGTGACTCACACAAATATACCAGCGACGCTTTTACACCCGAATTCCAGCTTTTTGATGTTGGCGTACTGAACGGCTTTCTAGTCCTTCCAACAGGCATATTGGATTTCTTTTTAGATGAGAGATAACTAAATCCCGAATTGTTCGACTGCGGGCTCTGAATACATAAAAACCCATCCATCCATTTCACTGTTTTCGTCTGAGGTATATACTTGCCATCCGTTCGCTTCATTCAGCACTCAGAGTGGTCAAATGTATTTTTAATGACCCCCTTCAGATATGTTCTTGACGGCATCTATATACAGGCTAACGCTATAATACTCATTGAGATTTTAGTAAGGAAAATCGCTTTATGATGTAAGACGATAGTCTGAGATAGGTTTCAGGTAGACGTGTAGGCCTGTAGCTCTCAAACTGAAGTTTATTACGCCTCTGTGGTAATCTACAATATCGTTTCCAACTACATCGCCGCTTAGCAAGTCATAAAATAAACTCTGTAACGTATTATATGATAACATGTTTTAAACAACTTCAGTAAGCACACAATGATTTACTCAGAAAAAAATAATTAAACAGTCTGTCAATGTAGCTTTTTTTTTCTTTCTTTCTTTCAATACCATATTATAATTTGATTTAATTTTAATAAATAAATAAATTTTATGTAATTTTAATTTAAATGTTTTAAAGTTCTCTCCGTCATATCTACGGGTCGCCAACATTTTATCCGAACATCCGAAAACCGAGATTTTCCGAAAACCAAAACACTTTTTCGAGGAAGTCTGCACACCAGACTATTTAAGAATGTTTAGCTTTGTTTGATCCAGTTTATGTTTGAAGTTTTACTGTAGATTTTACTTAAAAATAAAAACTATACAGGTAATTTTGTGGCCTATCTATCTGTTTTATTCAAATAAACTGTAGTATCATTTATTTTTTTAATTTACCTTACTCACTGTGAAAACATGTATTTACAATGCTAACTGCAGAAATGTGTCTAAATAAATGGTAATTACAAACATTCTGGCAGACTGTTCTACTATATACTTTACAAAAATGCACTACCATTACGAAACTGGAAAAATCGAATTCCGAAGGGTTTCTTTCGGAAAAGAGATTGTCAACCTGTATTCGAATTTATTATTATCAGAAAAGTATAACACGTGGATTTACCTATTTTATAACATTCATCCATATTTTCCAAATAATATAAGACAAGAACACATCACGAATTATACCAAAAAATACATTTCCAGTTTTATTTTTGTTTTTATTATCATTATTATTTTTATTATTAATATTTTAATTTTTTACAAAATTTCTACTTTTAAATACACAAAACCTTTTTATAATGTAAAACAGTATCACGTATTTTACCACCAATAACAAAATCACTTATTTTACGATGCAGAAGAACATCACAAAACATCACCAGCACAATATCATTTATTTTATTAGGACAAATATCACGTATTTAACTAAACACGTTACATATTTACACACATATTTTCCAAATACAACAACAAACGATATGTATTTCACACATAAAACAATATACAAAATGTTACCATATAAAACAATACATACATCCATTATTAGTGATTTATTCACATCCCTACAAGCTCTAGTGATAGAAATAGTTATTTTTGAAATGTTTAGTAAGGTTTAAGTAGACAAAGAAAAGTCTATATTTAACACAAGTACCCGTCACGTCTTTCACACGTTTTTATGTGGCATCTCATCAAGAGACATGTGACTGACACGTGCCGGGTCATTAGCAACCAATTGACGCCTCAAACTGGCAAATACACGTGACTGAGAATGAACATCTTTGTCATATCGCTAACACTTAAATGTCAGTTTTTCTCTCATCATTATCTCCCGTTCTAAACAAATACTCGTTAAAGTATTGTTATAACACTTTCTATTTTGTTTATAAATTTAATGTTAGTTTCTTTTTTTGTTTATTGTATCGCCATGGTCAGTAGTAGTAGTAGTGATAGTTATTATTATTATTATTATTATTATTATTATATAGGTATAAACTGACAGATTTAAATAACATAAATAAAAAAGTTATATAAGGTATTAATGATAAAGAAGAAATTTCACTCTACTGAAGATTTCTCTGAGTTAATCTATTTTCAAACATTCAAGAGACAGGCCACGTGTCTAGTAAACTGATTGCTATTATATATGAATCAACAATTATTTACACTATCGCTGTTTCAATAAAAGCAAACATAGAGTTGCACGTGCTAGTTCTGACTATTATAGACTAATTTTCTAGCTGAGTACAGGTAGCAATTGAAATCCGTTAACAATACGCCAAGTACGACAAGGTGTTAATTTAAACACGGCGCTTGACAGCAAATTACACGATGAATTACAGCATTTCATAGTAATTTAAGGGAATGTAATCCATAATAATTGCGATATGGTTAAGACTGCTGGTAGATCTTCTATTGTGGTCGAAACGTTTATATGTTTTAAACACAGATAGGGGACAGAGATGTACTGATGGGAGTTGATGTGTAAAATAGAGGGTTTTTTTTCCTGAAATCATTTTGTCATTAATAGCTGATGACACACTACTCAGTTAGTATCGACTACCACTGATACCGTTATCACTGTAATATTATTAAAAAGTTGTTTTTATTATTATTATTATTATTGTTGTTGTTGTTGTTGTTGTAATTATTGCTGAGGTTGTTATTATTATTACTGTTTTTATTGGAATTATTATTGTTATTATTATTATTATTATTATTATTATTATTATTATTATTATTCTTGTTGTTGTTATTTTTAGTATTTATTTATTTATTTATTTATGTGAAACAAATATTTAGGAATATCTGTTTCTGCCAATCACATCACTGAGTGACACATTTTAAAAATATGTATTCAATGTTTACTTCGAGTACATGTGAAATGACTAAGTGAAAGCCGTGTACGACGTTTTCACATACCTGACGTTGCTGAGTACTGAACAGTCGAGTAGACAGGCACAACGACGTCTGTTTGTTTTACCGCATACCTACCTCTGACACCATCCTCTTCTGTGACGAACCAAGCAAATTGAAGCTTTCAAGGTTCACTAATTTTTATACGATATCAGCTGAGAACGATTTTAGACTTTTATGAATGTTCAGTGAATTTCGACAATCGTTCGATGAAGGGGGTGGGGAACACCTCCGGGGGGTCACTAAGTGCCGTAGGGTTCGCTGTGTCACCTGTCATTGTTTGTGTGAGAATGTCAACACAATTAGAATGAGGAACTCGTGGTCAGTACATATGACGAAGTAACAATTGACGTATTGTCACCGCACACAGCAGAATAACACACTGTGTACTACACACAGAACAGCTTCAAAGTTAAACAAGGACGTCCTCACTTAATAGTATTAATTTCTCACAGAATTATATTAATTTTATCATTTTTCATCTGCCATTTAAAATTATTTTAACTAAAGAATAAGGAAGAAAGATACAAAATGAGACAAAAAAAGGCTAAACACACACATAGATAGATAGATAGATAGATAGACAGACAGACAAACTGAGACACAAGGATGGAAAGAGAGAAAGTCAGAGAGAGAAAGAGGGAAAGTGAGACAGAGTGCCGTTTAATCTGAAACTTACACTTGCAGTTAATTATAAAAGAAATTAATTATTTTTATTATTTTATCAAATTTACAAATAATAAAAAGTTTATTAATATCGTGCAATATTAACGAATATAAATATTTTATACGAATCTCCCAGTATTTTTATCTGCTGCATTTGTCTATCTTAACTTATAAATCAGCATAATTCGACACTTATCTGGTTTGTGAAAAGCGAGTTGTAATGACATTAAGTAGTGGGAGAGACCACACTTCTTTGATCATAGTTCAGTTCTCGCCAGTCTGTTTCGCTAATAGGGGTAATTTCCCTGAACCGTGCTGTCAGAGTTATTAAATGTCAATTATGGTGGCCAAACAATTTTCATTCTGTCATTTCTGTCATGCAAAAATGAACACGTGATTCTGACAAGCTATTTCACGCCGGAATTTACTTAGTACTCGCCTGCAGGAAAATATCGTCGCATTCACACTTTACGTGTGCAGATCCGGAGTTTTCACTTGACCTCAAGTCGCAAAAAAAAAAAAAATCCTTCTTCAAAATAAAAGAAACCCGCAAGTAAAAACTGACCACGTATATACGCTGACAGAGATTTCTTTATTTTACTTTGCACATTGTTTCTGATTCAGCAAGAATTATAATATCATAAGCAACTAGTGAATAATAATAATAATAACAAAAAAAAAAATCAATAACAAAAAATCTAATAAAAATAAATAAATAAATAAATAACAACAAAAAAACAACAGCAAAAAAAACAGAAACAAAGATAAACACATGACAAAACCAAACAAAAAACAACGATAATAATAATAATAATAATAATAAAAATAATAATAAAAAGTATTAAAACCGAATAAAAGGTAATCGCAACTATGGAATATTTAGTTCTTTTTATTAGTTTAGTATTTGAAAAATAAAATATCTATTTAATAAATCATCTTAAAACAATTCAAACTGAAGACTGGTTACTGTCACGTTATCATTTTATAAGAAAAAAAGACTGAAGCAGTGAATATATCAAATAAATTACACAAGTATTATTTATATTATTTTCCCAAACATGTTCTGTAGAATTAACTCTATTTGTTGTGTTATGCTATATTGTATTGTATTGTATTAAATTATTTTAAAATATATTATTATATTATATTATACTTTTTATGTTATATTATATTATATTATATTACATTGTATTAAAATATATTATTTTATATTATATTAAACTGTATTAAATATATTATTATATTGTTTTATCATTAAATCATATATATATATAATTATATTATATTATTTTATTTTATATTATATTATGCACTGCATTGCTTTACATCAGATCACATCATATCACACAATATTATATTATATTACAGTACACTAACCTACGCAATATTCTACATGACATAAAACACTTATATTTATATATTGACAGAATGATATGATGCGTTGTGTTATAAATTATGATGTTATCAAAGCAAAACTATTTTAAATGACACAGCTTTAATATATGTTTTAACTTAATTACAAAGTGAGACCCAAATCAGCTTATAAAAATGATGGGCATTGTCGGAACGGGATAAATAATACAAAACAAAATAAAATTGAATAAAATGCATATTGAAAAAGAAAACAAAATAATAATAATAATAATAATAATAATAATAATAATAATAACCCCACCAAAATAAACCAACAAAAAACCAACAAAAACAACTAGACTAATTTAATTATTGTAATAGTTATCGAACTGCTGGTACTTATAATTATTTATTTATTTATTGTTTATTTAAAAAAAAAATATGTTAAAGTGTGTTTAAAGGAAACTACTGACTGTAAGTTAGTGAACAGTATTATTATACTGACAAACGCGTGAAAGTGGTTATGAGTCAAAGTCAGTGAGCTGAATAATTTATCAAAGAAGATTTTTGATAGACAGTATCAGCTGTTATTTATGAGAGATAAAAACACGCTTTTTATGATGACACCGCTGAATAATTCTTACGTATATCGTATATTTTTTTGGCAACAACAAATAATAATGATAAAATAAAATTTAAAAATGCTAATTAAAGAGACCCAGTTTATCAGTTGTCTAAAATTTAATAAAGAAATAATATAAACATTATGTATTAGAATAATCTGTTGCACTGATTTAAAATTATGTACCACAGACTACAAACGTTGTAACAGCCGGCAAAAAACATTATATAGCAACTAATACACAGGCACAGTTATAGCAAACCTACACCAAATTACAAACAAAACAGAAATAATAAGTTTTCACGAACCGAATAATGTCAGAATGCTATAGAGAGAGAGATAGAAAGAGATAGAGAAAAAACAACAACTATTAAATCAAATTCAGAATTTCAGTGAATAAATAATGACGGCCATTTATAATATATATTGAGATAAATAAAGATGAAAAATATAAAATTCATAAATGTAATTTACAGTTTAATATTAATTAATACAAAATACAAATTTCTTTAATAATTATTTTTAATGATTATATCTAAGTGTTTGTTAGCTTTTAAGTATCATGATGATGATTTTCTAAAACAATAACAACAACAACGACAACACCACCATCACCAACAACAATAATAATAATAGTGATAGTAATAATAATGCGAAAAAGAAGAAGAAGAAGAAGAAAAATACGAAAACAATAGCAATAAAAATGGTAGTGGTCGTTGTAAATGTTGTAGTAATAGCAGAGTAGAACTGGTAGGGAAACTAGCAGTGGTAGTAAGAAAGGTACTAGAAGCAGGAGTAATAGAATAATAAATTAAAGATAAAAAGAAAACAGTATATTTGTATAGTAATTTATTTTACTGATTGCACCAAAAGCATATTTTACTTTTTATCTCTAGTACAAATGTAAGAACAGAAATATATATATATAGAAAAAGGGTATTAGAGTGAGACATCACTAGACAAACACAGACAGTCGGTTTCAGGATTAACTTTGATTGTCGGACTGGTAAACTTTCTCTTTGATGTTACAACTAATATTAATACGTTTAGTTATTGTTTTAGTTATTTCTCTACAAGATTAACATAATTATAGCTTTATAAGTTTTTATTTTTATTTCTTCTTTAAATGTGTGATTATATATATAATTAAAAAATAAAAATAATTGTAATAATAATAAATAAATATTTAAAATTAATAAAACTAACTAAATAAAAAAGATTTAAAAAATAAAAGAGAAATAAGTAATAATATAGACCGTTTGACGGATTCAAATTATGAATATAATAATAGCTATAGCATCATCATCATCATCATCATCATCATCATCATCATCATCAACAACATCATCATCGACGACCCAATCAAAAAAACATCAATACAATAGCAGTAAAAAACAACAAACAATATATGCATATATATATATATATATATATGTATGTATGTATGTATGTATGTATTTATATAAAGTTACTAAAAGCATGGTTTGTGTTATTAACCAAAATATTTTTTGGTAAAAGCGCAAAGAAATAATGATAAATATTATACACAGTTAATATGAGTATTTTTAAAACTAATGTTTGTAATTTGTTAATTTAGTGAATAGTAAGAAGAAATAATGTCAGTATTTCACTATATTTTAGCTAAAAGCATATAATATTATTTTATGTCATTATTTCAAGTTCATTTTCTTTAGAGAACTCAAATAAATCAACGATAAATTTTTTTAATATTTTCAGTTCTTTATTCTCTAATAAACTGATTATAGTTGTAACTTTATCACATTTTCTAAGAGTGCTATACGCATTGTTATTTTCAAAATACAAAATCCAGAAACAAACAAACACAAAAAAGAAAAAGAAATTAAAAAAACATTAAATAACTTGACTGCAACAGTATAAGAAAGAAAATAAAATACGATAAAAATTCAATATTTTCTGGAAATCTTCTGAAAAGAATAACGTTACAAAACATTAAAAAAATAAAAAATAAATAAAATAAAATAAAATAACAGAAATAAAATAAAATAAAATAAAAATAGAAATAAAATAAAATAAAAATAGAAATAAAATAAAATGAAATAAAGCGAAGTAAAGTAAAATAAAATAAAATCAATGAAATTGAAAATATCTAAACAAATAGATATAAAAAGTTAAACAGAAGTTAAAATTAAAAACTAAATAATGTAAAAAAAAAAAAAAAAAAAAAGAAAGAGATATCCAAAACAAAAACCATACAAACACACAAATAAATAAATAAATAAATTGTATTGTCCTGTCCTTTATATAAAGGCATTAGCTTTGTATTAAATTAAATTTAAATAAACTATTATAATGTACATACATTTTATATCTAATAAACACATTTAAGATTAGTGAAAATACATGTAACAGTTCACAACAGTTCTTAAATAAAAACTAACGAATAATTTCTGTAAAAGATTAAAACCTAGCTGAAACAAAAGTAATTTAAACTTTAATTTTTATTTCATTTTGTTGTTTTGTTTTATTGTTTATTCTATCTGTATTTTTCTCGACCATTTTCGTTCCTTTTAATCAGTTACGGTTGCTATTTCATCATTAACTTTTGTATGAAAAATGTGGAAGATTTTTAAATAATATCTGCTTTATGGTCCTTTATCATTGGAAATTATTTTTATAAACATTTACCTTTTGATTTAAGAAAATAAAAATGAATAATTTATCGAGCATGTAAATATAAAAGAGAAAAACAAATCGTTATGTTCAGTTCTTTTGAGGCGATTTACAATTTATTCATTTACTTTACATATATATATTAAATTATTATTTATCATGCTTAAATCAATCCACATTCTGTTCTCTTTTTAATATAGAGATTTAATATTTTTAATATATAAATAATTTATGTGTTCATTTATCATCTTGATATAAATAAATAAATAAATAAATAAATAAATAAATAAATAGTCGTGAACAGTTAAAATAAATTATAATAATGAATACATTTATACAGACCTATACAGTACGGCATTACAGTATAAAGATAAATCGAATACTAACACTTAACTCTATGTTATTATTATTATTATTATTATTCATGCATGCAGAATTAGAATTAGAATTTTAATAAATTAAAATATACATGCACAGTGATATATATATAGGATAAGAGAGAGAGAGAGAGAGAGAGAGAGAGAGAGAGAGAGAGAGAGAGAGAGAGAGAGAGAGAGAGAGAGAGAGAAAAAAAAAAAATTTAAAAATAATAAAATAATCCTCTAGATAATTTTACCAATACAGAAATCTGATAAAAACCTAAAATATCACTGGTTGTTTCCAGAATGGTGAACCACTCCACATGCGAGATGAATTTCAACCAACACATCCGAAAAATGAATACTCTCCCAAGTACAATGTACCATTTTTTACTTAATACTGAGCGTATGGAGTTTTGAAGATAACAGACAAAGATGTTTCCAAGTCAAGAGAAAATCACAGAATGAAATTAATTTTAGCTTTGAACTGTTAAATTCGGGCATTTAGCTTATTTTACACTAATAAATGCGTGAATTACAATCACACTATATTTTGTCGATCAAAATAACAATTTTACTTGGAGAATACCAATTTTGTTTCATTATCCAGACTTATTTTGCAGGGTAATAAACAGGGGACTCGGATATTTTGTGTAATCATGTACAACATTTTATTGTGTTTTGCCGAACACAGCCGCTAAACACAGAGAAATTCATGAAAATTGGTTGAATTACACAAAACATTAGACTTAATCATCATTTACTCAAATACTTTTCTCCATGTGACGTTTACAAGATTATACGGGTGCTCAATATTTACTGAAATTTCTATCTCAATATAATATCATTTTATGTCGTTGTGTGAAGTTGCTTTTTTTTCAGTGTGCATATGCATGAATATATTTATACTTTATGCTAGGTATATATATATATATATGTGTGTGTGTGTGTGTGTGTGTGTGTGTGTGTGTGTGTGTGTGTGTGTGTGTGTGTGTGTGTGTGGTTATTAATGTTAAAGACACAGAAAATGTAGAACATTTAAATTTACAAATAATATTATTTTATTATTATGTTATCTGTCTGTCTGTCTGTACCTCCAGCAGTCTTTTTATTTATGTTCATGTTTTTGTTACCATTGTCATATTGTTTTCTAAATTTAGACGATATTAAATTATTTTGAATATCTTAACAGCAATAAATGTATTATTTTGAATGCAACTTGAATAAATAATATACGTACACACACGCACATACAAACACGTTATATATTTTTACACAATTTTATACGTGTAGATAAAATACTACACAGATATAAAATCTGGCTATTTTACTCAAATATATTTACTGAAACTGTAGCGAAATGTCAGACCCGTATAATAAGAAACAAGGGCTCTGTGTATCTGTGGTGGAAGCTAAGTCAATTATGTGTGATTATTGTCTATTACCGAGGAAATTACATCTGGGTAATTACTGTGATAAATGTCACGTATTAGATGTAGTTATCTTTGCCATTTACAGACAATATGCTATTGCAGAATTCTAGTACATGCTGGTGGTGGTTAACAAACCAAAATTTTAACCATCAACATTTTGTTATTGTTGCAAGTAAACATGATAAAAAATATTATTACCTTACGATAGGTTTATATGAATAAAATATAAAAAGAACAAAAGCAAGTGAAAAGTTATATAAAATGAAATTAAAATAATAAAGTCTAAAGTTAAAAAGAAAATGTGTAAAATGGAAATTAAACAAACGATGTCTCACTGTCTACAACGACTCAAAAGCAAATTTTAAAAGTATTATGAGTTATATTACATTAAAAAAAAGTTATACAAAAAAAAAAAATAAATAAAATATAAAAATGTATAATTAGTTTCTGGACACTGGTCAAGTCTATTATTCCCTCCTGCTAAGATCACGTAAAACAAAGAAAACAAGAACACATTTGTTTTGAGACAATATCTTTATTAAAGAATTAATTACATTTTATATGATTTCTCATTTCTTAAAAAGACGAAAAATATTTTGATGTAAACATCAGAATAAGATTAGAGGGAGGAAAGAGTAAAAAATGAAGAATCCTCAGTGATATGATAAAAGTTAAAACGCTGTTCACAGAACAGCGGAATATTTTTATTTGTAGTGAAATTCACGTCATCTTCAAAGGCATGTCCATAACAATATGACGCAACACCTAATTTCACAAAATCGTCAAGTCATTTTTATCTCTTATTTTATTTTTTCTGTAAAAAATAATGAAAAGAGAAATTCAGCATTAATAAATTTTTTTCTTTTTTTTTCTTGGAAAACCAGAAGCAGGTACATAAGACATTATTATTCTAAATCTGTGTTAGTATTGCGAGACTGTTTCTTCTTCTTCTTAATGTTGTTGTGCTGCTCTTCTTTTAACTGTGTCCGACATACACTGAAAAAATAAAATAAAATAAAAATCAGTAAGCTAACATGATATAGTGGCGGGTTATCATTAAATGAAGTAATGAAGTGTTCTCTGTATAACTGATATAATAGAAAATGATAAGTTTGTCATAATATGATGTAAATAAATAAAACTGTCTACCAATTGCTTTCATAATTTACGATAACAAAAACCTACACAACCAGTAATTTTGTTGTCAACATAGTGAAATAATTATTTTACGTTTTTAAACATTCGTAAATATTTTATGACAGTCGTAGTGTTATATGTGAGTAGTTTTTAGATTTAATACAGATATCAACCTTTAATTAGCCACCTAAGAACGGCAGTAGTAATTATACATTTTTACCTTGTCTACGATAACAATTCGTCTAAAATGTGTGTTCTAGGAATTATTTAGACATAAAGTTTTTATATCACAGACGAAAAAAGGACAAATTCCAATTTACAATATTGTAACAATCATTTGTGTTGTTACTGCATCTCTTTGTCATCTCACTCACTTTGATGTGAGACCGCACGAGGACAGACAGCGCTTCCCGCCATGTTTCTCTAAAGCAGGTAAACTTACCTGTCCCGGCCTTCCCACTCAGCCGAGAAGTCGCCGCAGTTTCGTAAGATCGCATTCAACCATTGATTCAGCCACCCTGATATTCTCACCTGCTTCACGACCAAACACGCCCTGCGTAGAGAAACCCGCAGAGCAGGAACGAACCGTTTGCGCAACCACAAATATCTTGTATTGAATTCCTGACCAGAGTTACGCAGTTTTTTACTTTCTTTGTGAATGGCGCGAATGCAGGCAGGTTGATGGCGTTTTCGACGTCACAGACCTCACAAAGCCCGGCGAGTGAGGAACGTGTAAGCAATCTGCAAAACGCGTTCAGCAGAACGTCACATAACAAGTTATTACCACACATTGCATAATACTCATATTGGTATCAATCAAATTTGATAGTTCATCCATCCTTCCATCCATCCATTCAGCTATCCATTTATTAATTTACACATCCATCTGTCTATCCATCCAACCGAGAAAATAAATATACGTAAAACAATTATAAAAATATAACAGGATTGCTGTAATCTATATAAATAGGGTCCCCTTTTTTTTTCTTCAGAAATGAAGTACTTGATTTCGAAAATCCTTGAACTAAACATGTAGTTTTACTTAAATGTTGAAAATTGTATCTGTATGTATTTTAAACTAGCAGATCTTAATATAATAAACAACAAAAGAAATAAAAGATTATTTTATTATAGGTTTATATTTGGTATTGTTAAAATACAAACTTTTAATGTATAATTGGCAATTTCGTTTTACTTTCTTTAACTGCATTTTTCACGTCTAAGTCTGTTGATATTGCTCACGTTCTTACACTCAAAACACGAAAAACTATAATTAGCTGTGTTTGTGTTGTCAGTGTGTTTAATGTGTGTGTGGAGGTGACGCTGCACTACGGAGGCGACGAGGATACCACACCATGCAGAGACAACCGAGATCAAGCCAAGTTTTGGTTGGTTTTTATTTTCCCTAAAATTGAAAAAAAAAAAGAATATATATATATATTAAAATGACGAAAGCAGGTTTCTACTTCTATCGAGTTTAAACGCGACAGAAAGACACGTGACGTCACCACGTTGTACGCGGACAGATACAACAAAACACATGGTTGAATGTTGGAGTTTTACAGCGTAATAACAGGTATTGGTGTTCTCTTCATGACGGGCTGTAATTTCGGATTGCAGGTTTGGCGAAGACAGTGTCTGGAAAACGTCCTCCATCATTTTTCTTGCGTTACTGAAACCGACCTGTGTTGTGACTGACTCTAATGTCGTTAAGACGCCATTATTTGACAATGAAGAACTTAAACAGACGTTGTCGCTGGCCACGTGGGACTACAAAACATCTGTGGTGGTCACTGTGGGCTGAACCGCAGTCAGTGGATTCCACGTCAAAGAGTGAAATCACAAAATCAAATTATCCACAGAAATAAAAACATCCTCGTTTTCCAATTTAATTACGTTACAAATCTGAGAATTCTTGTGTGCTACTACTTTATTTACTTCGCTGTGGGTTATTTATTTATTTATTTATTTATTTATTTATTTATTTATTATTATTATTATTATTATTATTATTATTATTATTATTATTATTATTGTTCTTGTTGTTGCTATTATTTTTTATTATTATGTTACTACTATTACTACTATTACATTATTATTATTATTATTATTGTTGTTGGTTCTGCTGTTAATAGTATTGTTGCTTCAGTTGTTTTGTTGTTCCTACTGTAATGAGCCTACGAATTGTTTCTGTTACATTTAATAATAAAGACATTATAAATTGAAATGCACTAAATAATGTGGGTTTGCTGCCAGGAAATCGACTGTAGAAAACTGATATTTTAATTGAAAATGATGTGAATATCACTCACTATAAATATTACACAACTCGAGGACCAGCTTTTACGAATCTCAGAAAAATGTTCCAGTATTGAAAAGTCACTGCACAGGGAGAGAGGGAGCAGCCATGTAGCGGTAATGAAACTTGAACTGAACAAAATTGCAGGAAATTATAGAAAATTACCCTCGATTATATCTGACATTTTGATATCTGAGTTATATTTCCTGCAGACATGAATTGTGGTCGATTCTGAAATCAAGCATCCCAATCCTGCCTTTCTTGTTTCGCTTCTGCATATTTATGTGCATTTTAATGTGCATTTTTATTTTCATTAAATAAATATCATAGAGCCAGCGTTTAAAATAATCTACATGCAATGAATAATCAATTATCAGTATAATATCAGATTTGAAAGTGTTGAATACAAGTGTGTTTATGTCTCATAAAGTTTGAAATGGCCAAAACCAGTTTGTGTATTTGTATGTACAATACCGGAGTTAGTGTGTGCAGGTGCAGTTGTTTGAAATGTGTACAATTAATGTGCACAATATCGGTATGTTTGTATTCCTAATTCTTCATCGCCCATTGAGGATATTTTTTTAAAACGGATTTATTTTCTCCAAACTATTTATTCATATAGGAGATTTAAAAAATATATTTATACAACTTATAATCAAGTACATTAAATGTACCAAACATACGTATTTAACTGTTCATTATAAAAACAATATTTTTAATATAGCCGTGATATTTCTTAGATTAATCCATCTTACGTGTGTCGTTTTCATAATACTAACTGTCAAAATATTCTTTGTTTCAATTACAAATTAGTTTCCTAGTTGTTTCCAGAATTTAACAGTTCAAAAATCCTCTTCAAAGTTATGGAAACAATTCTCAGTAAGTTTTATTGCAATATGTTAACTTTTCTTCTTCTGACGTAATCTCTAAAATGATTCCACTGACAATTAATTTCTGCAATAGAAAACACCATGCGACAGTTGTCTTATAAAATTATCATCTAGCTAGAATTCAGAATTTAACCTTACAAATATACTTTCATTTTCACTCTTATTTTTTATTGGTAATTGCTGTAGTAGAATATAACGGTAAAGAAAAACATTTTGAATAATACAGAATTGTTCGTAAAACCGTAAAGCAGATAAAAATTATGGTGGTATTGAAAACATTTTAATTAAGAAGTCTAAAAGGTAAATTAATATCCTCACAAAGAAAATAATCGCTAAACGTATTTCCCCATTTACGTTTGCAACAATTAATAATTACGAAAAAGTAAAACAAGAAACAAAAAAAGTTTAAAATGAAATAAAATAAAATAAAATAAAATAAAATAAATACATATAAGACACAGACCACACTAAACCAACGTAAAAATAAAAATAAAAAACCCAAAACAACAAACAACAAACCAGTAAAAAAGAAATTTAATTTAAGAACTAACAAATTAAAAAAAAAGTAACACATAATAATAATAATAATAATAATAATAATAATAATAATAATAATAATAATACAAATTTATGCACATAAGTTAACATCATAAAAAATAGTAACAGATACAAAAATGAAAATGACACAGAGGAAAAAAGAATTTGAGTGAAAAAGAGAAAGAAAGAACACGAAAGAGAGAGAAAACATATATAGGAAGAAAAAAGGTAAAAGTGTTATTTTTGTCTATTAAAAACAAACATCAAAACTATGTCAAATAAAAAATTTAGTTTATTTAAGTAAATATAAAATAATATTATTAACTAAAGATGATAATTAACACAACCTATATTTGAATAGAAGTAATTTACATTAATAACAGACAAAATATCAGGTTATCGAACAAACTGCAAAACTATTCAATATTTATGCATTACAAGACGTTAGTTTTAATCAATATATTTTAACAGTGAATTGTGTTTTATCAAAGAAGACAGCCATCTTTAAATAAAATATCTTTATAATGCAGCGAATAATAATAATAATATTAATAATAATAATAATAATAATAATAACAACAACAACAACATCAACAACAGCAACAGCGGCAGCTGTAGCAGTAACAGCAACAACAACAGCATTGACAGCAATAACAAAAGCGGCAATAATTCTGATGATGAGGATAAAAAGAAATATATTATAAAATTACAATAAATATATGGAAACATTTTAATATAAGACGAATTTTTTACGATAATTATAACAAGTTTCTGTAATCTGAAATTATTTTTGTTGTAATATTAATTATTACATATGCCTAAGTCAGTTTGTATGCATGTGTGTATGATGCGTGCGTGTGTATGTGTATGTATGTATGTATGTATGTATGAAAATGCATTTGAGAGTGCTTAACAATCGTAATCAGTTAGAAAAAAAGAAAAAAGAAACACGTTTCCTCAAATATGGAGAGAGAGAGAGAGAGAGAGAGAGAGAGAGAGAGAGAGAGAGAGAGAGAGAGAGAGAGAGAGAGAGAGAGAGAGAGAGAGAGAGAGAGAGAGAGAGAGAGAGAGAGAGAGAGAGAGTTAAAAAAGAACATGATAAGTTACAATGAAGATAATTATGCTCATTAAACATTGGTGAAAATAATTTATCGAGTGTTTATCGTAAAACGAGTTCGTGTGTTCATGCCGTAATATCATCGACTAACGTTTATCTGTTTGACTTGCTTCGCTAAGTCGAACCAATTAGATTGATTTACACACAGCTTGTTTTCCTTTATGTAAACACAACACAGTAATCGTAAATTACAAATACAAACGAAGGCTGAAGATGGGAGGAAGGAAGCGGCTACTGATATGCATAAACTTAATGACGTCGACTGAGTAGAAATAAGATAATTTTTTTCAGTAAACAGCAAATTCAGGAATACTGAGAATGCTTGGTTTTTCACAGACAGGAAGTGTTATACGTTACACTGAATGTACACATTTTAATTTTGAGGCTGTCACTGATTATAAAGTACATCTTCATATGAAATGAAGTTCGTTACATTTTGTAATTTATAATGATTACCTGTAAACTATTTTTGTAAATTATTTCAATAATTAACTGATTTTTAACTTTACAATGTTTCTGTTTTATTTCAGGTGTGAGTAAAATGTAATGTATAATTGTATATTCTATATATACTATATTCTACTATATTATATAAAGTAATATAATAATACATAATGTAAGATACTATTATAATATTGTAATGTGGTTTCTTATTGTATTACTACTTTTACTTTCATTACTACTACTTCTGCTGCTTTGCTACTACAGTAACTACTACTGAAACCTCTTTTTTCATCATTATGATAATTTATATTTTTTATTTTCTCTTCGTTTTCTTCCAGTTCTTCTTCTTCTTCTTCTTCTTCTTCTTATTATTATTATTTTTAAAAGTCACTTAGTCTGGGTATGAAGTAACTATGTGACACATCTGATGAAAATGATTTTGATACAGACTGACAGTTTTCGTATTCATTGAAGAACTTGGTTGGGTGAAGAAACACGTGAACTGTCGTCTGGGCTGCTAGCTGTACGCCAGGGCGAGACACGCCCGCTTGCTAAAGAAACCGCGGGGACTGACGCCAGGTCTCCACGTGACGTTCACGACTCGCCACAGGTGAATGGAGCAGGTAGACGGTGTTGTGTGCGTCGTGGCAGGGGGCGCTCCACTCTTTAGTTCACTCTTTAATGGGACGGCCTTTTCTCCTTCCATTTCTCTGGTTTGTTGATATTCAGTCTTTCACCGGCCCTGCACCCAGTTCTCCCCGCACGTTTTCTCTTGAAGAAACCCTTGAGTGAAATGTCGACTTTGTTACAGCCTGGCTTTATTAGGTTGATTTAATCGTGGAATCAGTGTTAGCAATCTGGTGAAAACCAAATTAGCTTGATCAATGTTTTAAAGAGATTATTTTTATTCCTCAGTGATTTCAACCACTCTGCGGAGAAACGATACATACAAATATTTTATTATATTAGAATTTTAGTTTTCTACCTGCATGACGGTTATTGAAATTAACAAGGGATATTTTAGAATATAGATTTAGCAGCGATTTATAACGTTATTTATTTGTTACTGCTGTAGACCATTTGGGTTATTTCCAATTTAAGTAAATGTTAGTTTGCTTTCTTTAAAACCCCCCCACACACACACACACACACACATACATATATATACACATATATATATATATATATATATACATATACATTTTCATTTACATATACATATACATATACATATACATATACATACACATACATACATACACACAGACACATGGTATTTTAGAACGTATGTCATGGTATATGCTAGGAACACCAACTATTCCTGTGACGTCAGTGAACATACAGGTAATTCATGCGGTAAAAATCAATACGATTTCTTCGATTACCTTTCAAAATAATAAAATTCCTGAAATGTTTTTCAACGCAAATTACAAATATAAATGAACAATTTTCTCTAAATTACAGGAACAGGTGATAAAATTCATCTCTCTCTCTTTCCTTTTACTTTGTTGTCTTGTCATCACTTCACTTTTATTATGACAACATTAAAAATTAAGAGCAAAAAGGTAATAAATAAATAAATAAATAAATAAACAATTTGTTGTTTTTTAGATTCAAGTGAATAGACGTATCTAATTTATAACTGATTTACGGTTTTGTAAATGTGATGGTTTAAACTTATGCAGTCTTACGTGTGATTAATTCAAAGCTGAGTTACACAGATAAATGTAGATTGATTCAAATTTGAGTATACAAATACAGTTATGTGTATTTGATTCAAAACGGAATTATATATTTATGTGCGTAATTGATTTAAAGCTGGCCTATGCGGATGTAATGCACTTCATTCAAGGTAGAGTGGTACCGTTACCTGTGAACCTAATTTAAAGTTATTGTTATTAAAGAAATATTTTAGTTCGTGTAGCATTTAGTTAACTGTATGGGTGAGTTACGTACTGTTAAAATGACTGGGAATAGTTTATTGTATGTACTTAATGCATGTTTAACTTTTATATGACTGAAAACATTTTTGTTTGTGTATAAAGACTATTTTATTTGCGAAAGTAAACATCATTTTGTTGTAGCCTGCACGGACATCATACACTGACATGTCACATCGTGAGAAAAGTGTCACAATAGAAACTCAGTGAGGCAGTCAGTGACAAGTGACAGTACAAAGAACAAGCTTTATAACGCGGCTCACATTAAACCACAGATTTGTTTAGTCCCTGTTCTGTGAGTGAAGCCAGTCTCTCGTTTTGTTAACTTCCCACATTATCCACTTGTCATTTTTAGTAAATGCTTATTAAGATGTTAACACGATGAAAAAGACGCACACTTGATTGTCTCGATCTGCAAACAACTGCTAAACCAGAGACTACCACATACAGTTAATGTTAACAATATTATTGAGTTGTCGTCTGACATTCATTCCATCATGTATTTACAATGAAAATAACTTCTTCTTTCCTGTTACCAAAACAAACGAAATAAAAAAGAAAAAAAGAAGAAAATGGACATAATAATCTATAACGTTCTGAATGAACACAAAAGTAAAGAAACAAAACGACGAATGAACTTAATGAGGTTCTGTATATCTACGTGCAGTTTATATTTATCACGTTCTACTCTAGATTATGCTCGCTCTGTTTTTATTTCAGTTACATTCATAGCTTACATAGTTTCTAACTGTACATTTTTATAGAAATCTCTTAATTTAATCTTTTCGCCTAATAAAACATTGTAATATATCATTTGTATATATAAATGGGCTTGTGTAAGTATATGCATGTATGTATGTATGTGCGTGTGTCTGTAAGTATGAATGTGTGTACATAAGTGTCTATACACGTATATGAGTCATGTTATTTATTTAAAACCAAAATAAATAGATAAGAAAAATAGATAGATGGATAGATAGATAGATAGATAGATAGATAGATAGATAGATAGATAGATAGATAGATAGACTGATCGATTGTCAGACAGGAAGATAGACAGGAAGGTAGGTAGGTAGGAACATAGATAAACAGACAAATATATATTTTTTTAATAAATAAAAAAATAAGTAAGTTAATGAATGAATGAATAAATAAATAAATAAATATATAAATAAATAACGAAAAGCATACATAAATGCACAACAGTGATTATATTTTATAAACAGACACGCAAACAAGTCAGCTGAAACTGCTAATACTGCTAAATCCTGTTTATCAAGTACATTTTTTATATCAAAGCACGCCTACAATGGTCACCCAGACTCTGTAGAACAACATTCGTTTTAGCTGAAATGTCACGTTAGTTAAATGTTTGTTTTCGAATTTATATAATGACAGTTTTCAGTTATTTTACATTTGATAATTAATAAAATCGTCAAAACTGTTTCACATAACAGCAGAAATATAACATTAAAAATGAATAAAAATCGTAACAATAACAACAAAGTTACCTGCTACAAAAAAGAGAAAAAAAAAGTGAATGAAATAAAACAAATATGCATATAACAAATGCTAAAATCTAATACAGTAACAAGATCAGCAAATAAATAAATAAATAAATAAATAAGTAATAAATAAATAAACAAATAAACAACAGCAAATAAACAAGCAAATGAAATAATTAAATAAATAAAAATAATAACTAATTAAAATAAAATACAATTTAAAAACACTATTTTACAGTTTATACGAAACATCTCCCTGCTGTCTTCTGTCCACGTTATCTTGTATTTGTCAAACAAAATTTCAGATTTATAATAAAACATATTTCTATTAATATTAGCAAAGCTAATTTCTGAAATATAGCTTTCTTGAAATAGCATAAAGTTTAAAAACATTATTTATTTTGTTGTTGATCGTTATATAGTTTTGCTAATATCAGGTATTGATTATATCATGTTCTATATTACTGGTATTAAAATTATTGCTACGGCTACAGTTACTGCTACAAAAACTTCCACTACCAATACTTCTGTTACTGCTACAAACAATACTGCCGTGTCATGCTACTGGAACCATTGTTATTACTCTGCTACAGTTCTCTCAAATACTTCGATCATTGCTGTTGCTGCTGTTGTTGAAGTTGTATCTAAAATACAAGCCAATACGATCAGTGAGCTAATCACTGTATATTGAACAGTGGTATTAAAGTGCACACATAGTGTACTTCATTTAAATAGTAAAAAAAAAAAAAAAAAAATCATTGACAAGATAATAATAATAATAATAATAATAATAATAATAATAATAATAATAATAATAATAATAATAATAATAATAATAATAATGACATTAAAAATAAAAATAATAACAATATCAATAACAATGTCAATAAATAATAATAATAATAATAATAATAATAATAATAATAATAATAATAATAATAATAATAATAATGGTTATGTACCTTTAAAATTACTGTAACTACTATTACTACGATTATCACTTCTATTAACACTGGCACTGCTACCACTGTTGCTGCTGCTGCTACTACTACTACTACTACTACTACTACTACTACTATCATCATTACCACCACTAGCACCATTACTATTATTTATGATGTTTATAGTTTTAAGATGACGATGATAATAACGATGATGATGATGATGTAACATAGAGAAGTATATTTTATAGTCTTGTGAGTTAAACAGAGTCTTTTAACTTCTTCTAATGACTACAGCGATGATGATGATAATGATGACGACTACAACAAGAACAACAACTGTGAAATATAGTCTTATTAATATTAGGAGTGTTCTGACGTGTGTGTATCTGTTTAACTGGTTTCTCAGTTCTTTTCTTTCTTATAATTGCCTGACGCAAGTAATTACAAATAATCACGTTCTAAATGAAAATTAAAACAAATTTCGCCGCCTCTCTGAAGAGGTCAGACGTTCTCACATTGCTGTCATGCAGGCTGGAACTGTGGTCTCTAAGTGAACTTGGGGGTTCTAAGCTTTGTACCTCTTCAGGCAGGAAAACGGGTCCACGCGCCCTTTATTTGTTTTGCACGTGATCTGTGGTCATTTGGACTCGCATATGAAGATTATCAAACAAAAGCTACCCAGGCCGTAACATGTGCTCGACTGCAGCACTTTCTATGAGCGCGGAATTAATGAAGCACAAATAGACGAGTCATGGGGTACTTGTCACATCTCCGTGATTTACTCTCTCACTCTGACCTCCACCGGGCACCACACACTCAAAACAAGTAAAAAAAACCAACAAATACTTTTTCAGGTACAGACAACATGTGCCTATAAATGTTGTAACAAATCAGCAAGGTTTGATAATATATTAACATATCTGTTTGATAACTTACTAACTGGCAGAATATATTAACATGGATTTGGTCAGATATCATCATGATTTTACTAACATTTCAATAGGGATTAGGTAAATATCACCAGTTTGCTCATATATTATGGATTGGGTAAATATATCTTCTAGAAGTTTGGTAAGTAAAATTAACAGACTTATAAACAGTTTGAAAACTCAGAATAAAATATCAAACTTTGTACATGTTTAAACCTCTAATGAGAATATTCTAAAAGCCAGTACAGCTACCATCACCAATTACAATAAAACCATTACTGAGCGTCTTTCACGTACAACTAAATAAAATGATTCAAACATGAATTAGGCAAGAGCACATATTTAGTAGACCAAAGTTTATTTTTTTTTTTTTTTTATTATTATTTTTTATTTGTAGCAAAAATTGCTTTAAAAATAATTTTAAATCAGAATGAAAGGTTAATTATGATATAGAACTGTGATAGCTTATTATAGTCATTTTCGAAACGATCAATATATTGAGCACAGCTACTAAATAAGTGGTTATAAAAATGCTGAAAAGAGTAAGAAAAAAAGAGAAAAAAAAGAGATTCTAGTTATAACTGGAAAAAAAAAAAAAAAAAAAAAAAAAAAAAAAAAAAAAAGAAAAGATTCCCTCAAAACAATTAAGTAAATAAATAAATAAATAAATAAATAATGAAATGACTAAAGAAAGAAAAAGAAAGAAAGAAAGAAAGAAAAAGAGAAGAAAATGAAGCACTAATTTAATTAAATCTTCTTCAGCTGAAATAAACAGATGAAAGTAAATCTTTCTAGTACACAAAGTAGATATTAAAGTGTTTGAATCTCGGGAGACAAGACGAGCCGCCACACAGGAGTCAGTTGACGCACGAGAGTTCCGTGCGTCCCACCTCGCAGGCAGGTTTCACACAGTCTTCTGTCAACCAGACGATTTTCTTAAAATACTTTTTACAAACATGTTTGATTTGAGTATCCACAGACAAAAACACATTAACCCGAGCAATTGTTTTAGTGAAAACATCTTTAGTCTCAAAAACGTTAGCTTAATCTGGCTAGTCACGATCAATCACGTTCACTCGCTTGTATGAAAATAAATAAAAGACGTTTTGGTCGGAAGACTGAGAACAAATAAAATTGGCAAGCTTTTGTATCTTCCCTTTAGATGAGAGCTATTCATGTGGAACAATAAAAGACTTGGACAGTGTCGTTTGTTTCTCTGCCAGTTTGTTTCATAGGGGAAATGCGGGTATTGTTTCCAACGACGTCAACCGCGAATAGACGGTAGCCAATGGATGACGAGAAGCCGTGATGGTGGGCGGGGCTTCGTGAGTCAGATCTATGTATTCCTATATTTTGTGGGACGACTATGCTAAATTAAGTGATAGTTAGAAGCGCAAGCTAGTAGCAGCAAACTGTGTTTTCTGGTCGGTATTTTCGACGTATTTATCTGTAAATTACCTGTAATCACTATCTCACACAGCCATGTTGAACATGACGGGTCCTATGGACGGCCTAGAACAGGAGATGGTAGGTAAATCAGCGTTTATGGAACTACAGCAACAAATGCCACCCGGAATGGGGCACCCGGCTTACCAAATCCGGACCGGATACCCACCTCAACACGGCCACGACGGCGCGTACACGTCGCAGGCGACGCGATCTCTTGGTTACCCCTTCTCTATGAATTCTATGGCACCGACGTCGTACAACCCGCCACCAACACACTTTTCAATGTCACCGTATCAAACCCCTTCACCACCACGTGACGGTAAGTTTTATTATTCTTATTGTCATTATTATTATTATTATTATTATTATTATTATTATTATTATTATTATTGTCATCATCGCCATCGTCATCATCATCATCATCTTAATCACCGTTATTATTATTACTGATGTTTTTGTCAAATTATTAGCAAAGAATATCTCTTTTATATTTAAATTAGCTGTAACGTACACAAACCATTCATATATATATATATATATATATATATATATAGAGAGAGAGAGAGAGAGAGAGAGAGAGAGAGAATAATATATTTTATCTTCATTAATTATAGAGAGTTATATAAATATGTAATTGTCAACAGTATTTTTCTAACAGTTATCTCGCGTTTAAAATAATGTGTCGTGTTTAAAATAAATTTGTTGTCAAAATTAGTTTCTCGCTGTCATATTTTATAAATGGCCACTGAGCCTATAAATGAATTTCTTCAATTTAAATGTTATTACACACAACACAAATGAAAATTTGTATTGTCATACATACAAAGGAATATGTTCCTTTTACACATCATACAAATCAACTTAATTTTGAAGTATCAGTTAAGTGGCCAGAAATCAAATATTCAGTATAAAAGAGCTAACACAATTATGTTATGAAATATTATTAATTATTTCATATGTTTATACTGTAAAATTTTACATAAACAAAACAGCCAAAATGTATACCTCTGTGTGTGCCAAAACAGCCAAAGTGTGTACGTTTGTGTAGATGCATATATATCTATGTATAATGCATGTTACAACTAAATTTAAAATTAATAATAATTATAAATGATAAGAACACTTTAAAATAAATTGTAGATAATTAAACAAGTCATTTTAGCACCTGCCTCATTTACGTATGTATATGTGTCTGTGTATATATATATATATATATTAATTCATCATTCAGTTATTTATTTATTTAATTATTTGCGTGTGATGATCAGATTTGTGTTTCACTGTTACACCACTGCAGCATTTAGTCTCACTGTTGTGTTTCACTGTTACACCACGTTCTTCAAATGCGATATTCTCGCTTTGTATTTATTTATTATTATTATTATTCATTTATTATTATTCGTTTTATTATTATTATTATTGTTGTTGTTATTATTATTATTATTATTATTATTATTATTATTATTATTATTATTATTATTATTCTTCTGCGTTATTTATTCTTGGTTTGTCTTTGCTAGTTAGAAAACAAATCATATTTTTAGCTTCTTAGTGTGATACATAATATTTATAACAGTTTTCGCATTCCAAACTAAACTTTCCGTTATTCATAAATAAATAAATAAATAAATAAGTAAGTAAGTAAGTAAGTAAGTAAGTAAGTAAGTAAGTAAGTAAATGAATACAATCCGCAATTCTTTTTCATGTCGTTTTATTGTTTCATTTAACAAATAACTGATATAAAATGATTTATTGTGAATTAGTCAGTTAAAATTAAAACTTACCTTTATCTTCAAATTCTAATGAAAACTTAGCTATTCACGATTTTGTGTTATATTTGTTGTCACCAAGTGAAATAAATAAATAAATAAATAAATAAATAAATAGGCAGATAAATAAATACAGCCAACACAACCAATAACAACAGTAGCAAGAACAATAATAATAACAAACACACGTAGATGAAATTACAAACATATATATATTTGACCAAAATTTTTACTATTGAAACAGTATAAGGCTAAACAAATAAAAAATGTTTAATAAAAGTAAAAAGTACTTAACACCATTTATTTCAAAAGCTGCATTTAATAATAATAATAATAATAATAATAATAATAATAATAATAATAATAAAACACAGCTCAGAAGTTAATTAAAAAAAATCTATCTTAATAAATAAAACATATAAATAAATAAATAAAATAAAATGAAATAAAACAAAATAAAATAAAATAAAACAAAATTAATTTAAATTATAATAAAATATTAATAAGTATTTTCCTATCGGAGATAATTAATCTTCATTTCAGTAAAAATTAAATATCACTGGCTTTTTGTCTGTCAGCTATTTTAATATTAATTCAATAAAATGATGTCAATTATTCGGCTGTTTCGCACGCTACAGTTTGTCTACGTGTATTCTTATTCATAGTAAAATTGTGTTTCAGATAAAAGTCAGGTTGAAGAACAGTTGCGAATTAACGGGAAGGGGAAAAAGATGAGAAAACCGAGAACAATATACTCCAGCCTGCAGCTACAACAACTGAATCGTCGCTTCCAGAGAACGCAGTATTTAGCTCTGCCTGAAAGAGCCGAACTGGCAGCTTCCCTCGGTCTCACTCAGACTCAGGTAAGTTTGTGTTAATAAGTAATTACCCGCATAATTAATTTAATGAAATCATGTCATTTCAAATAAACGGATATTTAAAATCATAGTAGTAGTAGTAGTAGTAGCAGTAGTAGTAAAGTTTTAGTCGTACTTGTGATAGTAGTAGTAGTGGTAGAAATAGTAATAATAATAATATTAATGGTAACAAAAACAAGGAAAACAAACAAAATGAAAGATATATTCATTTTTCAAAGCAGTTATATGATATCTATAATAATAATAATAATAATAATAATAATAATAATAATAATAATAATAATAATAATAATAATAATAATAATAATAATAATAAAATAATAATAACAAAAACAATAAGAATAGCAAAACAAGAAAAACAATAACAGCAATTCAGCACAAAAACAAAAAGGAATAAACAACATAGATTTAATAAAATAACCGATACACACAAATTAACATATAAAACAAGTAGCCGATTTATCAATAAAAGTTTATCCTTAGAGATAATCCGTACACTGTAGAATTTCACTTTCCAGTATGAGAAAAAATAAATCTCCAATTTCCATTATTTTCCTCACTTAAGAAGAAAAGACGATATCCTCAAACTGAGAAAAGACGTAATTCCACAGTGAGATTATCTCAAAATCCAGACAATTGTTGTATTTCGTGAGTGGCGCCCAGTAAGTAACAGCTTGTAAGAAACATGTTGATGTTAGACAATAGGACGAGATAAACAGTGTGAGTACTCACATAAGGTGAGAACTGCGCTGTGAGCTCGTCTATCACTTTCCCAGGTGAGGCTGGGACTCACAACACTCGCCGACTGAGCGTTTATATACATGAACAAAATTGACCAATTTCACCAAAGGAATAATTTGGGTCTGTTAGAGAGACATTTACCATATTTGATTGGACTAAAGTATTAGTTTTGTCAACAGCAAAATTTACCCTGATTAGACCCAATTTTCTCTAACACCGAAGCTTAAAATTTCATAATAAGCCTTGATTAGGTATTTTAACATCACCCGCTTAATTTATATGACAAGACCGGGCACTTAGCTCTACAAATGAGAAATATTTACGAAATCTTTCATCAACAAATAACAGGGCTTAAATACGATTGATTTTTGTCGAAATTGTAGTGTTCAAAATAATAACTGGAATAAAAGCGAATTAAACATTATTTTGTGTTATTTGTGCCGGGTCGATGTGTAACTGTGGTGCACTGTCGTTGAGAAATTGAACAGTACGCCGGCGTAGTAGTAATCATTACGTCACTGCTGACATGTATCTTACTTATTAAGAAAAATATCCTCACAAGTCAAGCAAATTTATATCTATTGAACAATAGAAGATTTTAAATTTAAAAAAAAAAAAAAAAAAAAAAAAAGTCAATATAAAATAATGAACCGACACAAAAGAAATGATGTGTGGCTTTACTGAAATAAATAAACTGTTAATTTCCTTTTAGCAAAACAAAACATAAACAATAAAAAAGTTGTTTTACTTTAAAAATTAACTACGTTAATTTTTTTTCTTAAATAAGAAAATAATATGAAAAAGAGAGAACTTTTTTTTAAACAACAAAACTTTAGAAAGTCGTTTACTGAAGAAAAAAAGAAAAGAAAAAAAAAAAAAGAAATGAAAGTATGTTATTTTGATCGAGCAAACAGAACAGAGTAATGAAATAAAATAATAATTTTGTGATAAAACAAGAGGACTAATGATATATTACAGACTGCGTCACCTGACACAATTCACAGTGTATCCGGTGTTACACAGGTAGCGTCCAGGTAGCAGTCTTCTCTTTCATCTCGCCTCGTCCTTTCACACATTCCACGCAGACTCGGATTGCCTGTCTGATAGCAGAACGCGATGACAGATCACCGAGTCAGATTTCCCAACTTACAAAAAACAGCTTATCTCTAAATTCTATTTACATTATGTGTACAATTTATTTATTTATTTATTTATTTGTTAATTTGTTTGTTTATTTATTTATTTATTTATTTGTTTGTTTGTTTGTTTGTTTATTTATTTATTTATTTGTTTGTTTATTTATTTATTTATTTATTTATAAACTTATTTGTGTACTTATTTGTTTAAACATCAGTTTTATGAATCTTTTTATTTTATTTTATTTTATTTGTTTCTTTATTTACATATTTACTTGTTTCGTAGTTATTTGTATCAGAACATTAAATATAAAATATTAAAACATTTGGAAACTAAGCATCTGTCATAGAAACAGTTATAATCAGTTTAATAGTAGCAATAAACGTTAAAAACGTAGTAATTAATAGTATTTAATAATAATAATAATAATAATAATAATAATCAAATATACATATATTACTATACAGATACTATTATTTGTTACAATAAATATATAAATAAATCAACAACTACATTATGAATGTATGTTTAGATACAATTATATTAAATGGTATTAATATAATTTAAATCTGTCTTTCTATTATTAAATAATTAGTTCTAATATTTTTTTAAATGTATTTATTCTCAGAATATTTTTTTATATCAGACTGTTTGTAATTCATCTATATCTCTTTAATGTGTTAGTAATTTATTTTAGATCTTACTAATTCTAATATTAATACTTCTGTTTAATAATGAACACTTCAGTAATAAGGATAATCTGCAAATTATGTTTTAATCATGTTACGGTAATTCGCTTGATTGTCTAATTGAGTGTGTGAAAGTTTGTTAAGAAATCACTTCATTTAGCTGTTATAACGGTCATTTCCTCTGTATACTGAAAAAACGAAAAGAAAAAAAACAACACATTTACCTTACACGCTTTATGCGCTATTTCGCTATGAAGATTTATTCACATGGTTTATTGTTCCTGTCAACGGCATGCTCGTTAATTTCCAATCCGTGGCGTATTGGTTTCATTTAATTATGCAAATTGTCGTAGTTCAGTCAGAAGTAACAGCGTTGTGTTTTCTGTTTGTCACTGACGCGAGAAAACGCGTCTATCGATTCCCAGATTGCGCTAATTTCGTCAGCCAACGTTTTCACCATTGTCACATACATTTTGATAATCTAATCGTTGACTTGTGTTAATACAAAAACATTTAAAATAAATATTATAAATAAACAATCAATCAAATAAATAAATAAATAAAAATAAATAAATAAATAAATAAATAAATAAATATTATAAATTAACAAGCAAATAAATAAATAAATAGAAAGGAAGAAAACTATGGTTGAATATATATAAATAAGTTTGCATAACAAAAATTAAGGAGGCTATTAGCAAAATAATAAATAAAATGATTTGTATAAAATTAATTTAGAAAAATGTAAAGTAAATAAAAATAAACTAAAGCAAAGCAAAGTAAAACAAAGTAAACTTAAATAAAATAAAATAAAATAAAGTAAAATAATGTAATATAATATAAAGTAAAATAAACAGAGTTAACTTAAATAAGATAAAATTAAATAAGATTAAATAAAGTAAAGGGAAGAAAAGCAGAGTAAAATGAAATAAAATAAAAATTAAAGTAAAGTAACATAAAATAAAATAAAATAAAACATAATAAAGTAAAGTTAAGAAAAGTAACAAAAACAATACAATATAATTAAATAAAAATAATGTAAAATAAAAATATAAAAAAATAATACAATGGAATTAAAATAAAATAAATTAAGATGTAGCACATTAAAATAAAAATTAAAGGAACAGAAAATTAAACAGAAAACAAAAATATAAAATAAAAATAAAATAAAATAAAATAGAATAAAATGAAAGCCAGTGAAAGTGAGAGATAATTTATGGTTGTGTATTTAAATATTCGATGTAACTGCGAGCTGTCTGCACAGATTCAGTGTCTACTCTCTTTCTTAATTAAATATTCACAGGATATTCGTTTTCGCTAATAATTTATTCTGTGATGAAATATATATTGACTAACCAGGCAAAAACAGTTTTGCAACATAAGTCGTTTTTTTTTTCTTTTTCTTTGTAACTCTTTCAGTTATTTGTTATGTATAAATATGTCGACAATAAATCGTAAAAATATATATTTCTTTTATTACTGAACCCATTTACACGTGGTGGAAAAACGAAGCTAAAAATACAGTAAATATGAGATTACCTAAACATTATATTAAAACCAGTCTGTGACCGATATATCTGTCTTTTTCTATAGCGGCACTTGTCCCAAATTAAAATGTCTAGTAGTGATAACATTTAATTCGATTAGAACTCTCTGTGCGCGCGTTTTCATTAATAATAATGTTCTAAGGTGCACCTTTATTCTAAAATGCTAAAGTAATATTTTTATTTGTAAATGTAACAAGACACTGCTATTAACACCGTGAACTTATCAAAAAATTAAAAGTAGTTTTTATATAGAAATTCAGTACCGGAGCCGTGTTACCTTTTTATTACTTTTTAATTATTTTCTTTTAGACAACAGCAACAACAACAACAACAACAACAAACAATAATAATAATAATAATAATAATAATAATAATAATAATAATAATAATAATAATAACAATAATAATAGTAATAAATAACCAATGTTGCTGTTATTGTAATTATGTAACTAATTTTTTCACCTATTTCAAAGTTATACATATCAAACAATTTTAATTTTAGATATCCTTACCAGATTTACATTCAACACTAATTATATAAAGTCAGTATTATGTTTAAATTTGTTCTTTCTTTTGTGTTCACTGTAATATAAGAAATAAAACTGGCGAAACCATATGTTTTTAAAAGAAAATATCTAAAAATGCATCACATTTTTCTTAGTTGTTCATACGTAACATAAAATTTACAGTTGTTTTGAATTGATTTACACTGGAAATTATAAATAGTTAGAACTGCTCTATTCTGTGCAATAAATAAATACCAAACATCGCTTCCCAACCATTTCAACATTTCTCATATTTAAAAACTTTCTTATTTTATTTTATTTTATTTTATTTTATTTTGTAGTTTTTAAAAATAAAGTCCGGTGCCTCAGGACTGATATTACAAAGTTTATAGTTGGGAAACGACGCCAATTGCTTCTTCATATTATTATAGTGTGGACTCGTTTAAACTTCCGAGATTTTGTTATATATTTGTTTTATAAAAGACGTGATTGTAATCTGACATTTTCATTATCTCAGAGGTTTGGGTTAGTTATTCATCTCTTAACTTGTTGACTTAAACTTGTATTGTTTCTTAACTGGCGGTCAGTGAAAATTCGTCCGCACAATGGTCACATGTTAAAAGTCGCAAAAAAAACATGTCAAGCAGTTTCCGACATGTTAATTGTCGTGTAAAACCAAGCGTTTCTCCACACACTGGCACTTGCCACGAGCACTCAGCCAAACACTGAAAGAAACAAAAAACAAAACCTGCTTTTTCTTTCACAAACTGCAACGACTATCTTCTAAATTGCAATTTCGGATGGCGACGTGTTAAATATATCAGTGACGATTTCGCCGGTGGCGTCGTTTGTTTGCAAGCCAGGATTACCTGAGAACAAAGATGTAGTCGTTTAGAAAACATGTCAACAGCTTAAAGTGTGATAGTAATTTAAACACATACATACATAAATACATACACACATACATACTTACATATATACATATATGTATATATACACGTGCATTCATGCATATATGCATAACACCTGCATATCATATACATAGATATACACACGACATACATATATGCTGAAACGCAAACACATACACACATATACATATACACATTTACGTACGGAGATCTAAGCATGTGCTAAAAAATCAAAATCAAAAATAAAATAAAACAGGGTAAACAATTTACAATTATATAATAACCTAATTAAACTGACATTCTTTTTTGTTAAACAGTTATATTTCACATTGAACAGTGATGCGTTTATAACTGTTTTACTCTTTGATTTAGAAACTTCATTCAAACAGACACGCAAACATTCAGTTTACATTTAACAAAGAAACCCGAAACTTTAACTTTTGCAATGTCATTTAACAACAACGACAACAACAACAAAAGATCACGGCGGTTTCTAATAATAACCATCCCACCACCCGCAAAACTGAATTCTTCATAAAGGCTACGAGTCTCGACCAACTCATAAATTAATATAATAAATATTGTTTGAAAGAAGTTTCTTACCTGGTTCAAACTATAATAAGTTTGATGACTGAAAAATATTTTTGTTCCTGTTATCATTATATACGTAAGAAAGTACAAACATAATCTGTACTTTCAGCAGGAAAGTATTCAGAAAATAAATAGTTTAAACAGCAGTGAATTATCTTTTATTTTTAAATGTATAAATATAAATATAAATATAAATATAAATATAAATATAAATATAAATATAAATATAAAATAAAATAGAATTAATTAAATAAATAAATAAATAAATAAATAAATAAATAAATAAATAAATAAATAAAACAAAACTGTAGTTTTTAAATTTTCTTTCTTGCGTTCAGTTTTTATTTTTATTTCTATCTTTGCCTCATTCTCTTCCTTCTCTTTACATATCGCTCTTAAGTTTTTATTTTTAATTTATTACAAATAATAATAATAATAATAATAATAATAATAATAATATTATTATTATTAATTAAATTAATAATAATAAGAAGAAAATTAATAATAATAATGATATATATATTAACATCTAAGAACGCATGAAAATTCCACATTTGGGTCAGAATATAACTGTGTTTGTATCGTTTACACATTTATGAGAAATATCAAGGTAATCCACAATTTAAAATCACAAAGTCAAACAAATGTATATTTTTTTCTCTCAGAACGTCGATGTAGATCATTTTTGGTCTGCTTGTTTGTGTTTGTGCACGCGCTTGCGTGAACATCTGTATACACACGCGTGTTTGTGTTAATTTACTTTATATAGGAAAAAACGTTTAAAAAGAGCTTGACAGTCGTTTTATTTGTAAATACATGGCGTTTCGCTGATACGACTTGCAGTGTAGATTAACTAACACATACGATCGTGTTGAAAAGCTGGCCTGGAGACAAACATGTGTTTAACCAAGGATGGATATTTAATACTCAGAGTTTGCTGTCAGTCTTGTTCTGTAGACAGGCCCCCTGGGTCGCGTGAAATGGTGTTTTTTTTTCTGTCGAACAAGAGCGCGATGGAGTCGCTTTGTATCGGGGTCCTGAACGAAACGCTATGGATGTAGCGGTGCGCGACATTCAGTAAAATGAGCGCATCTTTTGTGCGGAACTGTCCTAATTGTCGCTAAGTACGCTGTTTTTCTCCTGTCAGGTCAAACCAGATTTGGGTGTAACCTTTGCGTTGTAATTTTTAATGCGCACGAGAAGTGTAATTTGTAAATATATCCCAGTGATTTCAACTACTCAAGACAGCTCTTAAGGGTGGCTGGGTAAAGTGGATTAAGTTTTAACACTTCACAGACTACAGTCCGGCCAGCCAGCAACATTCATACTGACAGCTAGTAATACACTGCAGTTTTTCTTAAAACATTAAAAAAATAAAAAAATTGGCAGAGTATCGGGTTTTTGCCATTAATTTTAAATGTAGGACATTAATAGCCACATTTTATAGATCTTTTTTTAAATTTATTTTCTTTTATTATTAGTAGTAAAGATAACAAAATTTTAGAAGTTCTGGAGTTGTAAATGGCATTAATAAAACACAAGCAGATCATTGCAATTGCAGCGAGGCTATGAAAATTCATACTTTATAAAAAATCTGTGTTGACTCACACAGTACCATGACAACAACAGACAAGCAATACATCTAACAAAATTGATTTCATTCTCACCGAAAAGAGTTTTCAAAAAAAAAAAAAAAAAAAAAAAAAAATTTAAATGAGATATCGTTTACAAATATATTTTAAAATGTCACAGAGATTAATTTAAATAAATAAAACTAAATGATTTATTATTTATTTTTATTTGTCAATAACACTTAAATTTTATTTTATCAAATCTTGTCTTGAAATGGTTGTTATTTTTTAAATTAATTTTTGCAGTCATTTTCAATCTGTTTATTTTTTTTAATTTATTTTAATTACTATTTCAGTTTCGTTTTCTTAAAGTTATTAAGATTTATATAAATTTATATATATTTGAATGAACAACTGTTTAATACCTTGTTTCACTATAAGCTTTCTCAAACTGTAGAAAAAAACTGTACTTTTCTCTGTTCATTCTCGCTATTGATTCTATTCAGTTTCGTCCACACGCTGAAACGTAATAACAATGGACTGTGTCTTTAACGTCCGTTTTTACCCGTCTCTTAGTATTAGAGCAGCTCTGTTGTCAATATTTATTTTACAGTCACGTGTGAGTGTGTACTGGCATTTTTTAACATACGTTAGCCATCTCACAGTTAGAGACAATCTAAATATAATTAATCATTATTTAATTTATTTATTTATTTATTTTATTTATTTATTTTCTTGATTGTTTGTTTGTTTTGTTTACGACAATAAGTATTTTGTTATATTATCTGAAGATAAAGTAATGTAGATATACACTCTAAGTTAACAGTAGAATCAAATAAAAAAAAAAATAATAAGACGAGTTTATTGATAAATAAATTAAATAATTATTGGCATGTACTGAATAAAACTTTTATATTTAAGTGTTTCTAATTTATAAAACAAATATAGGACATGGGATATATCAGAGAACGTTGGTTACATGTTATGTTGACAAAACAAGATAGAGTCATGTTAATCTTTATCCTTACACAAAGAAAACAAAATAAAAAAGGTAATGAAAGGAAAACTGCACATTATTATTATAAAGACAGAACCAGTTTGAGTGAAACGTAAGTACTGTCTATAATTAACTTAACGCTCGTTTACAGGGACACAATAATAATGAGAGAAACGAACATTTGAATAGATGAATTATTATTATTATTATTATTATTATTATTATTAATATTATGTTAATATTTTACAAGAAAAGAGAGTAAATTCCAACAGAATCTGTTATCTTAACATCTAGTATTAATTTCAGTGCTTAAAATAAACCATGCATCAAGAGAAGGAAAAAATAAGTGACAAAGTAACTAAGCAACTAAGAAAATAAATAAATAAATAAATAAATAGAATAAGTAAACTTTAAAAAAGAAAGTAACTAAGTAAATAAATAAATAAATAAATAAATAAATAAAATAAGTAAATAAATAGAATAAGTACATATGCAAAAAAGTAAGTAAGTGGTAAATAAAAAAAAAAAAATATTTTTTTTAATGTAAACTCCATCTGCCTGTCGCTGAGAAAGTAAAAAGAAAAATACTTTTTTCATACAGAATTCTTTCTAGTCACACGGTTTTCATAGAGACTGTGTTCAAAGGAAGTTAGGTACCGTACAAATGTTTCATGTTAGGACACTTTGGAGTTATATTATTAAATTCACAGTATTTTAACTCTTAAAATATTCATAATATATAACTAAAGTAGTTTTGCGGCGTTACTGTTATTGAGGTTTTTATTCCAGCATATTGACATATCGGGTGAAGTATAACACAAATGATTTTTGGTATCTAAATTTATTTAGATAGTTCGATAAAAAGTGTTTTGTATTCGTTTTACATCTTTCTATATTTCTACGATGAAATGTTTGTTAATTTGATAAGAATATGTTGTTTGTGAATCAAATTGAAAACAACTGTTGTAGTGTACAACATGTTTATAATTGTATACTGAACATTTCTTTTTTTTTTGTTGCGCCTCATTGAAATGCTGTATTTAATTAAAGCCGCTAAATATTTTTCATAGGCCGAAACCTATTATTATTATTATTATTATTATTATTATGTTACCTTTCTACAATGTAGCTTTTTAAGAATTAACAGTTTAACGGATGTTCAAGGCAACAACAACAAATATAATAATCATTTATTTATTTATTTATTTATTTGTTTGTTATTTAATAATTTAAATAAAACATATTACCATATTTGTGAATAAAATTATGTATAATGCTCACTAACCGCTACTCTAATATATGTATATACTAATAACTTGATTATATATTTATTATTGTTATTATTATTATTATTATTGTTATTATTGTTATTATTACTATTATTATTATTATTATTATTATTATTATTATTATTATTATTATTATTATTATTATTATTTTTTTTATTTTTTAAATTTTTTTTTTGTAGGTGAAAATCTGGTTTCAGAATCGCCGATCTAAATACAAAAAGATCATGAAGCACAATCCAAATGGACCAAACCCAGCCCAGTCACAGAATCAGCATCAGACCTCGCCACAGCCACCCCCACAACAACAGCAACAACCACCTCAGTCTCAATCCGCGGACCTGCCAAGCCCCCCACAAGCACCCACTCCTCACCAAGTATCACAACCTCAACAACCACAGGGTCTTCTACCCGTGTCGTCGTCTATGAGTCCCCAGCCTGTCGGATCGTGGTCGGACATCAGCAACAACAACGCGTCAACAAACTCTTATATGTCTATGTCTCATTACTCTTGGTATTCACAGAACTCTATGGTTCCGCAGCAGCCGTTGATAACGAAAACAGAGGTACCAGGGTTTTGAGGGCCATCGTGTTGGCTTTGCTAGGAAACTTCTACTGTCTCCCTAAACTGTCTGCCGATCTCTCCACTGTACATTTCAGTGCAAACAACAATACTGAAATTTCACTAATAAAGATGAAGAATCTAGTGTATGTAAGAAACAGTATATTTAGATAGGCAGTTTTACAATGGCGCATGAGAAATGAACGATGTGGAGTTGTGTGTTGCAGCCTTTACAACGGCAGGATTTTCATATTTATTACTAGAGAAACAAACTTTATCTACTGAGCGCAATTGTACATTACATGATCCAGGGTCACAAAAACCAAACAGTATTGCTGTTAGACAACGTAGTAAAAACAAACGTTGCTGTTTGTGTTGCCCGGAACCTGTGTAGTTTATATGTGTTATATAGATGAGGCAACAGAAAAACTATGTGTTGTTGATTTCAGCTTGTGTATCGTGTTGTTTATTATTTACCTATACCGGGACAGTTGTGCAAGTGTTTCTGGCTCGAGCTTGTTTCGTGAAATCAGAGTTTGTTTAATGTGAACTTTGATAATGAGAACAATAGTCTAAATTTATTTCCTATGTACATTGTTATAGAAAACAACCTTTAATAATAATTAAAGTATAACAACAAAATAATACGCCAAAAGTTATTTATTAACGTTGCCATTTCCCTGTTTTCCTGTAGCCTACATTACAATGTTGCATTAGGTTCAGAAAAACCACCTATCAGACTCGAGAGATCAGAAAATTTGACAAAATGAAACAAACAAACAAAAAACAAAAATCGGGCAAATCACGACATTTTTAAAGATTATTTTAACACTTGAATCTAATGCCTGACGTTAGGAGTAAGAAAGAAAAATCGTAGTCTCCATCAGTAGCAAAAATGTATTTTTGTTTAACATGTACCTTCATTATTAGTAAAAGATCATCTATTAAAACAGCCACTTTCAAGAGTATTTCAACTGTTACCATGACTTTAGGTACCCATTACGTCGTACCTGTCTTTACACAGATTTATGGAAAAAAGTATATTTTAAAATTCAGAATGATTTCTTTTATTTTATTTTTTCTTACTTCATAATTTTTGATATCTGTCTAGTTCATGATAGTAGTTTATTTATTACAATTTTCTTTACAATAATATTATTAATGTTCTTTGATTGTCAATATGGAGAATTCACAGTAAATTCTAAATAAATGACTGTAGTTCTTATATCGTGTATTCATCTGAGTGTGTTTTGTTTTAGTGGGAGAAGTGTGTAATAATTTTTGAAAACAAAATGGCTGACACAACTGCTGTGATACAGAACACAGATTCGTCATTTTTCGCAATGTTTTTTGGTTTATATAATTTAATTAACTGTTTGCAGTTATGTATACATTTTCATCAGCAAAGTCGTCGACTTCTTTCTTTTGTATATTCTCAGGTATTAAGGAACAAGTCAAAAATCTAAATCATGTTAATAAGTATTTGTAATTTTTGAAGTAGCGAATATTCATTGAAATCAACTGTATTTAAGTGTCAAATAACGCTGCAGTTTCTGTGGTGTGTTCCAACATTGTAAAATACATTTATCATAATTATGTAAGTAAATCTTTGTTGTTTTTTCATACAATTAGCACTAACTGGACTCATCAATATAAAATCTACTCTAAATCATATATATTTGTAAAAACGGTTTGTTAGTAAAAAATTTTTATAAATGTGGAATTTCTCAAACGGCTAATTAAAGAATGCAAAACATTGTTTAGACTATTAGTGGTTCAAGAATTCACAATCAAGTCCTTACAACAAGCATGGAAATTTGTTAAAATTCATGTTAAAGTATTTTGTCCCGCTGAAAGATAATGAACATATGTATACATATACATACATACTTACTTTGGTGCATACATACATACATAAATACTATAATAATAATAATAATAATAATAATAATAATAATAATAATAATAATACATACGTATGAAAATATAAATTAAATTTAAAATTTTTCTGTTTTGTCGAAATTAACACTGTTGTCAATTTTATATTCTGACGTTGATTGTGTGATTTTGTAATGTGACCGAAAATACACAAAATTTTAATAATCACAATCTGTGTATGTAATATTAATATATTTTTTAATGTATAATTATTTATTTTAATCATTGCATCGAGAGTAAATAATAATAATAATAATAATAATAATAATAATAATAATAATAATAATAATAATAATAATAAGAAGAAGAAGAAGAAGAAGAAGAAGAAGAAGAAGAAGAAAAAAAAAAATAACAATAACAATAATAATATAAAAATACCGAAAGTAATAATATAAATAAAAATTAAAGTTATCTGTAGTACTCCAAAACTATAATTACACACACAGACACACACACGAACATATACATACACACGAACAAATAGATATATTTTAAGTAGATTTAGTTTCATTTTATTTTATTTCTTATATTTTTTTATTATTTAGGTAATTTTGTAATAAAACTGAATTTAACTTGTAAACCAGCAATAATTCCAGTTTAAGCCTGAAATATGGCAAACTGTATTAAAATATGAATGAACTGTTAATTGTTTGAAATTATGAAGACTTAATCAAAGAATGTCATTTTAAAAAAAGTGTTAATGAGATTTATTCACACTGAAAACAAACTGTTTGATGAAGTATTCAGTCTGCTGTTTGCAGACACTTCATCCGCCGCTTGTCTTCAATCGATATGCATGCAAGTCACTTTGGTTCGATGAGGCTTAAGGCGAATAGACAGAAAAGAAGACATTTTTCGTTATTTGACAATCATTATACGTTTGGCTTGAAGAGGCGAAATTATCTCTAAGTTCTATGGCCAAATTAGCTGAGAGATCGATTTGAAATTGGTACCTTTGGTTTCTGTCTCTCTCTGATTGGCTCCCGCTTGAGGAAGAGACCCGAAGCAGACGACATCTCAATCGCGGCTCGTTATTCTGTGTGCGCGGTTTTGACTTTCAGAGTGGAGAGTATTTGATTCTGCAGTAAATTATACATAATGACTTTATAACTCAATACGGGGAGTCACATATCAGGGAGATTGGTCGCACGCTCTTTGCGCGGTCTCAAACACGAGTCACGCGATACTGATAACCAATAATTTGATTTCTTCGCCAATGTGACAAGACAAACATATCAAACTGACAAAACATACAATTATATTTCATCTTAGCTAATGTTCAAATAAATTAACTGTAAAATAAGTAATGTTTAACATTTTTGATATACTGATATTAAAATATTTCAAAAATTGTTTTACTTTACATTCACTCGGCTAAGTAATTTTACAGTTTGTGTTGTTCTGTGCCTTAGATCAGTTTACTTCCGTGCACGACAGCCTATTAATTAAAAAAAGTAAAATAGTCATCATTCTAGTACATTCAACCGAAAATAAATAAAATATTTTCCGACACGTAATACTATATACATACCAAAGTAAACATTAAGTTGGACAAAGTGACATAAAAATGAAAGCGCTGATTTTAATAGATAAACACCAACAGATAAACACAATTTAAAAAAATAATAATAATAAAGAAGAAAGATCTCAATAATAATTTTTATATACATTTTTCTATATGGATATTGGTTTATCTGTATATTTAGAAAGCATCATCGTCATTATTTATTTATTTATTTATGTATTTATGTTAGTATCTATATATATTGTCTTTCTTTCTTTCTTCTTTTATTTCTTTATGTTTCTTTCTATTTCTTTTTTGCGAGAGAGAGAGAAAGAGAACGAGAGAAAGAGAGAGAGACCTCTGAACAGAACAAAAATATTCACGACATTTTTTTTCAGCATATTTTATTAATATTTTTCTTTAACTTATGGACGCATGTCATCTTGAAATGTGAAGATAAAAAAGTGTAACATCACGTCAAAGTGAGTGAAAGAACGGCGCGGCGTGTCAGTGCGTACGACAGTGGGGGTGAATGAAATTAACTACATTATTCCAATGTTTCCTTTGATTAATTACGCTCGGAGCAGTTAAAGGGTCGAGACAGATCGGAGCCGCGCTTGAGAAGGGGTGTATTCTGTGCTATTCTGTTTCCACTTGCTGTGTCCTATGTCGGCCACGCAACGCTGACCACATTGTGTGTTGCCGCGATCGGCTTTTTATGCACTCCCAGTCCAACCGGGCAGCAGAATGAATTTGATTGTCTACAGACCAGGTTCGCTTCAGCGCAGAGTCCCAACGCCCCCCGCCTACCTCTCTCCTCGCCCGGGCGCTTTTTACACACCGAGGCCCGTCTTTTATCCCGAGCTTCGTGGAGGCTACTTATTGACAAAGAAACAGCGGGGGAACCGAGCGGAACAATGGCCAGCAAAAACGAGCAACAGAGAAACATTTTACCGGGTGCTTTCACGCGAACCTGGCCTTCATCCCAGCGCTGTGTCGCTGTCTCGTAACGTTCTTCAAGTCCTTTCAAACTTTTCCCATTTATCACCGCTGACATTGTTGTAAAATAAATATTTGCCGTGTACATTTGTCGGAAGCACTTGACAATAATCTGACGACGATAAAACAGCAGTGAAATAAGCCCACGTCATTAAAACCATGTCGTAGTTTGTGTCTATCAACAATACATTACACCGTGCCTCGTACTTTTATATTGTTGTTGTTGTTGTTGTTATAGTAGTGGTAGTTTTATGTATAAATTATCAATATCTGTACAAATAATAATAATAATAATAATATTTAAAATCTTTATATTACCGTAAATAAATAAATAAAGTGATAAAATTATAAAAACTCTTAAGGAACATTAATACAAAAACAAACAGTATAAATGAGTGAACAACAACAACAACAACAACAACAACAACAACTACAACAAAAATAAATAAAATAAAATAAATAAAAATACGAGTAAAGAATAAATAAATAAATTAACAAATAATAAATAAGTTAATAGAATAGAATAAAATAAAATAAAATAAAATAAATAATAAATGAAATAAAATAATAAATAAATAAACAAATAATAAAATACTGAATTAATAATAAATAATAAATAAATAAATGTTCAAATAAATAGAAACAACAACAAACATAACCTTAATAATAACAACAATATTACCAGTAATATTAATATAATAATAATAATAATAGTAAATTAATAATAATAATAATAATAATAATAATCACAATAACAATAACAACAAGACAGACAATAATAATAAAAAAAAAACCAAAAGACCTAGAACAAAGCAATAAATAAACAATAGGTAAGTAAGTGAAGACGTTATAAAAATATTAAAAATCAAACAATTTCTCTGCTTGCTGATTTAATATTCAGATCTTTTCAAACTGTTTGCTGACACCGAACTATCGGCGAGGTCTGTAATTCTAGTTGAAGTTTAAAATGAAAATTACTTTTTATAAATTATTTCCATTACATCAATCAATCAGTCTTTTAAGAAAGCGTGGCAACTGTAATGAGTAATGTGGAAACCTAAACCAGTCTGAGAGAGAAAAAAGTTCTTTGTGCTGTAATAGTGACCGAGCTAACCTGAAATGTATCTGTACGTACCTGCGCAACAACTGTGAAAGTAACAGTCTCTATCAGCACATTGTTATAACACAACAGATAAAAGTGACAGTCAAATTTTCTTTAAGTTTTCAAGTAAATTTACAACATCTTTTTTTGCAGTGATAAACGATATTCAACAAATTCTTATGTTTTGAAGTCTTATAATAGGAAAACAAATCTCGTATTAAAAATGAAAACCCGCTAAGACTGGAGTGAAATAAGTTTGACGAAACTCCATGATAAGTTAATTATTTTATAATATACTTCAGTGAGACTGAATGTGGATGATCAGCGAACATGGATTGACATAAAATCTTTATTACACAAGTCTGAGTATATTACATTGTTAAAATTCCTGAATGAATCATAACAGACTGGATTACACTTTATCTTGTAGCGAAGGAAAATAAGAAAATGTCAAAGAATGTAAAAGAAATAAACGCTTCAAAAACATTTATACATTAAAGTTTAATTTTTTGTAGCTGCCAAATTAACAACAAGAGATTAACTGATACATGTTACGAATTATCTGCACTGTTTTTTCTCGTGTCAGTTTGTTATGTGTGTCGTTTTACAAAACTTCTGCTATGTTAGCCAGATTATCATATCTCAGCTTTGTTAGCTCCACAGGTAAAAATATTCATACTTGAAAAACATAATAATTATAAATAACAGTTTCCTAAAACATACATAAACACGTACACACACATATAAAGACACACACACACAAATAAATACAAAATTAAACACATATAGAAACATATTTAGATACATACATACATACACACAAACATACATACATACATATACAGATCCATATAAAAGTAAGCAAAATAAATAAATAAATAAATATTCATATCTGAGGTGTTTTTGCAGGATTTTACAGGTTATATTAATTAAGGTGTGAATATTAATGATGTTTTTATTGTCTTTATGAATTATTGATATTGTATTTCTGTGAGGTATTAGTGGAAAGTTAATACAGACATTCAAAGAACAGTATCTTCTATAACTGTCATAATGTGGGGTTTTTTGGGGTTTTGTCTATTTTTTTACACCGTGTTAAAGGTTACTAACAAAGAAAAATAATCATTAGTACTGGACACTAACTAATTGTTTTTAAATACACAATAAAAAATAAAATATAAATGACAACATTAATACTTGATCTGTCTAAACTTGATCAATATAAATTTATGTATTCAGTTTATGAAGTGACTAATTTATAAAGTAAAAGTGTTTACTGCGCAAAACATAATGGTAAAAAAAGTTAAAATAATCTGATGTAGAAAGGTAACTTTGGTTAGTAAAATACTGATATCAAATGAGAGAAGAATCCGCAAATCTTCACAAGTTGTAACAGTCTCAGAAACTCTGACTTTACACATCTGTTTTGTATCTCAAACTTTTTCTTATGTAATTTACAATAAAAAAGCTGGTAACATTAGCTTTCTTTTCTATTTGAATTGGAAATGAAGAGTATATTTAATTCTGAACAATTCTGAGACTGTAAGTCTTCGTTTCTGCGTATGAAACAAATATATGTTTATTTCTGTCCTACATTAAACCTGTCTGCTAAAGAACATAATAATATATATTTATTTATACTGGATCATTCGAGGCATTTTTTTGTTGAATAAAAACCTAATAAATATTTTGATTAATGTTTACATACGTCACATGCTATTTAATACTAGTTTTCACTAGCTGTTTTATTTCATACAGTTTCCAGAAACATTCATTAAATATTTTTCGAAAATTTGTCATGAAATTAAATTTCAAGTTCAGTAAATTTATAATTTATATTTGTATTAGTAATGCTACTAAATAACTGTTTATATAACAACAATGATGTTACAGCAACTTCTGCTACTGCTACTACTACCACTACTAGTAGTATGACTATGACCACTGCTACTTCTGCTTAACATTAGTGCTAATACTGGTTCTGTTGCCGCCACTACTAACACAACTACTATTACTTCTACTGCTAGAGTTAAACATTTTACTGTTGTTGCTATCACCTGTTACCACTACTATTACTACTTCTTCAATTGTTATTAACTTTGTACTACTACTACAACTGCTACTGCCGCTACTACTATTACTACTACTGCTGCTACTGTAACTATTACCACTACTTCTACTCCTAATACAACAGCAACTTTGTTTTCCGTTTTAATAAAAATAACAAACAGGTACATTATCTATAAGTACATATTAACATGCATGGAACTGTAACAAACAACTAATGACAGTTGTTTTGTTTAAATGTAAACAATGTGTAGATCTCCGATGCGCAGCTGTGTTGCACTCACAGCGATTTCTGGTCTCTTTGAAAATGCGCTTTTCACTAAAAACGAAATCTGCGCTGATCAAACGAACATCTTGCCAGGGTCGATTCTTTAGGATGATATAAAAGGTACAACATAATGCTCTTGAAAAAAAATCAATGTCTTTTAATGTGTGTTTCGACCCTTTTGACATGTTTTCACCTGCTGAATCAATCAACACACCTGCGGCAGTAACGTATTTGTTTGAGTACAAGAGTGTAAACAGGTGGAGCGCGCTTTCTCGTGGTGCATCGTAAAACACGTTTTTATCTTCTACTTGAAACTGCGTGTCGCTAACGGTGCATTTGGACAAGATAATCGAAACGAAAGAGCGGTGAATGTGCAAGTAAGATATCTCACAGCTCATCAGATGTGTCAAGTTATTAAACAGCCATTAGATAATCAGATTTTAAAAACAACTACTCTGGTGTTCATTATTACCTCGTTTCGTAATTAACTGCTTCTCTGACGAAATTTAAAAGGTATTAAAGCTGCCATATTTCATCTTATAAAAATGAGCTATCCTTATTTCATTTACAAACAAAGCTAATAAATAAATAAATAAATATATAAACAAAAAAATAAATTAAAATTAAAATAAACTAATAAAAATATAATAAAATATAAATAATATAAAACTAATAATAAAAAAAAGAAGACATATATGGAAACAAACAAAACAAAAAACAAATCTACAACAACAAAACAAGCAAACACAAACAAAACTGCAACAGCAAAAACACAATAAAAACTAACAAAACTAAATCCCAAAAGTAACTTAACAAAATAAGAAAATAAGTAACAAACGCAATTTATTCAAATATGGAAAACAAATAAAAATTAACGATATTTCTTTAAGTTGTGTGATTTTTGCTAACTGTTTTTCGTCTTTTAATAAAGAGAAATATTTAAAAAGGGAACTTGTTTTGTTTTTTATTTGTATTAAATTTCAGGAAATTTATTCATCTTTTTCTCTTAATAAGAAGTCTCCTTATACCCATGGTCTGGATATTCATTTACATCTACCGCAATTCCTGTCACGTCTTCAGGAAGAGCGGTATTAGCTTAAAATAATGTTTCACTTTTATAGAAATAATCTGACTTTCTGTGAAGATAAAAAACTGTCATTTTATTTTAATCCTCTGTTTTATTTATTTTACAAACGTGGTAAGCCACACGTGTGTAGATTAAACTTAAATTACGATTATCATTAAAAGGCTTTGTCCTCTTAAATAAAGCCACGTGATACATGATGGCGGTCACATGCAACCGCTACATTTTGTGAATCGGCGCCACATCTTGTCGGAAAATGACAACAATTTTGATAAAATGATGCAGAAAACTGGCCCCAGAGAAAAGTGGTTTTATACAAAGTTAAACCCACATCCTGCAGATATTGTTAAATCTGTGAGCAAAATGCAGAAAATGACATAATTATGTCAAAAACAAAATAATTTAAAATATAATTTATCAATTTCTTAATGTCTGCGGTTACACTCACTTTTATTACATTATATTAATTGTAGATTTAATAAAACAATACATAGCTAACCACGTACTGTAATATACTTTTCTGTATATTTGATAAAACAATACACAGCTAACCATGTTTTGTAATATAATTATCTGTAGATTTGATAAAACAATACATAATTAACAACGTACTGTAATATAAATTATCTGTAGATTTGATAACATAATGTACTCTAGTATATTAGTTGAACTGTAGTGTGTTAGTTTTAGATTTAATAAGATCGTACGTAATTAATAATGTATTGTCGAAAATACGAGCTGTACAATTGATAAAATAATACTAAAGTAATCATATACTATAGTGTATTAGTTGTACATTTGATAAGACGACACTTAACCATGTACTACAGTATATATTAGGTGTAGATTTGGTAAAACAGTACTTAACTAAACATGTACTGATGCCTAGAAATTTAGCTGTTGGTTTGTCAGCATTGTGTTCAGTAACCAATATTAAGTTACTTATTGAATTATCTATTAAAACAGTTAAACAAGTCAATAAGTTCAGTTGTGTAATAAATAATAATAATAATAATAATAATAATAATGATAATAATAATAATAATAATTAATAATAATAATAATAATATTTCGTAAAATATTTCTGTCGTTTCATTTTTTTTTTTATCTTTCTAGAATTTTGTTTGTTTTTTTGTTTGCTTTATTATTATTATTATTATATTTAAAAAAAAAAAAAACTTTATTGTTATTTCTTTTTATACTTTTATGGATGCGGGCGTTTGCTTAATTTTAAACATCAATTATGTCTCATTGAAACTGATCATCCGGGTATCACAATAACGTGCATGCTGTAATAAAGCACGTTCAGCAAACTGGCTGCTGCGGCCGCCTCCCTGCTGAGTTCATTTACATATGATTTATGACGACACAAGTATATGACGACAAAAAGTCAAGTGACGTCGTCTATAAATGATGGCGATGCTGTCTTTGTTTATCACCCGCAACAACCTGGCCTTTATTTTTTAAATAAATGATTGTCAAGAGACAAAGACTAAGCACTTGACGCAATTTGAGACGACTTCGATTGCCATTTTAACTAGGAAAATTATGGTTCGGCTGCCTGTTGGCTCAAGTTTTATTTCATCCTTTATCAGACCACTATTTCCGTTTTATTTCCCGGCACGCAAACCGGAAGCAACATTTAAACGACGTCACGCCATCTATGAATTCATTTGACATTTCATAAAATGTTTCATTCCGGTACACCGATTTCTCTTTTACTGGCGATTGAATTACAAAGTTTTTAAAAACAACAACAATAGAGGACATTCAAAGTCTGTATGTGTGGGGAGAGAGAGAGAGAGAGAGAGAGAGAGAGAGAGAGAGAGAGAGAGAGAGAGAGAGAGAGAGAGAGAGAGAGAGAGAGAATTTTAATTGACAATGCATTGTGATTTTACCACTGTATAATACAACATATTAGATATATTGCTTTCATTTTTTTCTGATAACTGTGGTAAGTTTGTTATTCTGATGAATGTTATATTTGTCACAGCATAGTGTTATATTGAAACATGTTGTACAATGGTGTCGATTAGCAGTAAACACAGATCATTCTTATTGTGAGATAAAACTTAAATGAAGCTGATCACAACTGAAAGATAAGCCATGTTACTAATTATTGTATCTCATGATTGGTTTAAGAATATTACTGTTTCGACAGACACAATAAGTTGATAATTGTTTGTGATAAAAATAAATTCGAGACAATCGTTTGACCCTGGAGAATACAGATGATGCGGTCCCAGGTGTGGCTGCCAATATTTGCTGCCATCTCTCCTGTGAAAAACGTGTTCAAGCATACCCAGTGTGACGCTGCTGTAAACAGTGATCTCGTTTTCTTTGTGACGACTACATGAGACACTTCAACCTTTGAATAACTTTCGACAGCGTTGTCAACGGCACTGAATGTCACGTTGTAGAGTTTTGAAGAACGAGCAGAAAATGAGCTAATTTTGGAAGCGGTTACGAGAAAGCTTTGTGATTCGTACAAGACACAGGCGCACTGAGTCAAGCGGGCCATAACGAGCCCCATATGGTTTGAGTCGGTCTATACAACAGCGTTCAAATGAACACTGCCGTGAAAATCAATTTCCAGACGGGGAAATGCGAAAGAGAATGAAAATAAAGTTTATGGATAAATTGATTTAACAAGAGTAGCGTAAAAAGCTCTTACGTCTAAATGCGATACAGCTTCATTCTCCTACTTGTTTTTCACATAAGAGCCCTTAAAAAGGTTTCATCTTTTTTTTTTTTTTTTTTTTTTAAATGTTTTTATTATTATCATTTTTTGAAAGAGAGAAAACATTTTCATTCTTTAAAAACCTTCAAATAAACAACAAAAAAAAGAACAAAAAAATTAAGACAAGAAAGAAAGCAGAAAAATTGAATAAATTGATTATTAATTACATTTATATAAAGCAATTTAAATAGAACAGTCCTATAAACTTAAATATATTATTTATTGTAATGCTGTTAGAAATAATTTTACGTGTGTTGCTAGTTGTTCTGTGAAAGCGTCATTGTAATCAGTATCTGTAAATAATGAAAGGTAGACAATGAATGTGATAGTTTTTCTGTACAGAATGCTGGGAAGTTACAGGCAGCTGGTTCAAATCGCTCGCCGTGCCCAGTGAGCTGCTTCTCTTTACAGTCAGTACCGGCTGTCGTGTGTGTACTATCAGAGTACGTTCTGTTTTATTTTAGTATAAATAATTATTGTCATTTAATAAAATATTAATTCTTTCATTCATTCGTTCGTTCATTCATTATTCAGTCCTTAATTCATTCATTCTTTCATTCTTTCGTTTGCTGTTTCTGTTGTGTATTTAAATTCTGTAGTGTCAAGTTAATATCTTTATTTGACCATTCTTAAATGTAATATAAATAAATACACAATATATATATTTTCTATTATTAAAATAAAGGAAATTGAACACATAATACATTTATTCTCATCTATATAACAAAGGAAGTATATAAATGGTATATTTATTAATCTAAAGATTGTTTTTTTATCTCACATTGTATTTTGTTTTCAATAAGAATAAATCCTGAACCAATTTTTTTCCTTAGTCTGCCGCTGGATATTTCCTGGTAATTCGTTCTTCACCAAATTATTATTCAGAATTCTGATCGTCCAATGTTGTTGCTTAGTAACAAGTGAAAGTAGTAATTTGTGAGAGGAGGAAAATTACATGGTAAGAAAATGTGAGTTCGATTTCTCTGTCGCTTCATTAGACGTTTTCCATTCTCAGACCATCCTCCAAACACAGTCCGTCAATGTAACCTCTTCTAAAACACGATAACCATAAACAGATCTCTCTCTCTCTCTCTCTCTCTCTCTCTCTCTCTCTCTCTCTCTCTCTCTCTCTCTCTCTCTCTCTCTCTCTCTCTCTCTCTCTCCCTCCCTCCCTCCCTCCCTCTCTCTCACACCCAGTCATACACACACATACAAACGTTACAAATTCCTTGATATATTTTTATCTTTTCTTTTACAACAACAATATTAATTATTATATTGATTATGATGATGATGATGATGATGATGATGATAATGATAATAATATATAATAATAATAATAATAATAATAATAATAATAATAATAATAATAATAATAATAATAATAATAATTTTTCTTTGTTTAGGATAGTATGAAAGTATAGACACATTTTATAATCAGATTTATTTCTTCTTCTTCTTCTTCTTATTATTATTATACTAAAGATTAAAAGTGGTACTAAATAACACTAAAATAATAACGTGAAAAAATAATAAAATGAAAAAGAAAGAATTAAAAACAATTATTCAGCGGCACTTAGTGTTTAACCAGCTTGATCATATTAAGTTAATAAAGATCAATTATTAGTGTAATACCGTCAATTACATGTTGATACTTTCACAAGAAATTGGACGTTGATGAATGGAAAGTCAAGATGTGTCACGAGCTGGCGCGTGCCGGTCTCGCGCACGTTTCACTAGCACAGCCGCATCTCTGGCATGACATCTAAATTTTACTTTAAACAAGATTTATTTAACATCTCAGAAACCGAAACTAACATCACGTCTTTAGATTGATATAATCCTTTATTACTTCAGTTTGTGTCATTCTTTTTAAAACATTTTTTTTTTTACTTTATTTTATTAATTTTTTTTTTTTTTAAGTTCTGTTTCAGGACTCAAGGCAAAAAATATTGAGAGATGAAAAAAAAAGGCGTGTCTTATTTCGACATCTCATTAGCAAAGTTTGTCTTTACAAGTGATTGACAGACTTAATTAATATCTGAGTCACCTCACTGCGAACAATACAGGCCTAATTACTATTTTAAACAATCCTGTTTCGATAAATAAACATGCTAAATATTACTAAAATGTATGATTAATAGCTAACAGGGAATGATAAATATTATCACGAATAACTGTATATGATTAACTATTACTAACGATATGATGTTATTTAAATATATGATTTTTCATTAATATGAAGATATCAGATATTAATATAATATGTAAATATTAAGAAACAAATGATATACTTTATTGGCTATTAATGATATCATATTAATTTAAAATATATGATCTCTTATAATGCTTTAATTATTTTGATTGTTTGCTTCCGGTATATATAAAAATTATAAAGAATATATGAAAATGCTTTCAAACCTTTCATTCGTTTTTAAAAAAAAAAAAAATCATAAAATTATAAACATAATGCGTTTGATACGAGAAAAAGGAAGACTAAATAAACATTTGATTTTTAATATTTTTAATATTTCATAGCATTTTCACACACACACATTTCACCGAATTCATAGTTTGGTCCCAGCTATTGACAAATCATTTTTGTTTGATCTAATTAGAGAAACACAGTGAGAAAATTGTTGTATATAAGTTAGAAGGTTTGTGGAGGGCGTGTTGACAGGTGATTATTTATCAGACACAATTCAGGTTTCCGTGTCACTTTACAATAAATCTGTAAAAATCTTAGAACTTTTCTGCTTTGAGTTTGGGAATATTTAAAGTCGAGAGAGAGTCGCGTGGTAATAATGACGACTTCAATTGACGGCAGTTTATCGTGCGATCAGCGGCAACTCAGTCATGACAATAGCCCCAGCACGCTACACATTGCTGACATTTTTCACAATTGCACCTGAAAGAGAAACGTGTTTGATGTTCTGCGACACCAGAATTTATCTCATCTCACTATCTGCAGACATCGCACGCATAACGATCGTACGGACGTAACAAAAGACGACAGCACGATATAAAGAAACTGAAACGATAAAGTATTCAACGGGTAAAGCTCCGCTGGTACACACTAAGTGTCGCTTTACTAGTTGTATCGCCAGCATCAGTGGCAGCAATTGCTAGTCATTGATATCATGCACCATCCTTGAAACCATCTTAATATAATCATTTACATTTTACTTCAAACCGCACTGATACAGGGTTTGTTTACTACTACTGCTAGTACTATTAACACTACTGTCACTACTAATTAAACTAGTACCACTGTTACTTCATCTATCTGTAGTATAACTACTTCTATTACTGTTATGCTACTGCTGCTTTTGCTAGCTGCTGCTACTACTACTATTACTACTACTACTACTACTACTACTACTACTACTACTACTACTACTACTGCTATCGTAACTACCTCAGTAGGAAACAATAGCAGTAACAATAATATCAATTTTAGTAGTAGTAATAGTTAGAAACTTTTGAAACAAATTTGTATTTCTTTTTTATTCTTCGTTCAGCTGAATCATCATCGTGCTAATGAGATATACATAGCTAATACAAAACGTCACCTGTATAAATATCCAATTAATTTACCACCACTTAACAAAGGTGTGTTGTTAATTTACTGCCATCTTGCTCCAAACGATCTTTATTACACCATCGAAAATCACCGTGAAGAGCACTCAACTGAGAAATATTTAGAACTTTGATTCTTAATAAGCCTTGGGCCTTTCTCTTCAATTGGCGGTCTCGGATTCAAAGCGTGGCAATTATTTTACCATTATTCCAAGAAAAAAGCGAGAGTGGAACCGTAGACAGGAAATCCCATTCTGTGCCGGAAATGGAACAAGGGAGCTAATTACAAAGCCGACTAGCTGTCTTTCCTTTGACGTTGAAAAGTACACGAGGACGATTTCCCTCCATTCAAAATGTGCGCCAGTGCCCGTCACATTTTACTTCCTTTGCCGCATGAGGGTTTTGCATCTCTGACTAAAGCGCATGTTATTCCACAACAATTACACGCAAATTTAAAGCTGCCTGGCCAGCAGAAAGAACAAATCCATCCACTGACTTCATTATTTGCCATTTAACTACGGTCTTTGATAGCACACTTCCTTGAAAATTGCCTCTTATTAGAGATACAAAATTGCAATGTTTAGTTCTCGCTGTCAGGCAGCGCGTGGGTTTTCCCGGTCACTCTATTTAAGTCTTGCTTTCAGAAAGATTTATTCAGTGGCACCAGCTTCTGCATCAAATCAAAATAATAACAAAATTAAATATTCATATTTAGAAATAATATCAGTTTATTATGAGTAAAAAAATATATATATATAAAAAAATAAATAAATAAACAAATTAGTAAATAAATAAAGAAAAAAAGAAAGGAAAAGAAAAGAAAAAAAAGAATTAAATAAGAAATAGAAATCAAAGAAAAATCGTCTAATCGTAAATGAAAATACCGTGTAACACAGCGCGTTGCGAAATACAATTACTTTTGAATGAACTAATTGTTAAACACATACAGTTTTTAAATGAAGAAATAAAGCCCTGAATCAAAAAACTGTTTCCAGGGATATAATATTATGACATAAAAAAAAAATAATAATAATAAAAATTGAACAATGCAATGCTTTTTTTTTTTGGTCTAAATTAGTATTTCATGCTAGATAAAGTAGAACAGATGAACTGTTTTTGGTAACTGTGAAATAAAAATAAATAGATTCGAATTTTTATCTTCTGTATTATTTGTTTCAGATTAAGAAAATAAATGTTTATTTAAAACTCTGTTAACATCAACGATTACTAGGTTATGGAATTTGCAGAAATATAAAATAATATTATAATAATAATAATAATAATAATATTAATAATATAGATAGTTAGATAGATAGATATACACACACATTTGTATGCATGTATATATGTATATGCTTATGTGTAGTTTAGAGCTGAAAGATTTATTTCATGTCTGCATTGTTTTAGAAACAACCAAATATCTGGAAAAGATTTCCAGGTAAATAATATTACATATCAAACTGATTCAATGTTTTATTCTTGTATTTAATACTGCTCTCGGCTACATGCGAGACCAAAGGGATTTTCGTGTTGATTAGACAAGAATGTTAGTCGCCTTCTGATCAAGTGAAGACCCTCTAGGGTGGACACAAAGAGACTGTGTTTTGGAGGAATGGTTTTTGAAGAATGTAAGTGTTGTAAGTACGGTTATTTCCTCACAGCTTCTCGCCGAGACGTGAAGAGGATTTAAACACCTCGACTGGATCAACGCGAGGATCAAACGCAGGTCAAACACTAAGAGAAAGAACGTTGGTCAAGTTGCACACATAGCTTTTGTGTCGTCAACGCCAACGTTGTTCAGATCTTCAACACAGCTTCCTTCTCCACATTCTGAGATACTGAACAAATAAGTAACAGTTTTAAAAATATTGATTTTTTTGTTTTTCTTTTAGATGAATAAGGACACTAAAAATATCTTTACGCAAAATATTTTCTCTAAATATTTCTTTAATGTTATAATATAAACAATATTACATCACTCTTCGTTTTAGAAATTTTGAGGCCAATGTAGAAAAAATTAACTCGTATTTATAATTTTTTCATCAAATTAAAAAATGTTTATTTATTTATTTATTTACTTATTTATTTATTTTATTAATTTAATTTAATTTATTTTTCTCATTATTGAAGCCTTTGTATGCTCTATATATAATCTATATTATTATTATTATGTGCATTATAAATTAATTTAAGAAAGAAGAAATAAAAATAATTATTTTATATTTATTTATTTTTAAAATCTTCAGAAAGCAGACGGTGCCACGTGCCATAGTCAGTTTATATCTGAAAGAAGCGATTATTTGTTTCTATTATACTTCTCTAGAATAAACGTTGGATCTATTTTTGAAATACACATTCGTATAAATAAATATACAGGTACGTTAAAAAACAGATATATCTGAATTATCTCACTTTCTTTGGTACATTTTTAAATATATATAGGTATTAACTACCTTTCTCAACTAATTTTATTTGAAGGTGTTTGCTGTGTATCTGAGTCAGACATTTTAATTAAAATTATTTTTTTGTTCTCTATCACTGAAACACGTTTCTAATTCTCGCTTACCTTAAAAAAAAGAAAGACAGCCAAACAGTTAAATATTTTCTGTAATTTTATATGCTTTTAGTCTGATTATATTATGATTTGTCTATCAGTACTTAGTTTTAACCCTAGACTCGCTATGAATAAAATATCAACATTTCGTTCTCCCAACGACTGGCCTGTGCTCTATTCGTTACTGGGGTATAGTATCGGCACCGTGCTTTGAAAAAACAACTGTGTTCCACCTGAATTAGCCAGCCAACACTAATCCCTGATGCTATCTGACCTAACTCCGCGCCAGTAAAATTAGCCGTTTTATCTTCTTACTTTAAAGGTTTTAAATTTTGATTTACGTTCTTCTAGGCTCAGGGAGGACATGTTCAGTACATATGATACGTTTATTTCATTCTTACCTTTGAGCGTTGTGCGATACTTTATTGAAATTGTCCATGATTTATTGTTTCTTTCGTTGCTTTTCCTTCTTTTAACGCAGTATGTTTTCTGTTGCACTCACCCGAAAACAGGACTAGTGTCGTCCCACACCGTCGGAAATTTACGGCGCCCTTCCCTCTAATTACAAGTACTGTTTTCGTGTTGAAGTCGGAAGAGGATAGACTTCAAATGGGGTAATATCGTGACAAGGTCTCCAATACAAAGGACTTTTTGGTGTTAAAGGTCCTGGAGTACGCATCTTGAATACCAGTACTACGTAACAGTCGTTGAAATATGTGTAGCAAACACACTTGTGTCATGAATTGCTGTGTTAACAATCAACATCAATGAAATTTAGGAAATTTTCTCATTGCATATTCACACATTAACCTTTTCATCTATCAATCAGTCAGTACGAATATGTGTGTTTTTATGTGCGTTTGTCGATATGTGTATATACACAGATATATCAAAGTATGTAAGTAGGCATGAAAATATATCTACATATATAGGCTACGTAATTATGTATGTATACGCATATATAAATGTATATGTATATGTATAAGTATGTATATATATATATATATATATATATACACACACACACACATACTTATATATATATGTAAATATATATATATACATACTTATATATATACATGTATGTAAATGTATAATTATGTATATGTATAACATATAGGTACAGTATACGTGTGTGTTCGTACGTAAGAGGGTGTTTGTGTGTGTGTGTGTGTGTGTGTACATGTGTATTCATGTGTTCAGGCCCTGGGAAGCTTCCAGGATTCAATTCGAAATTGTAGAGACAATCGGAAAAAGAGAAAAACCTACCTGGACAACGCTTCTCATTATTAATAATAATAATAATAATAATAATAATAATAATAATAATAATAATAATAATAATAATAATTAAAGAGTACAAAAATGAAATAAAATAAATCAATTAATTAAGGCCCGCTGCCCCCAAACAAAGAACCTTTCTCCCCCCCAAAACCCTCAGATTTTAAAAATAAAATTCGTAATATCTATTAATCAAACAACATTTTTATGATATATATATATATATAGTTTGTTGATCAATTGCTTATTCTCCAAGGTTTTATCGAAAATTGAGATTCGCAGTGCTGTAGTATGTGTATTCGTCTGTATGTTTGTATGTTAGTAAGTAAATATGTATATGCGTGAGTGTGTGTGTGTGTGAGTGTGTGTGTGTGTGTGTGAGTGTGTGTGTGTGTGTGAGTTGCATTTTTACGTGCTATTTTCTAAAATGATAATTGGAAAAATAAATTTCAGTTTGTAATAATAATATAATATAAAGATGACATCTATTTGAAATAAATTGATAATCTCATTATTTGTTTGCTCATTTTAATTTTTGCTAGCAAAACAAAAATATAAATCTAAATAAAACAATAAATAAATAATAACAACAACAACAACAACAACAACAACAACAATAATAATAATAATAATAATTATTATTATTATTATTATTAACATAACTAATTATACATAGTAAACCAATAAAATTAAACTAAACTAACAAAACTCACTATACTAAAAAAAAACCAGACAATTAACTTGACTAAGCTAGATTAAACAAGTAGCTAAATAAATAAATAAATTAATAAATGTTTCTGACTTTGAGCAGTACAGATTAAATCACGAATTTCAGATCTGTAATTGTTTCTAAAGAATAACTATAAAATAATTTTTTCTATTAAAAGTTTTTATATTTTATTATTATTATTATTATTATTATTATTATTATTATTATTATTATTATTATTATTGTCGTTGTTGTTGTTGGCGTTCTTGTCGCTGTTTTTTTATATTTCTTACTAACAGAGAATTTATGAAATTAGTTTTTATGCCCATTATGTACATTTTAAGATTTTGTGACAGAAAATGGTGAAAAATATCAATACTATTGCAGTAATATATATATATATATATATATATATATATATATATATAAATGTATATTTGGAATATTAAAGATATAAATAGTAATTACACAAGACATTTTTAACAAAATTATACTCTTTTTCTTGTTTCATTCATATGGACTATATGAAAATGAAAATTCGGGACTAAATTTATTATTATTATTACTATAATTATTCATATTCATATTTTTCATTTTTTATTATTATTATTATTATTATTGTTATTACTGCTAATGTTGTTTTTGTTATTGTTTTTGTTAATTAATATATTATGATATTTTTGTGGGTTTTTTCTCAGTAAGATTTGTTATTGTGTTTCTGAAATGATGACATATTTTCAGGTAACAGATTGGGGTGTTGGTAAAACATATGATGTGGTTTTCACCGACAGACATCAAAGACGCCGCCTTCCAGGTGTAACTTTACACTAAAAATGTTTGATTAGTCTTCAGCAACTGCTAACCTAGCAGTCAGTGTATTTGCATGGTAAATCTAGATTTCTGTCAAAGATGACAGCGTTCTTTTTCAATCCACTCACGGGACAGAGATGTTTGTGGACACGTTAGCTGTCAGACGACCAGAGAACTGAGAGACACAAACAGATACAATAACGATTACAAAACAAATCTCACACAATCCAGCCTAAAGTAGCGACATTCACGACATAAGGCCACTCTGGTTTATAAGTAATCTTTCTTCCAAAACGTCAACCTTTTTTTCTTGATGTATTGTTTTGCCGAGCCAGAAAAACTGCGCTGTCAATCACACAGGCTGTGATGAAACTAAGCTGCCCCAACTCATCCAGCTTCAATAAACAAACACGTCCTTTACAAGGGCAGTAACTGTGAAGTAGACACACACATAACGTGTATATAGAAATGTAGTCTCTGGACAACAACCGCAATAATTCAAACCCTAAGTACAATGTTATTCAGGAAGTGTAAGTATCTACGGGAGATAACTCAGTGACAGATTCAGTTAAAAAAACTATTGAGTAACTTTGTACAGGTAAAAACGGGCATTGAGAATATCACTTTCTTGTCGTATTTCTTCTACTGCCATGTTCACAAGACTAAACGATGCCCGTCACGTATGATGTTAAGATTTTACACGGAACAATGAAATATAGCTTCACCTGGATGACGTGAAAATCCAGCTGTGAAATCACTATTCTGTTATGTTAAATAACCACACTTTTGCTGTCATCTCAGGTAAAGTTTGTAAAAATTAACTTTGCTTCAGTTGTACTATATATCCACAAACTGTAAATTAAATAATAATAATAATAGTAAAAATAATAATAATAATAATAACAACAACAACTCAATAAATAAAATAAAGTAAAATAATAATAATAATAATAATAATAATAATAATAATAATAATAATAATAATAATAATAATAATATTAATAATAATAATAATATTTAACGGAATCACAAGATAAATAACAATCTGAAACTGTAGCCGTGACATTTATGTGCAGTAATATGTAATTTAGAATAATTTATGCTGTTCGGCTTTAGCTCTATTACGTGTATTTCTAAAGATGTAAACACCATAGGTCACTGACATCGTTCAGTTTCGTAAACATTAATTAATATAACAGTTTTTTTCATGGCTTGACGTTAAACCTTCCCCGATTTTTTAAATCCGCCGACAAATTTAAACAACAGCAACAACAACAACAACAACAACAACAATAATAATAATAATAATAATAATAACAACAACAACAGCAACAGCAACAGTAACAATAAGAATAATAAATAGGAATAGCAATCAATGAAGATGAAATTTCTGATTTTACGTCTGTCAGAATTAAGTGACTGAAAAAACGTTTGTTTGTAACTGAAGAAATCTCACTGTAATATCAAACATTTCACGAACTTGGAGTAGAGTCAGAATACATATATAGCCCTCTCAAGTTAAACAGTTATATAAATGGTAAATTAAAAATATGTAAAATATTAATCCTGTTTTTAAAATTAAAAAAAACAAAAACAAAAAAACAACAACAACAACAAACAAACAATCTTTGTACATAGATCAAAATATATTTCCACTTTTGACTAATTAATGAACAAAATGACATTATTTGTAAAGACATTATGATAAAATGTTTTAATTTGAAACTACAAATAAATTTGACTTTAATACTTACTTTTTAACCCCAAGTGTCACTGTATGTTTTATGTGGTTTGTTTGTAAATGTTTGAGTACGTGAGCACTTTTCTGTATGCGTACATATAAAATTATACAAACACCTGAAAAATTCTTCTTGACATTACAAACACCAGCAGCAATAACTACAACAAAAGCAACAATATAAATATGTTATTAACAATCATTTGATTTTTAAATGTTTTTGTCAGTGACTAAAAGTAACACAAACCTTGGTTTTGTAAATCGACAAATAAATATTATTGACTTGAAAGAAACAATTAGTTTCAGCTTTAAAGGAAAAGTGTCAAAAGTAACCCACTTAATGTAGTTTACCACGCTTTCTGCTTTATCAAAACATGGCGGATGTACACGAAAATTTCTCATTAATTTAAGTTGGGACCTCCGGAAGTTGCCACCCGATACGGCTGCGGAATGGAGTTGGAAACATTGAAAACAACAGCTACAGCGCTCAGGTAAGTGAAGCCATGCTTGACTACGTTCACTTCAAAGGTGACAGGAAAACGCTTAATTGGGTGCCAGCCTATCTGTTAAGCAAAATAAAACGTAGGAAATCGGCCCATGCATGCAAACCATGCCCACGTTCCACAGAAGGCAAAGCTTTCCAGACTTAAACGTCAGCGTTTCGCAATCAGTTGTTGTTGTTAGCTTTCTATGTCCAACGAAGCGTCTAAATAATGCTTTTTTTCTTGTTTTTTTTATTATTATTATACTGTTTTTCTTTTCGCCGTGTTTGAAAACGGATCGAAATTCTGTTATTGATGGGTTTTACGACATGCGTCGCCAACGCAGATTTTTCTACATTTCCTTTTAATTCTGTCCGCTTAATCGAATTTTGCCATATAAAAAAAAAAAAAAAAAAAAAAAAAAAAAAAAAAAAAAAAAAAAAAGAAAGAAAAAAAATTAACAGGTATTGGTCGTGTAAAAGCGACAGTTGTTGGCAGAAAAAAGATTTCGCAGAACATAATTGCTTTCTGTTGTATTTTCTGCATGCCGCTGTTCAGATGTTTAGGTTATTTTAGGACAGAACAAAACACAAATGAATGAAGAGGACCCTGTTGTTTTCTGTTGTGTAAAGATTTTGTTTAAAAAGAAACTGAAATAAATAAAATTAATAAATCTGTGAGCGTGTGCGTGCGGGCGTTTAAGTACGTTTGAGTGTTATTAAAAAGAAATTCATAAAAGAGAGAGTTTGAGAGATTATTAAAAAATCTCTGAATATTTTACATCAGTTATTTTATATCGAATACTTTGTTCTATTCATTAAATTATTCAAAAGATAAAATATTAATTGCACAATACTGTCTGTATAGATTTCGACCCTTTTCAGTTTGCTGCTGATTATACATAACTCCCTAGTAAAACAATATTTAAAAAACTAACAAAAACAGAAACAGCAGAAAAAACAATAAAATATATTCTGTGTTCAACAAACTATGTTCGTAAATATTTCTGATTTATTAAACAGTGTTACAAACTGGTAACGTACAGACATAATTATTAGAAAATATGAATATATTACAAACATAATAAATACTTCTTTTTATTAAACACAATTTTAACACAGATTTAAAGGTATGTAAATATAATTAAAATTTTAGTTTCAGTTCTTGTTGCATTATAAACTACGATAAAACGTATAGGCGTATTCTGTGCTTCGTGAACCAAGGGAGACAATCCCGTCTTGTTTTGTTTGAAGGTTTACTCCCTTTAGATTTTTTGCATCTAATCTTTCTTATTAACACGTTTAAGACAGATTTATTTCTTTTAAAAATTGTTTGTTAGTTTGTTTCTTTTAATGCATGACATTTATTCTGCGTAAAATTTACAAAATTGTGATTTATAGATTGTCACATAAATGGGAAGATAGAGGGAATGAATACGGGTTATTCGTAATGATGCATTTAAATACTACGTGTGTGTATATACATGTATATGCATGTTTGTAAATGTGTTATGTATATTATCTGTCTGAAAGTATGCGAGTGAGTTTGTATCCTTATGCATATGAGTGTGTCTCTTTGTGTGTGTGTTTATCTTCTGTCTCTCTGTAAGTTCATATGCATATGTATATGCATAAGTGTATATATCTGCTGTCTGTCTGTCTTTATATATGTATGTATCTTTTTGTCCATGTGAGTATGCATGTTGTGTACATGTCTGGGGAGGGGCCGGCAGATATGAAGAAGGAACAATCCAGTGACAGCTAGTCTGTCGTAAACGAAGAAGATGTAACGTGACGCCACTGTTTTTGTCGTCCACGTACATGATGTAATAATTTATTTGAGAGATTTAATAAGTGGGTTGGTGCCTAACATAGGATTTCAAAGGCTACGGTGTGTTTAATTCGGTGACCTGACGTCACTACAGTTCTTTGTGTAGTTTTTATTATTAAGTTACATTGTTTACAAGTCGGAAGTAAGTCTGATTTTAGGTTAATGACAAAACTGACATGTGCAGATGGTACAAAATGTATAGAAACCCACACTGTTGTTACACATAAACAACATTACTTCGAGTCACTGAATATATTTCCTTCTTACTTAGATTAAATATGGTTACCGACACACAGGCATTTACATTTCTTTATTTTTTCGTTTTTTTTTCAAAATAATAATAATAAAGATTATGATGATGCTGATATAAAAATTGCAGACAATGCTTATAGAACAAAATTTAATATATATTTGCTATATTCGTATGTGTTCTAGAAATTAAACTAAATTAGAAATTCTTTAGTTTTTTGTCATATTTTCTGAAATATAAAATCCGCTCCTGAACATTTTATATTAGCGTCCAAGAGAAAAATAATATTTATAACAAGAAACAATAAGTAAAGGAGTACGTGTGCGTATATGTATGTGTGTTTATGTATGTGTGTGAATGTATCAGGATGTATTTGTATACAACTGTATGTGTGTGTGTTTTTGTATGTATGTATGAATGTATGCATGCACGTATGTATATATTTTGTTTGTATGCAATTTCCAGAAGCTAGATAATGTGATATAAAATGAAGATAATATAAGGTTACATAACTGCTTGGAGCCTTCGGTAGTAATAACGTTATGATATCACAGTGAATTTACAACTGGTTTATTTTGTCCGGAAGATGACATCATCCACTTCTTTCATCATCTTTCACAAATATATATATTTTTATTTCATAATTATAACGTCAAAACATGTCCTTCATCAAGTCTTCAAGTTTTTGTCTTGTTATTATTATTTGATTATAATTCTGAGAAAAAAAATTAAGAAGAAGAAACAATAAAAGCAAAAATAAAAAACAAATTAAATAAAACAAATTAAAAAATAATAATAATAATAACAAAATATCCTAAAAAAAAAAAAAAAAAATCTATGAATACACAACACACACACAAACAAACACACTTTTTCAATAATAAATACATATATATATATATATATAAAAAAAAAAAAAAAAAAAAAACGTTCATGAAGGTCTTAATCTTTTATATTTCCATTGCAGTTTCGCTTCAGGTAAAAATAGATCATATATCGGTTTAATATATTTCAAATCAAATACTCATAACGAAATATCTATATCTGATTGCCACTAGCTATAGTTTGAGATTTGTCTAATAAACCGTAAGTCGTGATAAACTGGATGAAAGGCACTTTGTCCAAGCTCACAACATTATTTTCAGACGACCACTGGTTAACAGCACCTTTCTCTTCAGTCTCCTGCTCGTTTAGTTTTCTCTTCATGTGTTTATTTCTTAAGATAGAAAACAGAAACAATGTGGATTCGATGTTTGTTAGCGTTGCTCTTTACAGCGAAGATGTCTGAAAGCATTTTGTAAGTCTTCCCCGAATCTCTTTAATTTTTGTTTTAATAGTGCTGCTGACTACTGTTGTATTTGTATATGTGTTCGATCAGGCATGCATACAGATCCACTTCAGTTAAATATTTATAATTTATTTATTTGTAATTGTTATGTTTGTATGTAGACAATAGATAGAGATATGTTTTTCCTTCCATAAAAACAAACAAAACAAAATTGCTTATTGATAATAATCAAAACAGTCCAGATAATTTGTTATTATAAAGTATTTACCATTTTAAATGATCTATGTACCTTTAATTCAGAGAGTAAATAATAATAATAATGACAATACATGGCCCCAAAGAAGAAAAAAGCAAGGTCGCAATGTATCAGGGTTTGTAAAAATAAGCGTCAGAAATCACCCATAAGTACGTGAGTGTGTGTGTGTGATGAAAAATGGAAATGAAAACAGGTAATAAATTCACCAGAATATATTTACGGAAAGAGCAATATGAATAAGAGCCCAGCAATTCATTGCGGTATATTCGAAATCGCGTTAAATCGGTGCATCTATAATTTCACTGTATATTTAAAAAATAATTACTGTAATGTTTCTTTGTTTTTATTTTCAGGACAAATGAATCGCAATGTGGTAAGATTTTTAATGCAGGTCTGACAACAATATAACTCTGTGTCTGATTAATAACTACACGTCAATGAAACATCCAAAATAACAAAACAGACAGGCTGAGTGAGTGAACGTGAGAAATTTACTGGAAGTTTAAAACGATTTTTTATCTGACAGTTTGCTCGTTTATATATATAAAAATCCTTTTTTAAATTTACAAATTTGTGAATCTCAGATAGGTAAAATCTTAAAACGTTCTTATCCACATAATTAATATAATTATGTTTCAATAAACATAGTCATAAGTTGTAAAATCTTAAGTGTAAAAATATTTTTGTATATTATCTTCTTTTTTTTTCAAACGAAAAAGTCATCATAAGATATTAAATATAGGAGTGTTAACAGATTTGATAGTCCGATTTTATTTTTGCCACTAAGTATTGAATTGAGATTTCTGACTATAATGCCCTATTCAATAACCGACCTTTGGTTCAACCAGTGATAAACATGGTAAACAAGAATTATATATCCACAGCTCATCGTATCCTAACATTAAGATTAAAGATTCTTTTTTCAATTAGGGATTTTTTACATATGAAACTTCTTATTAAAAAATCTGTCAGGGCGCGCTGGTTGGACCATTGATTTTGATTATTATTTGATAATGAAACGAACAGTTTCCAGTTTTCATTTCCATTTGACAAAAATATTTGTTCTTCTGTTAATTATTATTTTCTAAATTATTTTCGAAAATTAAAATATTTATGTAACCTATCGTGCGTGGCAGTCATGAACTTAGACTATTTGTGAACGAGTTTGTCCTAATCTGTTTCTTTCGTCATAAGTTTTGTGGGTTTTTTTATATTAAAATTTAACAGATTTGTGGGCTAGTTGGTCAAACTTTCCACAGCAGTTTACTTGTGAAGCGGTGTGTGAAACTGGAATTGCCAGCAGGAAAAGGGAACGAGACTGTCTGTCAACACAACTGACGCCAACAGCTGGGTGCGTGTTTTCAGAAAACGAGAAGCAAACTGAGCCGTGCCGTGTAGACGTTGCCTGCCCAGGTAAAACTCTTTTGTTTTAGTACAGTTTTAGTATAAACTGTACAGTTGTAATGGTCTGAATGATGCTTTTAAAATCATCAGTCCATTTGTGCTACATCTAGTAACAGAATTTTATGTCATTACGTCAAAATTAAAACTTTGATGTGTTTGTGTTAACGGAAATAATTCCTAAAATAGCTTTTATCCAAAAAGTGTCAACATCAGATTTAATTAGAAAATCATAAGGAGAAATAAAATAAAAATAAATAAGAATTTAATTATAAAAGATTGTATTTATTTTCAATAAAGAACTTTTGAGTTAATATTTTTATTTTGTATAATAATAATAATAATAATAATAATAATAATAATAATAATAATAAATTTAGAATACTATGAAGAAGATGCTGGTAAAAATATATCCAAATAACTACAATTTTTATTTCTAATAACGTAGCCAAATCGACGTTTGCGTTTTAATCCAATCAGTTCCTAAAATAAATTTAAAGTTGTTTTGAGTGGATGCGGTGACAACAGCTGATATAATCATTTGCAGCGTGGTCGTCCTGGGGCGCGTACACGGAGCGAGACCCCTGCTCCGCGGTGTGCGGCTCCGGCCAGCGCACGATGATCCGCGTGAGAGACTGCGTGGGCGGCGTCGGCTGTGCAGGCAGGTCAAAGCAGCTCTGGAGACGACGATGTTTCCAAAGCAGAACTGTCTGCAGAGGTATTATTATTATTATTATTATTATTATTAAATCAAATAATGCAGGAATGTTGTAAATGCAAATTATTGAATAGCCTGTAAACATTCATGTCTTATGCATACTGTGAATTTATACTTGAACAGATTTATTAGTAGTAAAATATTTCACGATAGTCAATTAACTAGAAAATGCCGACACAAATTATCTGTGATTATTTACTATCATTTATCTTATTAAACAAGACAGTTAAACAAACACAATAATTTTAATAATGGGACGACATATTTAGACAATTTTTTAAAACTACCAAAAATACATATTATAATACACAATTAATCTAATTTTATTAACTTACGAGTTTTTAATTTTCTTTTTTTAACACTGACCTTTGAAAAAGATACGACCAATATTTAAAAATAAATAAAAACAATAAAAGACCTACATTTTTTAATTAAATGTGTGAATATTCATCATATTTGATTAATTAATATATTTATTATTATTATTATTATTATTATTATTATTATTATTTTTATTATTATTTTTATATAAATTCAGAGTATGGCTGCAACAGAAGAACTTACAAAGTTTTACCACAAATAGTTACGAATGCAGGTAAATATGCTGTTTGTCGTTATGGCAACATAGTGAAAATAGCGTGTCCCAAGGAAGGGCGACTGAGGTATCTCCTGGTGTTACTAAGAATATATTTTGCTGCCAGACGACGCCAGTATTACTTTACTCGTATACAGCTGATAGTCAGCATGCAGAAGTCGTGCGGTTACATTGCCTGAACGAGTCGACGTACTAAAACAAATAATTAGCTCAATTGATAAATCTGTAACTCATTCAATAAATGTTTTTAAAAATGTACCTCTTTCTTATAAAATGGTTACAGTTAAACATTCTAAGATCCACTTTGGGTTCAGAAATAAGCAAGTAATTTTACTCTCTTTGGTTTAATTTAAATACGTCAGTCTACAAAGTATTCAACAGAGTGAGATCCTTGATAGGAGGATATCAAGTGTTTATCTCATTATAATTTGTCATTTCAGTTAGTAACGACCACATAATAGTAAAGTTCTGTTAATGACTAACAACACACCGCAAAAAAATCAAAAAAAAAAACAATCATCAGATCCATCTTGTACTAGCCATAGCTTTATTAATGGAGTGAGAACAAAGACGTTGTTTCATAATACTAAGAGTAACTATCAGATTCTTGGAATTATTAATTGTTCAAATTTTCTCTCACACTGGATATTAAATTTTTTTTTTTTAAAATCCAAACAATATCAGATACTCTAGTAATTTTCATTAAAAAGATGATTCAGTTGAATATGAAGGTAAACAAGCCAACAAATTGCTTTTTCAAGTTATTTGACAGATAAATCATCTTATGATAATTTATTGTATATATACATGTATGTATGTATGTATGTATGTATGTGTGTGTGTGTGTGTGTGTTTGTGTGTTCGTGTGTATCTGTTTTTATGTATGTATCTAATAAAGAAAGAACAGTTACATTTCAGTCACTTTATTACAAGGTGTAAATGACAAAGCGAGACAAGACATATCTTTTGCTGTAACCAGTAATTAAAATATCAGTGATTCCACCAACTAATAAATATAACTATAAAAAAATGTCAACAATTTTCAAATTTGCCAATCAGCTGTATCATTTAGAAGGATTCACCAACATCACTTTGCTGCAGTCACTAATTCCTCTGTTCTGTAATTGCATTATTTACCATGTTTTAGATTTGATATAAACACATTTTTATTTTTGTTTTAAACTTTTTAATAATATATGATGTGATTGTTGCTTCCTGTACCATGCAATAATGATAAAAAAAATTGTAAAATCATAATACTATGTAAGTTGGCTGTCTGAAGATAAGAACTGTTCATTCAGGTGTTTATTTGTAAAAACATCTTTCAATGAGTTCTGTACTTTTGTTACTCCAGAAATTTCTTTAAAAACCTTTGTGAAAATAAATGATAACAGACTAAAATAACACTGAGCTGTAAAGATATAATATTACAATATTTGTTTGATCACTTAATCTTTTCCGCTGAGGTATTTTAGTGTGTAACAATTTTCCTGTCCAGAAAACATTTAAATACTCAGCATTTTCACTGTGTTAATATTCAGGCCTGAAGTGAAGATCCTGCTTTTTTGGCCTCCAATTTTATACCAGAACCAGAAAACCCTGTTGCTCCCTGAAAAAAAGAGAAAAAAGTGCGATAAAATAAATTTGTTTATCTGGTGCTTTTAGTAAAACCATAATGTCTCCAACATGACTATACTTCAGGTACCTGGAGATAATTCAGCACAAAAAAATATAAATTTTATTTCTAGGCCATAAAAATGAAAAGGAATATCATTTAACTAAGTAACAAAGACCAGAATAGATGCAAAGCAAATGGCCACAAAATAATGAACATAGCTTGTTTTGATTTCAGCAAGGCTCTGAAAAACTATAAAATAGATGTGTGTGTGTGTGTGTGTGTGTTTTTAAAATGCTAAAATATTACAAGAACTGTGACAGTTAAACATACCCTCTGCAGAGGTATAATATCCTTCTCTTGTAATTTTTTTCCATTTGTTGGATCAATCATTTCCTTCTTGATGATAGTCTCCACACACTCCAAGGTAACAACATTGCCTCTGCAAATAAACACAGCTATATACTTGGGATTTGAAAATTTCATCTATTACTTTAATGATCTGTATACACTGAAAAATATGTCAAATAACTCTTAAAAATTATTACTAATCTATGGAGAGAAATTTTGTCAAAACACAGTGATTATAAATAATGTAAAATGAATAAATATTAACTCACGAAGTGCGCAGTACAGCACAGGGTACAGAATTACCCAGCACATCGTTTGTAATGGCACACACATATCTGGCCTGGAAAAGAGGTTATCTTTTTTATGAATAAATGTTAAATGTATTTTTCTCTTATGACATCTGAGGCATGCTTGTAAATTCAAATATAAAAGTATTCTCAGAGCTTTGAGAATGTTAGAATAAGAAAAATATTATATAAAATATTCCAGATCTTCTTTTACACATATATCTGTAAAAGTAAAAATGTACAAAACATTTAACAAATGTCCTGCCTCCTAATTACCTCCCCTGACTTAGTAAAATCACAAAATTGATATGAAAAGCCAAAAATAATCTGAGAAGTTTTACATGATTTGTTTTTTTTTTTTTAAATATTTGCTGATATATGCAACACCCATATCCCAGTATGTGGGTAAAAAGAAAACATAGAACAATGTGTACCCATAATGTACAATAATAAAGTTGTCTAACCTCAGTGTTGGCATTAAACCATCTACCAGTACTGCTAAATTTTACAGTGTAATATAACATAACAGTGTATGTCACACACAACGTGGACTTTGTACTCGTTCTTATGGACATTTGAAATAAATAAATCTACCTTTTTGCAGATCACAGCAGTTTTATCATCACCATCTTTTATAGGAGTAAACTTTACATCAATCAGATCTTTCAGTTTTAGAGGTTTTCCACTCATTGGGCATCTCACCTTCATATCCTGGAATAAAGAAATCTATTAGAAAACGACAACAAAAGAGAATTATTCAATTACTTTCCATATTTTTGTTAATAAAAATGATTGTGATTTTCTTTTTTTTGTTAGTTTTTTTTCCTTTTTTTTCTTAACTTTCACCAGTCCACTGATTGAATATTCAGATATGTATATCAAAAATATTCACTTAAATGAATCTTTTCATTTATTATAAGTTTTAAATAAATAATAATATTTAACTCTGTGTAATATAAAATATTCCAACTTTCAACAGACTTTGTCCATTCTGAAATGATCTAAGCTGAATAAAAATATCAAAGTTCATGAATTCTTAAGAAATCTTATTTTGTGAAATTGTTCAAAAAAACAACAACAACAACAAAAAAGCAAATAATAATAATAATAATGATATAATAAAAATAAAGTAAAAATAAAAAATAAAAAATGATGATGATATTTAATATATATATTGGAAATACTCATAATCACATTTATCTCATAAAAAAAACCCCAAAAACCAAACAACAGCAACAAACATACTAACAAAATAATAATTTAAAAAAACCAAAAATAAAAAACATACAGGTTTTTTAATCTTTGTTGGTTCGGCAGCAGGTGTCAGTGAAGGAATCCAGAAGCTAGGAAGTGATTTGTCTCTGCCTTGTTTCATGTTGCTGATGCTGCTTCCTTCCTCAGCTTTTTCATTTAAATATTTTTCATTTGCTATTGGTGTGCTCTCCTGCTGAATAAATGCTTTCAGCTTGCTTTCATCTTCTGCTTTTTTCAACTCCTCACATTCAACCTAAAAGTTATTTTGGTTGACATGAAAATATTTTTAAAAATAGCATTTTTCTTAACTGATGCAAGTTAAATGAAATGATATATAAGGTAACAATTATGATTATTAACATATGAATTATTTTTATAAACGAGACAAACAAACACTTGTTTTGACATATTATAATGACATACTTTCACTTTATTTTTCTGTTTTTCAAATTCTTTTAATGTTCGTGCAATAGTTTTCTTCTGATGCAGTATATATTCCAAAATAGCTTCTTTGTCAAAAAGGTACCCATCTGGCCTGAAGAAACAAAACAAAAATATAATTTAAAAATAAAATCCTCACATCACTGATTTAATACTATGTAAACAAATAAAGCTGATTAAACTGATCTAATGATATATTGTAATTTCCTTCATATTTTAATATAGGAAGTTATTTAACTATAATAATAATGATGATGATTAAAGGAAACTTGCTTCCATTATGTGGTCTATTCCTATTAGTAATTCAGTCTTTTATAACATCTCCTATGGACATAAAAGTATATACTACAACATAAATAGGTAATAGTTTGATGTCAACAGAAAAGCAAACACAACAAGAGCAGTTTACTTACGTAACAACAGGTTGTTTGCATGGCTGCAAGGTGAGACAACAGCAGTCAAATTCCTAGAAATACAAGTTTTATATAAAATAATCATTACAGCCTTACACACAGAAAATAAAGTTCTCATGGAATCTAAAAAAAACCCAGTAAAGATACAAATTCAGATTGCATTCAGAATGAGGACTTAATAAAAAAAAATAAAAAAAAATAATAATACTAATAAATAAATAAAAATAAAATTAATATTCTTCTCATCAGTGAGAAAATTAATAAATGTAAATAATGAAACTATAAAATAATAAATTAAACTGTAAATAAAAGGCACACACACACACACTTAACAATTTTAATACCTTAACAGAATCCTTTCCCAATCTGACAGATTTTGAACCATAACCTGATTGTGTTGTGTCTTTCTTTCTCTCATGGTAGGTATAAACAGTACCTGCTGTACAGTTTCTCGCATGTCTTGTCATAATGGATATATAAGCTAAAGCTGTAATAAATATAAAATACTAACACTATATATTTTTCCTGTCAGTATTACTAACATGTTGACTATTAGTATTACAATTATAAGTCAATTCATGAAAGGACACGTAATAATCTGTACTGTAATCATAATGCCGTGACTAAATGTAAATCATACAGATACTGAGACAGTGAGAGTGAGATACTCAGATACTGAGAATGAGATAGATATCATTATCATTATGATTATCAACAATTCATAATTAGACAATATTTAATAATCCAACTGAAGTGCGGTATTTTATTTATATTTTATAATTTGTAAATCAAATTATTGGCTTTAACATTGGATTTAAGTGCTAGCAGTTCCATTCGGGAGAAATATAACTATTGTACATGCATTATCTCTTAAAACATGTAACAAAATAACAAAAAATTATAAATACCACAATTTCCGACAAGTTCAATTTATAGACTGGTTCTCTTCACAAAGATAAAAATAGTCGATGGCCTGTTTTGACTTGAAATACTTTGGGTTAGTCATGTCCTTCGCCTTAGTACCAGTACAAATATATGTATATATATGTACATATTACTATTAATTTCTATTAATTTTCATTCATCAGATTCCATTTAAATTTCAAGAAAATAACGATGCGAAACTGTTGATAAATTTAGGTCATGCTACGTTGTTTTCGTTTCCGAATGGAAGGCATTTTGTCCCAAAGTGAATTCGCTTCTCAAATATTCCGACCCGCTTTCTAGATTTAGGATAGTATTGATTCAGTTTTAGATAAATATATAAATAAATAAATTCTGATGAAATGATACAATAAATTGTTTTCAGTGGTCATTCAGGTAAAGAATAGTTTATTTTAGCAACGCTACATTTCATTATATCATTAATTAATTATTTAATTATTATTATTAAAATACTAAAAACAAACAAACAACAACAACAACAACAACAACAACAACAACAACAACAACAACAACAACAACAACAACAACAACAACAATAATAATAATAATAAAATGTTATGGATTCATTTGAATTATGACTTGAAAGTATTTCTGTGCATATTTAATAATATAACCTGTGAAATGTCACCATAAAATACTGATAATGGATATGAATTTTTAGTTTTAAAATTCGAATAATTAGTTAACATTTTATGCATCACTGGTAAGATTTGATATTTAATCTGTTAAAGTACTGTTTATTTATAGTTTGTTTATTTGTTTCAAAAATTGTAATTATTTTAGATATCCACAACGAAGATTTCATGAGAAGGGAACTTACTCCTCTTTTCTTTGGCGAAATCGCCAAGAATGATGTCCCTTACAGTCGAGCAGACAAATGCCTTATTTAGGGCATACATATACCGAAACCTATTGGTGACATCTTCTCACATCTTCTTGAGCAATTTATTTTAAATCCAAGATGGCCGCCACCGAAACTATTTTCCTCATACCTTCGTAACTAGATCAGATAGAAACGTGAATGAAAGGTCGTTTGATATGTTTTCAGGGATAAAGAATCTAACGCAGCTACACTTTTCCTAACAAAACACAAATAAATCAAGGAGTAACCACAAAAAGGATGTAGATGTGGCTGTTTTGAGTCAGATTACAGTGATTTTGACTTTTTTATGCATTATATAAATTATCAAGTTAGTTATAGGCTAATAACTAATAATTAATTAATAAATAATTAATTGTTGAAGTGTAGTGTAATAATTGCTGTTTCAATTACTCTAAACATTTATGTATCTAAGATGCCCGCCACCGAATCTAAGATACCTCTTTTTCACACGAACTTCACAGTACCTTCCTCATTATTTAAGTTATGTAAAAAAAAATTAAAGACTGTTTAGCTGTTTCTGCATTATTGTATGGACGATTATCTCAGGCTCGTGCTAAAATGTAAAAAATGGAGTCATCTGTCGCTTCTGGGACAAATAGATGCATCACTGATAATGATGATACAGCGAGGCAGTGCCTTTCATGACTGCATGCTATGGACAAAGGAACAGTATCACCATGTCAACTACGCAACTCAGTATTTGGGCAAACAGTATACATTACTCCACGAATACGCTCTGTACCACCACAAATCAGCGAAGCGATCAAGAAAAACGTGAAACGTGCGCACCAGATGAACAATCAAAACTCCGAATCATCCCAAATAGGTCTATAATATCATACATACATGTTTATAGTGACTGAACCAGCACTAAATACTATAGATTTCAATAATTAATTACTTCTTATTTACAATCATATTAGCCTAAACCTAGCATGATAACATATACAGTGTTTGAAAAAGCCAACAGGATATTCTTTTATGGTCTTGATTTCTTTGTGTTTTGTTTGGCTTCTTTCTGCTTGACACTATATAAAAGACCTTGTATTCATGTTTTTATCTCATCTAGTAACGAAGACATGAGGAAAAACGATTAGTTGGCGGCCATCTTGGAAAAAAAGCTTTAGACTCCAAAACGAGGACTATTATGTACATTGTAACCATAGCCATATATTACTTTAGTGTAATCAATGATTTAGTTATTTTGTTTGTTTCTTTGTTTAGAAATATATATATATATTTTTAAATTGTTTTTTTAAATTTTATTTTATAGTTAAAATAGAAACTAATCAAACAATGTGTAATTGAAACTTGGATTTATACGATTAATGATGAAAGCAGTCGAGTACCGAACAAACTATTCATCAGCGCGTGACAGATTTTACTTAGCAGTCTCTCAGCGGCGTACAAATTAGTATCTCGTGGCACTTCGTAACTGACTTCATTTTAAACGTTTTGCAAGTAAAAATCAATAGAACACTATTAGTATAAATTTAGTATGGATTTTACATCTATGGTGTATAACATCGGCTGAGCCATAATAATAATAATAATAATAATAATCATAATAATAATAATAATAATAATAATAATAATAATAATAATAATAATAATAATAATAACAACAACAATAATAATAACTTATTTTAATGCTAAAGCTGTTGATTATTATTATTATTATTATTTTAAATATTGTCGGAATTGTTTATGCATATTTAGTTCACATTGTTTCGTCTCTTCAGAAATACTCGTGTTCTTTATTTCTTTATTTATTTCTGTATTTATTTACACACATCTTTTCAATTCATCTTTGGTCCCCAGATGTTATTTATTGTATCTGTGGGTAAAATTTTGTACTTACTTTTTATGCATTAGAACAAATTTCCAGTTAACAGTTTATTATCATTACTGGTCCCAAGCACATACAAGCATTGTTTTGTCGAAATGATCTTTGTATCGATTTTGCTAATAAACTGTCATAGTAAGATTAAAAATAGACATTATAATTAGAACTAGATGGTAATTCTCATGTTTAGCAGAGTAACTGTTAAAGTGTATCTTTGATGGTACAAATGAATGACGTAATTACCCTTTTTGGTATTTCTGATTAATTTGTTTACTTGTTTGTAATTAAAACTGTAAAATAATAAACTGTTTAAGAGAACGAAGGCTGAAATTAAATTAATTAATATATATATATAATTAAACAAAAATCAAAATCAAACAGCAGTAGAAAACTCAAACAACAACAAACAAACAAAAAAGAACGTCCGAACAAACAAGGACAATAAAAAGAACCCAATAAAACATCAACAAAAAAAAAAAAAAAAAAAATAAATAAATAAAAAAAAATAAAAAATAAAAAATAACAATTAGAAAAAAAAAGAAGAAAATAGTAATAATAAAATCAAGAATAAAATCAACAAAAATTATTTTACGTTTCATGACTATTACAATTTAATCCCGTCACGCAACATAATGAAAAGAGTTAAAATGAAGATAAAATAATGCTGATGATTATAATGTTATAAAAAAACCTTTAAGCAAATAAATAAAAGATGATGATGATAATGTTGATGATGATAATGACGATAATGATGATGATGATAATAATAATAATAATAGTAATAATAATAATAACAATAATAACAATAAATTAAAACAAATGTATATGCAAATAAATAAAATATTATGGAAAAAACCTTCAGTTTCTTAATTATACTAGCTCCTTTTTCAAAAATAGTATCATCATATAGATTTGTGAATACAGGCCTCATCTCATCCAGTGTGTTACTTAAAAATATATAACATTTTACTCGGTCCACTCTAAAGTCTCTTGCAGCGATAATGAAGTCATTTTCTAAGCTGTATTATTTTTGTTTTGCATAATGCGTTCAGAAAAACAATGCAGCTTCTATAATAAATTGTGTGTGTTCAGAAAAGTGGTGTTTTTTGACTGTGACACAACATCCATAAATTTGAGGTGATTTTTATCTGATAATGGACTTTTTTGTACCGACTGGATGTATCTAATAGAGAGAGTCACTTTAAAAAACAGAAGACTTATACAGATGTTCTTCAGTGTAAAACATATTTATTCAATAATTTTTATCTACGTTATTCGCTCTACGATGGCCTGTTTTCAGACATATTTATAAGTAGTTCCAGTATTTATCATTTAATTGATAAACTTATTCAAATTGTGTTTTCTAAATAATATATATATATGTGTTTATGTATATATGTATTACACATGTCTATATTTCAATGTTTTTTAGAAACGTTTTGATTATTACTTCGTGAATTTAAATCAAATTTCCTTCGCATGGTGAACACGGATATTAGTTTGTAGTTGTAGAGGGAAGAAATCGCTGTAACAGAGCAGGCGAGACTTGGAGAACAAACATCATGCACTGATCGATTTGGCTAATCCACGAAGATTCGTCCCCAGATTTCTAATGGATTTACCCAACTTGGTATAAAGATAAGAGTGAAGTCAGTGCCGTGTTGTAGAGCGACACAGTTTGGTCAGCTAGGGAACCAGTTCCGTAACAGCAACCAAATGTTAAACATTTCTTAAATTATTTTGTTTGTACACTCAACTTACATTTTCACAACTTTTGTCAGTTGTTTTCATTTAGCTGTGTGGACTTACATAAATATGCCAACTTTAATACACACACTTCTTGTGTTTTCCTTTGTGTACATCTGCGGCGCCAGTTTGATGCAGCAGTGGCCCGCAAAGTGGCTGCCGGCAAGAAGAAGTTCCTATGTAAGTTTGTTTACTTGTTACATCTTCTACATCAAACTTACTTTTAACTAGAAATTCAGATATTCAGTTATTTCACTCTAGTTTTAGTATCAATTTAAGAAATTATTATTTCCTTTTTTCCTTCTTTATTCAAATTCGTTTTTAATTTTAATGTCATTAAATATTCAACACCAAGTATGATTTTTACTTAATATATTTCTTTCTTTCTTTCTTTCTTTTTTTTTCTTTTCTTCTTTCTTCTTCTTCTTCTTCTTCTTCTTCTTCTTCTTCTTCTTCTTCTTCTTATTATTATATTGATTTTCTATACGTAAATACGAGATATAAAAATTAATACGTGTTTATTATATTCATATTCATAGCCATCGTCTTAATCATCAGCAGCAATATGCTTTTATCATCGTTAATAACATCATCCTCGTTAAGAAATGGCATATATTTATTTATTTATTTTTAAAAAGAAACGAAACTGAAGCTGATACATTAGAAGACAACTGAATAATTTAATATTTAATTTTTTCTTGCTGTGGATCAGTTAGCTACTCTCGCATGAGAAAAACAGATATCACTGAAATATAACCTTAGTGGTATATCGAGAAGGACCGATTTTCAGTGTTGCGTGCACTGACATTGAAAAAATTACCTATAAAACGTTAGATAAACTAGAACATTTTTCTGCCTTTAATGTGTTAAAGTTTCGTTACTGTTTGGAAACAACAAGAACAACAAAACAGTTATAGCAAAATAAAAAAGTACAACAATAATGAAAAAGTCGAAACAAACAAACACAATTTCTATCGTCAAACACAGCTTTTAACGTGCCTCTATCGGTCTCTCGATATATTTTTCTAATTAAATCAACAAAACACACATAGAAAAAAGGAAAAAGAAGAAAAAAAGGAAAAAGAAGGAAAAAGAAAAGAAAATGATAATAATAATAATAATAAGAACATACTGTAAAATTAATAAAACTTTACGTTTTTTTATTGATTGTCTTACGCCTTAGCAGGACGTGATTGGTAATATTTGAAGATAAAACTAATATTTGATTGCAAACTAATGAGTTTTAATGGAACTTAATAATCTCCTATATGTTAAGTGTATTCTTCTCCTTTTTTAAGACTGACTTTGCATTACTAAAAACAGCCTAAACCACAAATATTTTGTGATTCCTATTAAGAGCGTAAATCAACTCTCTCGTATTTTTGACCTTCTGTGAAATGTTTTACTGAACCCTTGCGCTTCACATTGATCACTTTGGACATCACTGCTTTAAAAGTCAAACAGATTCATATTAAAGTCAAGAACTGTGAAGGGAAAAGGAAGAAAAATACAGAAACTACCCACTGATCTATGCAGATTACATTGTCTATTTAAGTTAGTCGCAGTTGAAGATTAATTATTGCAATTATCGGAATTACTGCACTCTTGAAGATGTTTTCTTATAATCTAGCTCCATGTTTTCAAAAAGTTATTTTCTTTCATGATAATCAGTCTGCAGCACGATATTGCGTGCTTAATTTGAGGCAGTCAGCATTTTAACCACTTCAAAAGGCTTTCTATCAACTTCTTCAGAGATTCCAAATAGTTCAGGTGACTGAGAATATCGATTGAAATATTAATTTGTCACAATGGGCAAAATGTTATTTTATTATGCTTCATTTAATTTAAATAATTAATGTATATTTAACATACACCAAGTTGCTCTTTCTCACAGTCAGTATTAAATAAAGAATGTAAGACTAAAACGACAAACTGCCATAGACAAAGCGTGTCAGAAAAATATTCTCACGAAAACCCTTCCGAGACATAAATCCATTAAGTAAAAATCTCTTTTAAGATGTTCTTTTAAGATGCTGGACTGATTAAACATGACCTAAAATTAATTTGAACGAAAACAAAAATTGTTTTGATTTATAAACGCTGTTTAATAATTTTGCGGTTGTGTAGTTTGTCATCCAAATATAACTCTTGATGGTTTTCCTTTTGTTCTAGACACTTATAAAAATAATAAAAATAAATAAATAAATAAAATGCAAAGACTCCTGTATTATCCCCACTCATCAGCACAAACTTCCGAATATTTGTTTAGCTAAAGAAACTGCACTTTTGATCGAAAATATTCACGATAAAAATGAATCTAAATCTATTACATTACTTACAATTAGCACATTTATTTTTAAAATATCATTAGTATAAAGCAGGTGGAATCATTAATTTATATAATATTTGTAATATTCATGTCATGTGCTATTGCGAGATAATGACGTGCTTGGAAGTTATAACTGTACGACTAACAATACATCTTTTTATTAGTAACATCACCAGCCATTATTTTATTGTATAAAACAGTTAATGCATTTTATTCTCTGTATGCTCTTTATGTTTTATAACTTGTTGGGTAAAGATTTAAAATCTTAAAACCTCTGCAAAAAGTGTCGGGCTAAAACTAAATCTGGAAACAAATATAAAAAAAACCCCACTTTGACGAGAATTTGTTTTTTCTTTCAGTAGCATCCAAGAACATCGTGAAATACTGCCAATAATCTGCAGCGATGTCACAAAAGCTGTCTGTTATCTGAAAATTCAGAAACATTAAAACAATGAAAAAATTGCGCTTTATTTGAAAAAAAATTTAATTGTTTTGATTTCCCAAGACAATAAATGTTAATACACTTTGCTGTTGTCTAAATCTGCAAAGTGACAGAAAGCCTTTTATCTCAAGAGGCTGGTGGAAATTGGCAATTTCATTCGTGTTGATATTCCTATAAGAAATAACCAGCAAAATGTGATATACCAAATCACCAATTGCATTAAATTAATTCTGAAATATTCTTTGTTGACATTATCTCTGACTGGATTTCGTGCATAAAGCAAATCATTCATCGAGGGTTTCTAACCTAATTTCAACAATTTCACTGTTAAAGTGTATCTTTGATGGTACAAATGAATGACGTAATTATCTTTTTGGTATTTCTGATTAATTTGTGAACACTCGGCTCAGGATGTGTATTACTTTTCTTTTTTCACTCACCTAAATGTTACATTTCAGTCAAGTAAACTTCATGTGATAAATAGTATAAATACCTGGACTGAATGTTCAGTTTCTATATAAATACCTGAATTGAACTGAATATTCAGTTTCTGTATAAATACCTGACTGAATGTTCAGTTTCTGTATAAATACCTGAACTGGACTGAATATTCAGTTGCTGTATAAATACCTGGACTGAATGTTCAGTTTCTGTATAAATACCTGAACTGAACTGAATGTTCAGTTTCTGTATAAATACCTGAAATGGACTGAATATATAAATATATAAATATTAACATTCTGTAACATTAACATTATTATAACCTGAATTAGACTGATTACAACTCCAACTCGTGGTAGAATGGTTTATTTTCAATTATTTACATTACATATAAATTCATAATTATTGAATACACAAACATACACAGAATATATATATATATATATTTGTGATATTAATAAACGTGCTTAAACCTCAATAACTGATAAAAATAACAAGCAACATTTCAGAAAATAAAATATGACATAATAAAGAAGTACAGTACAGGCTGGGGCAAAAAGCCCTGTGATGGTACTTAATAGTTTCTATTTGAAAACTGCACTTCTCGACACAGAAGAGCAATTAACAGAGCAGTTAGTTTCTTAAATTTATTGACTGTTTTGGTCATGATTTTATTAAATTTCGTATTTCTATTTATTTAGTTCCGTCGTTTACACAGCAAATTAAACAAAGTGTTTCTGTTTTTTTCTGTTTAAGAACATATAGACTGATGTAGACATAATCGATCATTTCCCTGCTTTTGCAAACGGATGTAACTGATACATGTTCTCTGAATGGAGCAAAACTTCTATGGCTAAACACGTTTTGACTCCACTGATATGCATAAGATATAATGTATGGTTTAATATTTTGTTTTGCTTTGCTGGTTAAACTAATATTTGTTTTAATTATTGTTGTTATTGATTGTGGCACATCCCACACCAAAAATCAACCACAGAGCTGCGTTTATATCAGAAAGATAGACGGAATGGGAAAAAGAGAGAAAATGAAAGAAAGAAAGGGACAGAAACTGAGAGAAATTTCGTTTATGAGGTATTTTTAAAAGTAGGAAGATTGTATAAACGTGGATATAAATGAACCATATACAGTGAGTTGCGGTGAATAAATGAACCACATACAGTGAGTTGCTGTGTATAAATGAACCACATACAGTGAGTTGCTGTGTATAAATGAACCACATACAGTGAGTTGCTGTGTATAAATGAACCACGTTCAGTGAGTTGCGGTGAATAAATGAACCACATACAGTGAGTTGCTGTGTATAAATGAACCACATACAGTGAGTTGCTGTGTATAAATGAACCACATACAGTGAGTTGCTGTGTATAAATGAACCACATACAGTGAGTTGCTGTGTATAAATGAACCACGTTCAGTGAGTTGCTGTGAATAAATGAACCACATACAGTGAGTTGCTATGAAAAAGTTTAGTTATTTTTCCTCCGATCTTGCAAATTCTACCGATTCTTATAAAAGTGCAACCGAACGCATCTTTTAATAATTCAGATAAAACTGTGCGGTACTTTCTTTCTTTTGTTGTTTAGTTTGTATGTCCTACAGTGTAGCAGAAATGCAATATTTTTTTTTCTTTTCGAACCTATTGTGTTTTCTTGATTATATACCTTGAAAAGTTTTAATACTTTGTAGCCCCGATGCCCTCGATAGTTTGCATCTATTTTGAGGTTTTTCAAGTGATGGACTTTGCTTTCCGCAATTCTGATTAAACTTTATCAGATGTCATATGTACAAAAATGGAAATTAACTGTAACACACTTTTTAAAAAGATGCGGTAAGTAGACATAAATCTACTCACAAAACATAAACCGTCCTTTTGCATAATGATAATGTCAGGGTCAGCCACCAAGAAAATTATAATTTCAAGTTAAAAGCACAAGTAAATAAATTCATATTATTAGGAATCTAAAAAATATTATAAATCCTGAATTCAGAAATGAATATAAAAATCAAAACGTTCAAAATGTCAAAGAGCTCGACATTCCTTTTATAGTTCATTCAGAATTACTTTTGTTTATTTTCTTATTCCTTTTAAAAGACTATTATTTCTATTATGATTTTCGAAAACAAAAATTGTCTTATATCGATCTTTCTTTAGTGTAATAAAGATTATAATAAAGGTTGTATGGATCTTTAAGTACTCTTTTCAAAACGATGCTCTTTGATGTATTCTTACTACTGTGAATGCATGAGTGTATGCGAGGTGGCACGCATTCAGTTCTTGTACGATGGTCCATTTGGGACAGATTATAATTACCTCTAATACATTAATTTTATCATATCTTAATAAATAAAAACACATCAAAGATGTTTACATGATCTAAATATGAGCTTCAGTGAAACAAGTAAAGAGAAAAAAATGACTGACTCGTTCCCACGCTCAGATGAAGCGTCGCTCGTAAAGACATTATATTAAAACAAGCCATCTATTTCCTACACATTAATGCAAAACATCTAGCAGCAATGAAAGCTGCAACATGATTTTCGATAATGACATGATTATGAGAGTTTGGACGCGACATACATTGCAGTTATTTTGCCTATTACTAAGGATAAGTGCATTCATTACAGGATAATGGTGTGTTTGGTAAACATATTGACAGTCAGTCTACTAATAATGATGTATTTCTGCACTGGTAATCGCCATTTGTTGCGATCATTATCCTCGTTATCCTGTCCATGCAGTCAGCCAAATTGAATGTCATCACGGATATGATGTCATAAACGGATATGTTATTATTGTATCAGACTGAAAGATTTGCTTTAAACCAAGTCTTTAATTGGACACGCATTAACAGTCGTCTTAATAAAACATGACGGTAATTAATTATCATTATTAACATCTTTCTAAACTAACATCCGTAAACGAAAAAGAAAAAGTTAACCACACACACACACACACACACACACACACTCACAGACACCCACCCATCTATCGCTCAGATATAGACATATACCTATAAAAACACC
>CM022675.1:15071962-15076962 GCA_012295275.1 Chrysomallon squamiferum
TATACAAACTTAATATTTAATGTCATTTTTGCTCTTTCGAAATACCACGACTGGAAAGCTCAAATAGATTATATGCACTTTCTGTTTTGAATAAAATAATTTAAAATACAGTCGTATTTTTATTGTTAAATATATAGACTGCATTGTCACTTACGTGTTTGTCTTTTTCACTTTTAGTATCAAACTTATTCTAAGTTTTACTAAATTATTCAAACATATACAAAATTTACATTAAATTACAATTGCACCAAGACACTCCTCTTGCAATGAATTATTGTAACTTACGTTACGTTACTCCACCTAGAACCAAATTACACTAATTTACATTAAGTCACACTACCTATAACCAAATTACACTAACTTACATTATATTACTCTACCCACAACCAAATTACATTAACTTACATTACGTTACTCTACCCACAACCAAAATACACCAACTTACATTATGTTACTCTACCCACAACCAAACTACACCAACTTACATTACGTTACTCTACCCACAACCAAACTACACCAACTTACATTACGTTACTCTACCCACAACCAAACTACACCAACTTACATTACGTTACTCTACCCACAACCAAATTACACTAAGTTACATTATGTTACTCTACCAACAACCAAATTACACTAAATTACATTATGTTCCTCTGCCAACAACAAAATTACACTAAATTACATTACGTTACTCTACCCACAACCAAATTACACTATGTTACATTATGTTACTCTACCCACAACCAAATTACACTAACTTACATTATGTTCCTGTACCAACAACAAAATTACACTAATTTATATTACGTTACTCTACCTATAACCAAACTACACTAACTTATATTAACTTAGACTAAATTACTCTTACACTAAATTACACTAAAGTATTGTGACTTGCATTACAGTATTCTAATGTACACTACATGGTAGACATGAAAACAATATATATCCATTGTAAACAGAAAAGACAATAATATTAAACATATTTTATAATCATATAAATAAATAAATATTTAAAAAGTGAAAATAAAATTATATAAATTAAAAAAAAAACATAATAATAAATAATAAATAAATAAATAAATAAAATTTAAAGAAAAAGACAATAAAAAAAAAAAACATCTTACTACAGAACTAAAGGCGAATTGAAACAGCAAAACAGAAGTTTTTACTGACGAAATTAAATAAATTTCGATAAAGAAAATTTCAGTCTAATGTTTAAATGATCATTGGCACATTGACCATAAGCCAGATTTGTCTGTCTCTCTATAAGATACTCCGACAACAACTAATTTGTTTCTTACCGAAATCAGAGAACAGTATATCAGTAATGATGTTCTCATTTTAGTACATAATTAGTGAAACAATGATTGTAGAACATCTCCTTTAAAACTAGTAATGTCTGTAATTATCTATGTCGTCTAAAGGTAAAGCTACATTACATTCATTGCTTTTAAATTGCTATTCATTAAGTATTGGCATGCCGTAATGATAAATAAAAAGCAGTGGACTTTACAAAACAAATTCAATTACATAATTAAAATGTTTAACATGTAAATCAATAGTAAATCAAAACGCTACTGCTGCTATTCTAGTCTCTTATAGATTATTTCAAACTAAAATATATAAAAAAATTCATTTCAAAAATGCATCTAGGCAAATATATGTATACTGCTTGTCAAACAAAGAAAATATTAAATTGTATTCATTAGTGACTTATCTGCAACAATATTAATTAAAAATTAAATTTATTATTATTGTTATTACAGATACTGGTTTGTGTATAAATGTTTTTTTGAAGTTCAAGTATTTAATGTCTTAGTGCTGTATCGCTGTATCTGTTGGTTTTATAAGAAAAACAAAACGGATAACAAAGCTGCGGAGTGAAGCTAAGTTCAGTTAAGCAGATGCAAACGTCAAGAGATCTCCGCACATATAAAACAATCGCTCGATTAAATGTAGGAAACATTGATCATGGTCAAATTGCTCTCATTACGCCTCAAAGCTGACATAAACGTATCAGGCTGCACACTGTTATATATGAACTTTAGAACTAACACGTGGAAACACGTTTTAGTCGGCCCACCGCAAAATAGAAACTTTTAGTTATAAAATGTATAAAATGGCAATAAAAAAGTATGAAACAATTACAAGAACCTTCTCTACGATAGACAGACTTGCATGAAAGATGTAAATAAAACTGAGAGTTGGCACAGTTTTTACTTTTTAGTCTGAGCATGGGAATTGAGTTTGGTAACTCACATTATAAAGAGCTGTGCGGATTTAAAACCTTTCTCCGAAGGAAATAAGGGAAATGAGTGTTCTGTGAATATGGAGATATCTTTTCTTCTTGTTTTATGTTCATAATTAATAACAGTAAAGTTTAACTTATGTAAAATATTATTTTGAATAAATATGAATATTATTTTTGATTTCAGTTTCAAACATTTACTTTTATGTCTCAGTAATTATGTAGAAAAAGCTAAAAAATTAATAATAATAATAACAACAACAACAATGATGATAATAATAATAATAAAAACACTGTTGATAAATAAATTGAAATCAATTTTATTTATTATAATTATCCTTTTTTTAATATAATTTTCCAGTAGAAGAAAAACTGAAGGGGAATAAATTAATGATTCCTCAAATTTGACAAAATCAATACAGTAAAATGTTTATACATCTAAAACCGATTTTATGAGAAATGATGATTTTGAAAAGGTCACTGAATATGTCAGGCGAACATAATGCTAATCATATTTAGCCGCCAGCTTCATTTTTACTTAGTAATAGATGCTCATTTAGTAGAATTCATGCGGTAACTAGGAACTGCGAACAGTCATCACATCGTAGGCGTCTGCTACAAATTGGCAGCCATCGGGCCGCGGGATGTGTGGCCTGAGCGGTAACTACTTTTTCGTGTTTAGAATCATCACGTGCTTCCACTAACCGCTTGTTTCTTGGCCTCTGGCGCCTCTTCAGCAAAACCAATTTGCTTGTCTCTGCATAGAATCCTCAGAAATATTGATGCACTAAGAAAATTTGCCCTCGGTCTCACTTACGGTATACTTGTTATATAAATTGTTATTGAATTGCGCCAGTAATTCCCCGTTTAGCGTGTCTTCTCAATATTGATTTAGAATATTACCAGCAATTAACAAGCTTCTTCTAAAGAGTGCTGTTTAATCGTCTGGAACTAGAAACAAAAATACAGACATTTTACCGCAACGGAACACTTAGAGAGGACACCTTCAGACGCCCATTAACACTGACAAACACATGTACCCACATAAACACACAGATGTATGTACTACACTTTTTAACTGTGGCTTTAATAAATCTCGCTAATTCAAGACAAACAGGTGCTTTAGAAACAAGAGCAATTAGATATTGTTAAAAAAAAAAAATAATAATCATAATAAAAAATAAAAAAAATAAAAAAATAATAATAATAATAAAATAATAATAATAATAATAATAATAATAATAATAATAATAATAATAATAATAATAATAAAAAACAAAGTCACTGAAGATAAAATTAATAAGGTGACCAACTAAAAAAAAGAAAAAAAAAAAAAAAAAAAAAGGAAAACAATACATATATATATATATATATATATATATATACATCGCTTGGCTGGTAGTTGTTAAAGCAATCTGAGGCTGAAGTTACGCGTGACTACAGAAATGTAAAATGCTGACAACAAGGCTGTCAGGCTACAAAGTCAGTGTGGAGTTGTTTGTAATGTGCAAATCGTAAGACTTCTGTACAGGGATTCCAAACTACACCTCTGTACTAAAAATCTGAATATTATCAATAATGCCAGTCATTCAACTTCTGCATAGAAAATAACGTTTATTATTGGTCTGTGACGGCCAATTTCTTTTTCTGTGTTACTGCCAACCAGCGGAATTCGAAAGTGACGAACATGAAAATAAAATGCAGATTTCTATTTTTTGTTTTTTTTTGTTTTTTTTTGTGCTTTTTTTAATAAGACTTCCAGTGTCTAGCAATTACTGCTGTTCAACTGTCAGGCATGGAATCCCTGTAGAAACTAGATGATTGTTCCCAGTTAAACACGAAATGAAATAACGGCACTTTGGAGGACACCAAGCAACCATAAACCACTGCATTTCAATATCCACTGTGACTGCTTTTAGAAGCACGAAAGGAAATCTCTAACAGTTTATTATCGAGTTTTTGTATTTTCTGCAAGTTTTTCAAGCTGAGAGTGAAGTCACTTACTTTGTACTCCTTCAGTGTTACGGAATTCACTGCAGATCGATAACATTCTCTTTGAGTAAAACAGAAAAAGAAGAAAATGAATAAATAATTACCTATATGGCAAGTGGAAGTTTTATTCATTACATTATTAATACATTTTTTTTTTTCGTTTGTCTGTATTAAATGCTTCTGAAATAAATAAATAAATATTAATAACAATAATAGCTTATATTATTTGTATACCGTATTTTTATTTATAAATGATAATTCCTTTCTAAAAATAACTTATGCCTTTGTATGTTTTAAATTTCTAATTCGTAGTGCACTGGAAAAAGCATGTTTTAACAGTTAACATAAAACATGTTGTTAGTAAACAAACATTCGTTCCTTTATAGATTATTAAAATCTTTACAGTAATTTACCTACATGTCAGTAAACTGTTCTTTTTAGGCGAAAAAATATCTCATTTGTTCACTGTTTCTAGATATAAAGGTACGTAAGATAAGCTAGTTACTTTGAACAATTCCATGTAATACCAGATTAAATCACGGAAATACGGAGCATATATATGAGGAAAAATGTCTTCAAGAATTTAAATTCGCTCCTGTTTACACAGTACTACGTTAAAACTCTCTAAATCTAAATTTGTACACTGTTTCTCATTTCCATCTGATTATCTTATTAATTTCTGGTACCAACCTTTGTTAATAATAAAATGTGATAAGGATAATAATACGTCCCCTGTGATTCAGGAGTGTTTCTG
>CM022675.1:15081962-15144462 GCA_012295275.1 Chrysomallon squamiferum
AGTCTGTTTTATTTGTCTGTTTATTCATTCATTCATTTACTTATTTAATTTATTTATTTATTTATTTATTATTTTCTTCTTTTTGTTGTTTATATGTATCAAATAATAGTTTATTGTTTTATTATAAATTATAATATTCTGGCACAATTTAAAAATAATCTGATATGAGTGTTTTGGGGTTTCTTTTTTAAAAAATCAAAAAAAATCTAGAAATCAATGAAGACACGCAATCTGTCGTTTCCGGCACGCACGGAACCCCGGGTGTTTAGGTCACGTGAACACCTGAACGGATAACACTGTTTCATTGTGACTAGATTGTCGCCTTCAAACGGTTCTTGTTCAAGATGTTATTCGATTCGACGATGTAAATCAAAGATGGCGTAGCCACCTCTGCTCAGTTTCCTCGACATATCTAAAGTATCGTGAGAGGCTATCAAATATTACTGTCAGACACGGGTATAGATAGCTGTTGTTTTTATCGCGATAACAACGAACTAATTGTAGTGTTACTTCATATCACTCCCAACATCTTAATTTGACCAAATGGTTGCTGGCTCTTCTTTTTCACTGTATTGCAGAAACTGATATTATGAAAGAAGATACAGAAAAAAATAAAATAAAAAAGTATTTAACCAATGTATGCCCATAGTTTTGTGTGGCTTAGTGTATACAAATTTTGTTACTTAATTTTTGTACTATGTATGTTGTCATTTCTTCAACAATAGCATCAACAAAAACAACAACACTACTACTACTACTACTACTACTACTACTACTACTACTACTACTACTAATAATAATAATAATAATAATAATAATAATGAGCTGACGATGATAGTGGTGTTATGATAATTCACTGTCAATTACAGTGATATATTACCTAAATCTAAATACACGTGGGTGGTATGTGTATCATTATCAGTGTTAAATATGTCTTCAGCGTCGTCGTAGTTGACCCGGGTGTCCAGTACCATCAGCCGGGTGGCAACCAATTCATTGAGATTTATTTACAGCCTGGACAATGATTTCTATGTCACGTGGTTTCATTTTCTCAATGAATGTTTTCTACCTGTCAAACGCTACACATGTAACCTAATTTAAAGTAATACATTGACGTGAAACTCGATCAACATCGGTGATATCAGAGAGTTACGCTTCAGTGAGTTTTGCTCTGATGAAACGTTCCTAATGTTCTTTAAACATGGCTTATAGAGTAGCAGAAGAAGAATTATTATTACAGATTGAAGTAATAATTAAAAATGATACGATTTTGTAATATAATGAAACTAACAACATAACGATATTAAGAAAAATACAGAAAGAAACCTATTTTCTCTAGAGTTAATACAGAAATGAATTAAAATGTATTATACAGAATTTTGCTTAGAGTAAAACATTTTGTTTTAAACTGTAGTTATACTTCAATAGCTCTTTGATAATCACATAGACAGGTGAAAACGTACTTGACCTTTTAAAAACCAGTTCGGTTACAGGGAATGGGAAAAGACAAATTCGCGAATAATATAATTAGAAGCGAAATTAAAGTTTTCTAAAACATTAAAATATTTAACCTAACTATTGGAAACGTAAGTAAATATAAATAATAATAATAATAATAATAATAATAATAATAATAATAATAATAATAATAATCCTATTTAACCTCTGAAAAACAGAATAAAAATTAAAAAATAATAATAATAATAATAATAATTTTAATAATAATAATAATAATAATAATAATAACAGCAGTAGTACCAATAATAATGAATAAATGAATAAATAATAAATAAATAAATAAATAAGTAAATAAATAAATAAATTAAAATAAAATAAAATAAAATAGGATAAAATAAGTATTCAGAAATGATAACAAATATAAATCTACGAATACTTCAAAAAATACCAATAAATAGGCAGTGTTTGTCCTTCATTATATGTAAGAAACCTAAAATAATCTTTCTTTTTTCAAAATATTCGTCAATAAACTCATAACTCAATTTATTTTATATATATATATAAATATATATAATTCATTTTTAATTTATTTATCAAATTCCGTTTTCTTGTAAATATGAGTATTTAATGACACTTAATATTTTCTAAAATTACAGTGTGTAACCAAACTCTTCCTTAAACTCTAGCTTATTGGATGCTGGAATTGATGTTTGTAATGAAAAATGTGAAAGGCATTGCCGAGGTCTTCTGGTACATACTTCACATTTATTTGCCACATTTACAACATTTTAATCCGTCTGCTGTGCAACGATTTTTCTTGGAGTTTAAGTCTGTCTGGAAAGAAAACATTTGGTGAGTGATGTCATGCTGCGCATAAACCAGAACAAATAACCAGGTTAATTTATATCTCAGTTTCATTCATTATTATTTTTATTTCTCTCAACTGTCGAGACGACTACACACTTTGTTGTTGCTACATGCTTGAGTACATTAATATTTATAAATAAATAAATAACATATGTACATGCATACGCTCAAGCATATACATACATACATACATACATACATTATATATACAGATACTTTCATATATATATACACGCACTTAAGTACATACATACACGCATACATATTTACACACATACGTTCGAACATACATACAGATACATACAGATACACACACATACATACATAGCATACATAGCACACAAAACACATACACACATGAATAACACACGAAACACGTGCATACATGCTTACACGCATAGATAAACACACACACACACACATATATATATATATATAGGGACACACATTCATATAATTGTGTTATGCACTGTGCTTGTCACGTGTTTTTAAAATTATTCTGTTTCATTCCAGAAATATTTTTATCACTGTATTGTATTGATAAAAACACTCAAGTGGAGTAATTCACAGTTCAGTTAGGACAAAGCTATAAGAGTGACAGTTTAACTAGATATAGCTTTGTTGTACACAGATTAACGTTATTGCTGTCTAAGATTGGTATCACTCAGTAGGATTAGCACTCGGCTGGAGAGTTATTCTACTTTCATCACAACACTTGTAGATTGGTGTTGATAATATTCGTCAATATATTATGGAAGATTTTGATATTCATGAAACAATCACTATGTACATAGAATGATGCTAATGATGACATTGACGATGAGAAATTAATGAACATGACGAGACTTTTTTTCCTTCAGCAGACTGTAACGTAGATAATGTTGTGAATAATTCAGCTATCAATAACGTAGATAATGTAAATAATTCAGCTGTCAGGAACGTAGATAATGTTTGAATAATTCAGCTGTCAGGAATGTAGACAATGTTGTGAATAATTCAGCTGTCAGTAACGTAAATAATGTTTTGAATAATTCAGCTGTCAGGAACGTAGAAAATGTTGTGAATAATTCAGCTTTCAGTAGCGGATATACAAATGATAATATTAATATTTCAAATGAATATAGCGTGCAGTTCCTATATACAATAATTATTCATTATTTCGTATTCCTGATAACGTGAAAAAATACACCTGAACCGAAAGAATTCTAGATATAATTTCCAACCACTTCGTTGTAATTAGTTTAGCCTTATAAAAATATCGTGTACTTTTCAAACATAATAAATTAGTACATTTTGTCAATGTATCATTACAATTGCTTCAAATCTGCTGACTAAAATCAACCCTAAACCTAAATCCGACTCTGGCTTTTTTCATCATTTTCAGGAATAGTCTAACTTTAGAGGGAAATCACGTCTGACGCTTGTCCCGGGTTACAAAATCAATTGTTAAGTTAAGAATGTACATATATCCATGTTCAGTGTAAAGAACTGAAGAATTTTGTTTGTATATATTTTCTTAGAGAAGCGGATCAGTCTAAGCGCTATTTAGTTTACATTATTAACTGACATAAAAATATTTCTGTGAAGTTAATGTATTGTCTAATACACAGTCGAAATATTTATGTAATATCGCTTTGTTTTTCCTATTTCTAAACATATGTTTGAAAATTTGTGCTAAGCAAATGATTTTATTTTAATATTCCCAGGTATTTTTAAATTTCAGTAAAATATCCCTCAAAAAGATTTATTGCTAGAATTAAAATGTAAAGTGAAGAATTACAAACAAGAAGAAAATCTGCATATAGTTAACACTGACTTTCCCTTTCTATTCAATGATACTCGTTCAATTTCACAAATCAAAGAGTTTAGAAGAAATTAATCGAGGCTTGCAGACAAATAAACTCCATATATTGGTAATTCTTATAAAGCAAATTCAATCAGACGGCATGTTTACACGGATCTGGTCACGTTGTGGTGCACACTATTCCACCTACTCGAGTCCCTACGGGCCTGTCGTCTTTCTTTACAGTCTGAGAGTTGCCAGATCATTTCTGCGATGGAGCGACTAGCTGAAAAGATGGCTGTAAATTGGCCATTCCTCTGAGAGAAGACCGTCCAGAGAGGGCAATGGATTTCTTGTTTTCTCGCAGAATGGAATTTGCTTGCAGGTGACTCAGGCATGAAATGAGTATGTTTGGCTGCAAAACAATGAGATGAAAACTGGTTCTGAACTATTCCGCCGTCAATTCTCGAAGAGGTTTTTACTTCTTACAATCTATTTGTCACAGTTAATAGATATATACGTACGCAGGACATGTTATAGACAAAATATGATATTATTCATAAATATACAGCAAAATGCACCAGAAGTGTGACAGTCTGTTTCAAAGATTATCTGTTGAATATCGGCCAATTCAAGGGACATAACTTGCTAGACGGCATCATTCTTTGAAAGATATTAAACCATTCTCTGACCCTGTCCTAAAGATGCTGGCTACTAAACTTTCTCAACTGTTTGTTGACTGCGAATTCGATGTCAAATTAAATCGTTAGAATTGCCGGAAAAAGAGATAAAATTCTGACTCAGTCAGGCTTGTAACCTTGATTTTCTTTTCTGCACGGCAACCCACGCGTGAGACTAATATAAATGTCTCCACGAAATGACATCAGATTGGTTTCCCTATCTCCATATCGACAGACGTTTTTTTAAATCTTCACCTATTTTCAAAGTGAAACTTCAGCTTTATACCTGTCAGTGAAACAAAGGTAAGGATATTTGCTAATTATATATACAAATTTGCCAATAAGTATAAAAATTATATAGGCAGCAGAAAAGGTGAATAGTTATTTAATTTTGTCAGTATTATTTATTTAAAAATAATTTTTAAAAATATAGCTAAGAATTATTTGTTTGTCAATTTGAAATAAAAAAATTACTTCAAAATGCTATTATTTATCTATTCGTGATAAAATGAAAAAAAAAGAAAAACGATCAGTTTAATGTTCAAAAGTGAACATATTAATTTTTTTCTGCCTTTTATTTCATCAGTTTCAAACCTGAATAAAATCTTAAATGATATCATTTAAATTAAATCTCACAATATAAAATAGTTCGCCATTATTTCAGTATGTATATATATATGTATGTATGTATGTATGTATGTATGTATGTATGTATGTATGTATGTATGTATGTATGTATGTATGTATGTATGTATGTATGTATGTATGTATGTATGTATATATGTTTGTATGTATACAAACACACATACAGACAGGCAGAAACATACAGAGACAGAGAGAGAGAGAGAGAGAGAGAGAGAGAGAGAGAGAGAGAGAGAGAGAGAGAGAGAGAGAGAGAGAGAGAGAGAGAGAGAGAGAGAAAGAGAGAGAACAATTTGGTCTGTTCAAATTTACAAAATGAGGTATGGGGAAATAACATTAAAGCTCTATGGCTAGCCACATCAGCCTTTAATAATACAGCAGGTGAAGATAATCCTTGTAATTACCACACGAGTCTGGCAAACAGTTGCAATAGACACCAGTTATTTTAACCCAGACATTCTAAAACTAGGTTTACTTATAATCAATAAGTGCTATATATAAAAGCAATCAAACGATATAAATAAGTGGAATGTGTGAAAGAAATCCAAATCGGTCTCCTCCGCTAGAGCCGACTGATCTTTTGCCGACGGGGAGAGCGAGTAAAGAGTGTCATCATGACCCACTGTTATTTGAATGACAAAATATCGTGTACTGATGTTGTTTTGACGAGTTTTACTGATATAAAAGTTATACCTATTCATGTAGTTTTACTGATGTGACAGAGTAATACGTACTCATTTCATTTTGACTGTTTTAATGCTGTGCAAAATAAAGCATATTCAAATTATTTAAATAATGATATTACTTATTATCTGTGTTACAGAAGGTATAATATTATTATTAATATATATATATATATATATAAAAGAATAAATAAATAAATAATCAGATTTTCCTGTTTTAACATATCCATATATATGCGGACTTAAAACCATTAGTATAATACATAAAACATCTGGAGAATAAAATAAAAAAAAAAAAAAAAAAAAAAAAAAAAAAAAAAAAAAAAAAAAAAAAAAAGAAAAATAAGAATATAGAAAAACAAAGAAATATATAAAATTTCAAACTGACATTGCTCAGAAGCCTTACGAGCTAAATTTATCGTGACAATCAATAAAGGACAGCCTGTATAAATACAATTTTGTGTCATATTTTAACTTTTACTTAGAAAGTGCTGTAGCTTAATTCTTATGCTTTTATTGATACGCACAACGTCCTCTGCCAAAGTCCGCGAAAGGCCATGGTTTGCTTTCTATCGGTCTCATCCTCTGTGTGAAGATGCACATAAAATATCCGTTTAATCTAATCAATGAAAGTTACTCAGTCTCGGTGGTCTCTTGGGATCATAATTACACAAAACGATATGTTTTAACGATGTGTAATACGCATTCATTAATTATGTGTTAAAATATATTTTACATCAAATAAACGTTAATAATGAACTCGTCTGAGATATCTAAAGAAGTATTCAATGAATATTTTAGATTTTATAAAGGCAGTCTTCAGTTTTAAAATCTCATCGTTAGCCCAGAATCTATATTTCTGGACGTGCTTTTCTTCATAAACAGTTCATAATTTATTTTAACTCTGAGTTACTGTCCAGTCTCCAGACATAAATGTTATTTTGGTAGATAGCCTGCAAGTAATGACGTTTATTTTGAAATAGCAGCCATACGTTAATATTAGCACCACATTTGTAATTTAATCTCACACAGAAACCAAAATAGAGTCTGATGAATTCAAATTAGCATTTCTGGAAGTATCAAGCGACAGAGACATTCTTGAGAAAAGCGACGTGAGTTATGTTCTAGTCAATCCAACATAATCAATTTATCTGTCTCACGGGTCAGTCCAACTCTTCTGATCAGACAATTTACACGTCTGGTAATATTTGTTAGACTAGCGACAGAAGAATACAGAAGGCAAATTTCTGTATGTTTAGGACGTTGAGTTTCAGTGATGTTTTAAATTTATTTTTGCACGAGCGCACACACACATACATATATAACATACATACACATACATACACACAAACAAATACACATGCATACATCTCCATTACTTCTTTTTAACAAGTAAGTATGCATAACAAGAAAGACTTTGCGACCTGTAAATCTTATTATATGTCTATTTAGTCATTAAAAATACTTCTGGACAACCAGTAATTCTGTATAATCAGTACATCTATGTAATTAGAAAATTTACCGGACCAATTATTCGGACTCCTTGCGGCCTGATGATCCGGATTTCTGGATTTTCCAGTTTTCTGGTAGCAAGGCATCTAAACACGTAAATAATTAGACACAAACATTTTAAAATTAAAAACATCAAGAAAACTGACGTTACACAACTCTGGCGACTCGACACGTAAACAATGCGGCGAGTGAATGAACGCCACGCGGCTTGAAAGAGTAGTTCCGGCCAGCTGAGGACAACACTCGAGCGAGCGAACTATGAAAATAGCGTCTGGAAAACTTCCGGTTTTCTGGTCTTTCCGGATTTCAGGACGCCGGATAACGGGTCCGGTACCTGTAGTAAGTAATTCTATATATCTGTTTAGCCAGTATTTCTGCATATCTGTATACTGTATAACAAGTAAATTTGTAAAGCTAGTAATTGTGTATAACCAGTAAATCTATATGATATTAAATCTGTATAACTAGTAATTCTATATAACTAGTAAATCTGTATAACCGATAATTCTGTGTGATAATTAATTTTGTTTAACCAGTAAATCTGTATAACCAGTAAATCTATGTAACCAGTAAATCTGTGTAACCAGTAAATCTATGTAACCAGTAAATCTGTGTAACCAGTAATTTCTATAATAAACGTGTCAGATCAATAACCTGAGCTGGTAGGTCGCAGTCTGTCTAGCACTAAGCTCAGACAGAGAACAGCTACAAACAGTTTTGTGAATAACATCAGTCTGCTGTGACAGAATGAAAACAACTCAGAATGTTTTTTTTCTAAAACGTCCATGATAGAAAATGTGTTGTGTGTGTGTGTGTGTGTGTGTGTGTGTGTGTGTGTGTGTGTGTGAATAATTGTGAAACAAATTCAGATGTAGTCAGTCAATCTTTTGAAGGTCGATCTTCTGTTTTGAAATAAAGTAGTTTGTTAGTAATATAAATAAATCTAATATGCATACAGTCTAACATACAAAAACCCAAATAAATTCAAATTGCCGCAGTCCTTTTCACTACCAACATAGCGTATCATTATTTACTGTTATTTATTCTTAGTAAATGAACCACATTGTTTAGGGGTTATCATTATTTAGCAGTTAAATACATTTCTGTAATTACGTCTGTTCAGAAATGATGATTTCGATTCATTCAGTTACAAATCAACATTAGTTAATAACTACACTCGCATCTGGTGCGGCGATTAACTGACAATAACTCTTTCACACTGATTAAGGCTCAGTGGTCACAGTCGTTAGACAGGACTAAACTGTTTGATGCGACGCACATCAAACCAAACATTCTGAAAGTGTTTGAATATATAAACTAAGACAACATTGGTACAGATACTATTCGGAAGAAAAATATAACAGAACTTTTTTTTCTTTATTTTATTATCTTCTTTCTTTATTACTATTTTTGTAAAAAAGGGAGAAAAAATAATATAAAAGTAAAATGTTACTATTGTCAAAATTCATCACTGGTTTCAATATAATAAAAATCGTAAAAATAACTCTTCTGTGAGATAATTGTTAATTAATCATTTTAAAAAGTCACCTCCTCATAATAATACTGTCAGGTAAGACAAAAGGCAGATTTTGACAGAAATGCAGATTTGGAACTCGTTTACAGTCTGCTAAAAAACAAAACAACAACCTATGCTATGCAGTTCAAATACATTAATTAAACACTATATCAAATCTAGAGATAAATTTAAAACAGAGAATAAATGACCCTTAAAAAAAGTTTGTTCCACCCATGTTATATTTCAACAATAATTTCTAAAACGCCCTAAGGTTCATTAAGACGCACTGGTATGATTTGAATTACATGCTGTTAAAGATGCTATCTTGCTCTCGGTTTGTTACTTTAGTTCTACGCTGGGGTGTCATTAAACATGTAAGATCAGTTATATCTGTCGTGATAATTACTGAGGTGTAATAAACACATTATCAACATCTGTCAGATAGTACTGACTGCACGCGTGTCCTGGCATAATTCCTACAATAAAAATCACACGAGTGAAGTAAAATACATCTATGACACACCCGCAATAAATCTTTTTGATTTAAAAATTTTACTAATAAATTGTACTTTGACAAGAATTATTCATTCAAAAATCTTAATATGCTGTTTTGTAACTTGTTCTTGTATTTCAAGTCTGTTTTACACATTCATATCTTCACCGATTAATAGGTGACAAAAAAATGGATTTTCAAAGGCAAATAATAATATTAATAATAATACTGATAATAAAAGCAACAATAACAACAACAACAACAAAAATAGTAATAATAATAATAATTATAATAATAACAATAAAGAGGGAAAAATCTAATTTGCTCGCAATTAATCGAGGCGTGTTTAAAGATGACTAAACGAGGCGAGACTAGTTACGTGACTGGTAACACACACCGTATCACAGCATAGTTTGACCACTGGACCGAAACATGGAATAAAGTTGTCAGAATTATCGACATTGGAAATCTTAATACGCCAGATACACTATACCCTTGATTTGACTGTCCATGGCTGACGTGCTTAAGTAGCGAAACATCAGTCTAATTACACCAGAAGTCGCCACTGCATCGCGGTGTTGTAGAGCAGACAAACTGTCAAATGCAACTCTAGATTGTTAGCCGAGCTAATTACCCGTATTGGTTTCCCTTACCTACCTTAACCCCCTGGACTACTTCTTAGCAGGGATTTGACAACTTCAAAGGCTTCTCATAAAGAATATCTCCAAGATCCTTCTCCTAAAGCAATACATATACTCTAGTTAGCGATAGATTTACGTGATACTCACTAAATAACCGAAAGGACGGACCCATGCATTCTTGCGTTGATAAATCGCAGAATTTACATCTTGAATTCTTTCTCAGCTGTCATAACTCTTGTCTTTAGCCTAACCAAATCACTTTGAGCTCGCATGGATAGTGAAATTTAGTGTTTTCGAGTTAAAGTTGAAACTGATAACACTTTGTTAATCATGGAGATACTCTCTCAACATTCCCATCCATTTAGTAATTCCTACCAACCCTGTAATAGTCCTGGTAAGGCAAAATCTAAACCTGTCAACTTTAAAATAATGCTCAGAATCTACAGACATTCTGCATTTAAAATTCCTTTCCAGTATGTAATAAAAATTATATAAATATTTAGATACTGACGATTACTAGTTAACTGAATGGAATTGTATTCTGCATAACATGCGAAACAAAAAGTAATTATAGCTAAGTTGTTTTAAAAAAAACACCCACAAAACAACCTTTGAAATCATAAGATATTTGTATTTTAAACAGTGAACGATGAAAATGTTATTAGTAGACAAAGGTTTTGGTTAAGGTTAGGCATTTGCTCTTGCTTTTGTCAACCTGTTATGGACATTTTTTCCCATTATAATCTGAACGAAGGATAATACTAACAAATCAGAAAATGTCGAGAAATAACATTTTATTTACGATATTTGTATAATCAAAAAAAAAAAAAAAAAGAAAAAAGAAGAAAAAAGTTATAACCCTAGATTCATCGGGTATTAATTGTCGCATGACGCTGTTGACAACAGTTACATATGTAATAATAATCCTCTTCTTGGGATGTCATCACGTGGTCACAGACATCTTGCAGTGTGTAAATGTTGTGTACCTTGTGCGCACGTCCTCGTCGCCTCACTCAGTTTGTTTGCAAGGACATCAGTTCAGTTATGCCTTCAAAGAATGCACCCCACTGCGTTGCGCCATCTTGTGGAAATCTCAGCGACACATATCCGACAACAGCAACCTGGCAACACGACGTACGGCAGACAAGAGAATTCTGTTGGGCGCCATTTATCTTGTCAACTTTGATAACGTCACACATACCAAAGATGTAAAAACATGGCTGATGGGCTAATAGTTTGGGCAGGCCTGTCTGCTGACAAAGGAAGCTGCTTTGTGTTTTCTACATTGATGGGCCTACAACATCAAAACAAATTAGGTTAGCTGTCTAGCAGTATGGTAAACTGGGGTTGATGTTGTTTTGCCAATAGATTCTGTTTCACCTTTGTTTATTGTTCAGATAACTTTACTAGACGTAGTCCGATCAGTTGGTACACTAATTACAACTCATCATATTACAACTTACTGCGTGTTTCAAATACCCTTACTCTTTAATGTCAGCAATATTCCGGTGGTCATTTGGCATTGTCGACTATCTTTGATTGTTAATAATAAATGTTATCTTTCACAGGCGCATAAGTTACTTTCTTTCTAATATTAATAAAAAGATAGATAAAAGCTGAATGAAGCACATACATGCAAGTGATGAATATGCTGTACGAGTATATTAGTGAATGGTTTGTTTCTTTTATTTCTTTTTTTCAAGCAAGTCAAAAATCATTGGCTACCCACAGATTATGTATATATAAAGAGAATAATTTATAGAAATACCATATCACATGTAAAATAAAGGAAACAATAATTTAATTAGAAAGTAGTCGCAAAACATTTAGACACAATTTGAGAAGTAGCTTGTCTTCCATTAAACGGTTCTACACACTACACAAACAAAAGTGACTGATCAGTTATCTGAATATTAGTTCCAACTCGCAAAAATGAGACAAAAGCTTATCAGTGGTGGTATGCTAACTACATTATCTTAATAGAAATTTGAAAATGTTTAGACAGTCCGTTAAGACTCTCTTCTTACAGAACTGAGCTACGAGTTGTAGAGGTCAAATTGCACATCAGCGTTGTCACGCAATTCTACTGCAGTCATCTTTTAAACTTTGAACTAACTAGTTTTATTTTTTTTAAATATTATTGTATTGCACATTTCTGTTTTAAACAAAACCCTGACAGATCCTGGAATACAAATACATGCTGCATACAAATACTGAATATATCACTTTAACATGTAATAAAATACTTTTTCAAATATTCTGACTTTGAAAAGTAATTTAGTAAACGTTAAGTGAAAAAATCCTAATACATAATTTAAGGTTGGCCCGACTGAACACACTGTGTTTTGTTGAGTTAAATAATTAAAGAAATTAAGTACTAGATCCAGTTAAATTAAAAACTAAACGTTGTATCAACGTTATCATTTTTTTCTTTCGCCGTATGTTTGTATGTCTAACAATAAAATCATAATGTCAGAGAATTAAATTTAAGTCATTATATGTCTTGTAAACGTATTTGTTGTTAATTAATAATTAAAAATATGAATTCATCATAATTTTAGTACTGTCTCGTAAGATGTAGATGCTGTTTTTCATTGAAAAGACAAAATGCGTATTTCTAGCAAGGTTGTTCATCAAACAATGACCCCTTTTACCAGAAATGTAATCTCAGCGGGGCCAGTGTAAGGGAACAATATGTCATTTTGCCTGTAACACTAAGCAATTGTACACAGATGAGGTTGCGTTGAAAAGAAAGCCTCATGCCTAGTTTCACAAAGGCTAATTGGAAGCGCCTGACTCATCTAAAAGATTTAGTAAAGATCGCTCCAGTCTTTGTTACATAGCAGAGAATTGTCTAACTCCACACAACAGAGTGGCTCGCTCTGTCCACTCTTCAGATCTTATCGATCAGCGCTGAAACCAATACTTAAATAACGGTAGTGTTGTAGCCAAATGTCCTCGTTGGGAATAGTTCTCCCATTTTTGTCAATTTCCAGCATACACGCCACTGTTTGGCAACTGTGTGTTTGATAATGAAATATATATTTGAATGAAACCACTGTTAGTTTTATCAATGAACACGACATTCGCACGCATATTGTTCACATCCAGATCTGACAACATCATCAATACTTTTCAGAGTTTTGAGCTTCCCGTTAAGTACTGATAATACCTATGACGTGGCATCTGGGTCCCCTCTGTAGCTATGTCTTTTTCCAGCTGCACGAAAATTCTTGCGATATATCTGTATTGTTAGCCAGCATCATTCTTATGGAAAAAATAATTTTCGGAAACACTAAACAGAAATATTTATTTTAAGTATTTCCTTGAAAATAAAACTTGACTTTAGATTTGTAGTAAATTTTATACTTGTAGTCCCAGAAACATACAAATATAAACCGCTTGCACTCAGAACAACAACAACAAAAAAACCCCAAAACCCCCCTAAAAAAACGTACAGTTATACGTTGCATGTACACAATAAAATCAAACAAACAAAAACATACAAATGCGTTGTATTCACACAAAAAGTAGCCACTAGAATATGACCATTAAATTTTGATTTATTAAGCCGCTATGAAGAAACTACAGAAATCTGACAGTGTTCACATTTGTACGTTCTTTGCTAGGCAAATTAATTACTGATATAACAAGACATGCCAATTCAGTAGTGTAAGATTAGGATAAAGAATACGATAAAAATGTCAAAACGATAACGGTTCAAGTCTGAGGAATGAATGTTGAAGGTATTGGGTTACGTAAGTTCACTAAAACATATCAGTTTTTATTACATGCCGGTAATATTATATCTACATCAACTAGCAGTCCACGACAGAGCGCTTTATAGAGTGAAAGTTTTTATTTTACCAGAATAATCAAAGAAATCCTTTCTTGCGCCTTTTGTAATTAAGATATATGAGGAAAATAAAAAAAATAAAATAAAAATTGTATATTTTCAAATACAACTTTGAAGCGCGAAGAATCTCCTGGTAAACCATTAATTACATTTTTATTTAAACCATATTATTTGCACTAACACTTTAAATGGATGTTTCTTTCTGATTAGTAGCAAAATAAATTTCTTTCTTACAATTATATAACTGTGTGTAGGGATCAATTTAACATAATAAAATTTGTTTCCATGTTTCATTTGTAACTGACTAGTATTTCATTGAGAAAGTATAGTAGTATATAAAGTGACAGAGAAGTATAACATGACGCTGTTGACATCATACGTACTAACCCTGATGGGTCCATGCTCTGCTGCTAGTATATGGTTAGTGACTGTAAACTGGCGCCCATAACGTAAAGACTTAACGTAGTTTTATCGTCTTTGTATCGCGGTAGGCGGAGCGAGATTTTAATACATGAAAACATTTCTTTGTAAATTACACACTGCTTTGACGTGGTAGGCGTTATAATCGCATATACCACCAGGACACTAAGTAGGGAGCAAACGGCCGATTCGCGCTTATTAAAGCTTTTTTGTGAAACGCTTATTTCCTCAAAGACCGACCTGACAGTTCATAAGTGGTCTTCGTAGACATCTTTTGTCCTTCTCTCGTAACCTTTAACCTTTTTGTCCTATTACAATGATTCATTGACTTTTCATTTTCATTTTGAAACTGTTTAAATTTGTCATAATAAACCTGAAAATACCGTTCATCATTGAACTCTCTGGCGCGGAAAATTACACAGATGTATAATAAATATCGGGCAAAAAAATAGAGCGTTTAAGATACTGACTTATTTCTACTTTTTTCTACAGATTTGCAGTATTAAAAGTATCCAGCTCCCAGAATTTGAAAATTATTAATTCTTATAATTTATGCAGTATCCTACTTCTTACAGAAATAAACAGAAAATAAATGCTGTGAATAAATATGAGTTACATATTATTGTTTGTTTAAATATGAGTTGTATGTAACTGTTGTATTTAAAAATGAGTTGTGTGTAATTGTTGTATTTAAAAATGAGTTGTGTGTAATTGTTTAAAAAATGAATTGTATGTAACTGATGAGTTTAAATGTGAGTTATATGTACTTGTTTATTTAGATATGAGTTATATGTAATTGTTTGTTTAAATATGAGTTGTTTAACTGATGTGTTTAAGTATGAGTTGTTTAACTGATGTGTTTAAGTATGAGTTGTTTAACTGATGTGTTTAAGTATGAGTTGTTTAACTGATGTGTTTAAGTATGAGTTGTTTAACTGATGTGTTTAAGTATGAGTTGTTTAACTGATGTGTTTAAGTATGCTGATTCGAGGAGTGGGGTTAGTGCAGACAATCGTGTTACTAGTGTGATATCAGTCTGACTCACACTCTTAATCTCAACACCTAGCTGAAAATACGTTTTAAGTGTTACTTCCTGCACACTGTCTGCTATTCACTGCTTGTATGTTTGTTTTTTGTTTTGTTTTTGTTTTTTCAGTTTTTATGAGATACTTGTAATATACTGAGGAAGAAATAAATTATAAGAAAATAAATAATTCCACATAGATCTGTAAAGCATTTTGTTTGATAAAATTAAATGATGATTTTGAAAAGCATTTGTACAAAAATATGAAACAATTATCTACAATAAATAAATAAATAAATAAATAAATAAATAAATAAGTGAGTGAGTGAATAAATAAATAAATAAATGAGTGAGTGAATAAATAAATAAGTGAGTGAGTGAATAAATAAATAAATAAGTGAGTGAGTGAATAAATAAATAAATAAATAAATAAATAAAAGGTGTGAAGTGGAGAACAAGGTGCACTGACAATAAGTAGTTTTAGAAAAGTGCACGGACGTGCAGTGTTAGGTCTGCAAAGCGTCAATAGACGGGTCTTTGTCGCCAGTCGTATCATAATATCATAGGTAGAGAACGCTTGAGCGAGTGCGATTTGACTGGTTCTGCGTCGTAGTGGCTTACACACCTGTGACAGGACCCGTATAATTTCCATGCGTCTTTAGTGTGACAGAGCGGCAGGAAACGTAAAACCATTCTAAACTTCAAACTGGGATTGTTTTTATTCTGTTGGACTTTGGTTTAAAAGAAATAACTAGAGATAACGTTTTTTCCGAAACTGTTGTGATACTTGTTGAGGATTATTTAGTAAGGTAGGTAGAAATTTGCGTTACTTAAACAGTATACATTTTTAAAGGAAAAAGTAAAAATATACATATATTTAGTTCATTTACTAGACATAATTATGGATTACGTTCATGCTATAAAGGGTGGATTTGTTAAGAAACATAAACAAATCGTGTGTTTCCTTTTTCGTTACATCAGAAAAATAACAACGGTCTATAATAAAATATACGTAAGCTTAAGAATTAGTTTAACAGTTATGTTATTCACTTACTGCGAGCACAAACTGTACATTCTCTTTTATATTTCGTCTTCTTTGTTTGTCCGTCATAAAATGAGTAACTGAGATAATCATCCTGCAGAAAGCTAATATCATTAGCACATTGTAGTCAGATGGTAAATTGAACTGATTCAAACTGTCAGTTAGCTGATTCAGACAGTATGCTAATGAATACAGATTCTAAATTTCATATTAACTAGTATAGATTATAAACTACGTATTAACCGAACCATATTTTAAGATGTGCCTAAGCTGATGCAGGCTGTAAACTACTTATAAACTGATGCAGATTGTAATTTACTATTACATGAACCATATTTAAGCTGTGCTTTAACTGATGCTGTTTGTGAATTGTGTGTTAATTGATACAGTTATAAGCTGCGTATTAACTAATTTCTTAACACTACTCACAGTGTGTAAACTGATTTATCCTCGGATTAGTTCTAAAACTTCATAGCTTGCTGTGAAAATTAAAACATGAGTAAGATATATTTACTTGTCTATGCAGCAGGAATATAAATCACACATTTTCACTCGTTAGTTGTAGTGTCTAAATTTTTGTTCAAATTACTTTATTATAGTTTTTAAAATAATAACATTAAAATAATAATAATAATAAAAAAAAATTAAAAATTAAAAATAAACAAAACAAAAATACAAAAAATTAAATAAAATAAAATAATAATAATGAAAATCGGTTCTCAAATCCTATATTTGTATCCTTTTAAAGGCTTGTTCTTAGCCATTCCCAGACCGTTCTCAACATTCTTAAATTGTTTTATTTTGAATTATTGTGATTTAAAGTTGTTTTTTTTCTTTTGAAAATCGTGCAGTCACCAATTTGATATTTTAATATAGTTATAACAAAACTTCTTCAGAAAACATTATTATTATTTTTTTTTTTTTGCAATAGTAAAAATAAAAGTAATGATAAAAAAGAAAATACAGATAAATTAATAAATAAATTAACAACAAGAGCAACAACAACAACAATTAATAATAATAATAATAATATTAATAATAATAATAATAACAAATAAATAAAACAAATAAATAAATAAAATAGTAAGAAAGAACAAATTAGTTCGCTATTTGACAAAATTAAATCGTTTGTAATATTAATAGATATGTCTAATGTATTAAAATTTAGATTGTAATGTTTTGTTTTTTCCCTCTACCTAGTAACAATTATGAACAAAATTTAAAGGAAATTAGATTAACATAAACTAAGCTTTCACTAAAATGAAATCAAAGATCTATTTAAAATCATTATGCAGGTACTACTTTATATGAACATCATAAATAACCGTGTTCGCTTGAAAACTCAGCAGTAGTACACACAGCGTGCCGTGCGAGCTACTTGCTTCTGTTACTTAACGAAACAAAAACGAAGTATTATCGTGCACTGATTGGTAGTAATTATGTTGTGAGACGCTGTATGAAGGAAACTGTGGAAACGTATCAGTTTCAGCATGTGTTGCGTGTCAGCACACTCAGATTTAATGCACTTTTGAACATTCAAGGATCAGGACTTTTTTCCGGGTAACGTAAACTGTCTGCAGTCAGCTGTGTGCATAACTAAATAGTGTAAGTGAATATAGTGAAAATGAACACAGTGAACATAGCGAAAGTGAACGTAGAATAAGTGGACATGTACAAGTGAATTTAGAGTAAGTGAACACAGTGAAAATGAACACGGTGTAAATGAACGTAACTCGTATGAATAGATAACAGTCTAAGTGAACGTAGTGTAGTGTAAGCAAAAAACTGACAAATATTTTAATACTTTCATCATATCTGAATACTACATTTATATTTCTAGTACTTGTATGAATGATATTATTTACAACAGCAATAACAGTAGTACTAGTAGCGGTAGTAACAGTAGTAGAAGTAGTAGCTATGATGTTGATGGTGATAACAGAGAGTAAATTTAAACGCAGATAAAACTACGATGACATCTATAGAAAACCAAGCCTAGAGAAGATAAAGTTGATCTTTTAAGCCTTGTGACGGATCCCTCTCTCTTTGATATACATGACAAAGTGACTGGGGGTCAGACTAGGTCATACAAACTGATTACGTCACGTTGTCATATACATAAAGCAAACCACAGGAATGTATTAAGCTGTAACATTCAAAAAACACATTAGTCATTTGTTCCTCTATAATATACCACTTCTCTTTTTCTTTCTTAAAATATTTCCTATCAAGAATATGCGTAATTCCTATAAGTTTTATATATATTATGGACAGTAATTAAGATATAACCATACAGGGTAGCATAACTGAAAAAGTAAAATATTACTGATTTAAAAATACTTTTAAAAAGAACTTGTAAATTAAATATCCATTTGTATAAATGAGCCAAAGAGTATACACATTTCCTAATATATAAACCAGAATATATTTCATTCCCTATTATATGTTTGTGTATGTCTTTCTTTCTCTCTCTCTCTCTCCGCATCTCCGTATTTATATATACATACATATGTATGTATGTATATAGATTTTTTCACATAATGCGTTACAAATAATATTTTATAAGCAAGTGGAGAGTTTTTATTTAATAATTGTTCCTTTCTTTCTCAGTAACACTATTATTTTCAGGTGTTTTTTTTAGTTAATCAGTGAATCATTATTAAATCAAAACGTTGACATTAAATAAATAAATAAATAAATAAATAAATAAATAATGACGATTATAAATTATAAAATTTCAGCTAGTTGACTTAGACAATTAATTAAAATATTGCAACAAGCTTAATAACATTCTTAAATCGTTAGATTCTTTTCTAAATATTAGCGATGTATTTTATTGTTTGAGACTTAAGTAAATATTACCGATAGTTTTTAATTTTTGATATATTTGTAAATATTACTGACATATTTTAATGTTTGTTAGATTTGTAAATATTACCGGTAATTTATAGTCTCTGATACATTTATCAGTATTACTGATTGTTTTTAATCTTTTGATATATTTCTATTTTTATTTTATATTCAAAGCTCAAATATGGGAGACATACTTACATTAGTAATTATAAATTACACATGCTACCTGTGTGTCCTACAGGTTCAGTAATTTATTGACATGATACCGCAGTAAACTTTTAATAACAGTTTATATCTGGCGTGCAATGTATGAAGTAATGAAACACGCACTATTTAAATATATGAAGGACTTACTAATGGTGTTTGACAGTTAGGTGTAATTATATAAACTTATTTTTCTCAGAAACAACGCTTGTGTTTTTGTAAAATCTTGTATATGCAAATTACCATAATCATGAAACATACATATGGTTGGTTGTATGTTTGTGAATGTGTCTACATCTGTTTGGCTGTATGTGTCTCTCTGTCTCTCTATTTATCCATCTACCAGTCCGTCCATCACTGACTAGTGCTATTACCAAAATAATGCATTTTATATGATATACAAATATATGTCTTCTTTCAATACTGAAGGTGAGTGAACTTACAATTTTAGGAAAACATTTCTTCTGTATGTTACGTATATCATTAATAGTAAATAAGCAACAGCAAGAACAGAAAAAAAAAAAAAAAATAAAATAAAATAAAATAAAATAAAATAAAATAAAATAAAATAAAATAAAATAAAATAAATAAATAAACAAAGAACATACTTTGTAGTAAATATTAAACATAAATCAGAGAGAGAGAGAGAGAGAGAGAGAGAGAGAGAGAGAGAAATAATTTACTCGTAATGTATTCTAATACTTCTATTGGTAATTGCTGTGATGTAAGGCAAAACATCCTGTATTTTTATCAAAAGATTAAACACACTCAGTATTTTGCAAAAATCAGATGATATATATTTAATTTTATTGTAGTTATTGTTGTTATTATTATTATTATTAATATTATTCACGATTCAGACTTGAATTTATTTTATGTAATATAATTACAAAAACCCAGTATTCACACCCAATGTCTCTTCCTTTGTCTCTCAAAAACAAACATTCTTTCTTTGTCCATCTTTCCTCAATTTCTTCATTCTTCTGTCTATTCTACTAATATTTGTAATGAGAATAATGTTTATTTCCGTACAGACAAATTGTTTTCAATGTCTGGAATATTAACAAATTTAACTATCTACTGACAGCAGCTCTCAGCGAACATTTTAGATGAAATATTTGCTATTTTAATCTGTCACATCTTTCCTGAGGCACAACAAACACTCGTGCATGACTAATTTTACAGGTTTTCATATTAGCCAATGAGTAAATGATCGTAAAATGATAAGAAAATGATGAACAACTAATAATAAATAAATGACACTGTTCTAGTCAAACTGTTATCAATTAGCTGTTTTAATCAGATCGACTGCCGTCCTGTGATTCAGGATGTTGTAAATTAACAATAAACAAAAGCTTTTCCTCCTGAACTCTCACTAATTAGAAACAAAAAAAACTATGACGATTACATAATTGCGTTTGACACTTAAACCTTAGAAGAGTGTTGTTCAGCAGGTAAAGAATATTGGTTCTTAGACAGACATTTATGGCCTTTCTAAGATGGGCATATCTAAGACATATTCAAAATTTGGACACGAAAATGTACATTATTCCTAGCAAAGTGATTAGAATTTTGTGAACAAGCACATTATATAACCTTCTTTTAACATTATATTTTGTAGAATAACAAATTATTAGGATAAAATTCAATAAAATTATATCTTTAATTATATTTATGAAGTTATTTTCATTAAAAGTTTGGCTATTTTGATTTTTTAATGCATATTATTGTAAAAAGTATAGAAAAATTAAAAAGGATAGCACAGGTAGAATTGTAAACATTCTGTTTTTTGAAGTGACAACATTTATGAAAAAAATGTAATATAGATATATTTGGTATTAAACTGATAATAAACGCACGCTGTACTGTGATTAAATTCAGTCTGTACAACTACTTTTGGAGAAAAATCATTGTTATTTCAGATTTTCATTTTACATCTCATATCTCTCCTATCCGTAATAAAAATAATTTAGTAATCGGAATGTTTTTGTCTTTATTTTATTTATTTATTTATTAATATTTTTGTTTTGTTTTATTTTATTTTATTTTATTTTATTTTATTTTTTTTTGGGAGGGAGATACAAATAGCAAAGTGTTAAAACTGTATCAAATTAAGAAGGTTTTCAGTGAAGTTGCACTAGTTTCTGGACTGTAATTCTGTTTGATTTAGAAAAATAAAATAAAAATGGTGAAATATGAATTATTTTAGTTCACGTACAAGAACAAAGCTCCAGACATGGAAACGGACGTGAGGTATAAGTGACGTCCCAGCAGACAACAGATAAGTGTTTTGGTTCACATATATTTTCAGCGAGTTAGAAAACAATGATGAAATTGAAACTTGGACACGACAATCTTAGAATAGAGTACTCTTTTGAAATATTACTTTCTCACAAGGGAATAATCACTGGCGATTAGCAAATGTTAAAGCTATTTTTATTTTTTACAGAATCTCGATAGATATATAGATATTGCAAGAGAAGTAATAATTATAAATAATGATTACAATAATTCTGAAGAAAACGTTGTTAAACTTCACATGCACTGATGTAGTGTAGAACAAATGAAAGATAAAATATATTTTATTTCTATCTAATAATTTTAGCAAAACCTTTTTAAAAAGATGAAGATTTCCACGAAGAAAAATGAAAACATTTTATACGAGGGTATATTTTTTCGATCAGTCTTTAAATAGAAACAAATATTAATAATAATTTTTAAAAATTATGAAAATTCTTTTGGGGTAGTATATTAACTGAATTAGGCAATTATTATAACGATATATTATACATACATGCACATAGAGAGAGAGAGAGAGAGAGAGAGAGAGAGAGAGAGAGAGAGAGAGAGAGAGAGAGAGAGAGAGAGAGAGAGAGAGAGAGAGAGAGAGAGAGAGAGAGACGCAGTATTCATATGTGAGAACTTTACATGTCATAGATAGTTTTTTTGTTGTGACCGCAGACGATTTGAACGAAGATAATAAACTTAGTCAACTCATGAATGCTAATTGCGATGTAGGAATTTCACACAAGTGGAAAGACAATATGCGACATTTTTGTCTTACTAACATATTTTGTGGCAGTCTGCTGGATGACATAATTCGGTGGAAAAAGAGGTATTTAAAAGTTTGAGAGTTCTGCTTCAGTGAGTTGTAATGTGATTCATACAATTGAATGGGCACTTGAGAAAATTAGTTCGTCTATGCTTTGCATGAGGTGTAGGTCTCTATTCATGATGCGTTATGATGTCGCTCTCGTCGTGGCGCGGGACACAAACGAGCTGATAGGCTCACAGATATATTTTCCAAGAGCCAGAGTAGGGATCCATTCTGCGATCACTTTCCATTGTGTCTGTTTTGTAGCTTTACAACAATACCTTATAAAAACAGCTAGGAGTTGTTACCCGATCTATGTAAAAATATCACTGAAAATAATTGGTTAGAAAAAATGTCTTTGTTGAGAATGTTAAACCAAGCCGAGCGCTCTGTTTCATTTACAGTTATTAGCAAATGTGCATTGTAACATCAATACAACTAACTGCATTGTGGGATTCTTCTTTTTTCTTTCATCATTATCATCATCTTTTTCTTCTTCTTCTTCTTCTCAGTGTTATTGTTATTGTTGTTGTTGCTGTTGTAGAGGAACCAATTCTAAATGTTCTACCTTAAATGAACATTTTAAAGAGATTAAGAGTTGAAATGGTGTGTAGTAAATACATTATATTTCTGTCATGAATAAATATCTTTAATTTATGAGTGATTTTTGAGCTCAAGGACCAACACAGAGAAAAACAGCTTAACGTAAGACTTTCTTCCCGGCCCACTGCGAGGTGTGGGTAACAGACCCACTGTGAGTCGTGCAGCGATTCACCTCAACTATTTTTTCTCATAACTTGGGACACGTTTAACGGTTATTAAACTCAAATTCCGTTATTGTATTGTTTGTTACCTGACACTTGTAATTAGTGGGGTTACCGTACTCACGGAAAAAGCTAACTGCTTCCCAGGAAAACCAGTCTTGCTTTAATTTTTCAATATTTTTCAGAATTACTCGCACTAATAGGTTCTTGCCACATTGTGACCTGCAGTTAGACAGAAGCCTTTCAGAAACGTTCAAGTTCTGAAGTCAAAGACTCGTGTTAGTGTTACAAAAGGCACTTACGAAATTGCTGTAGTGGCTGTTTATACAAGTGAACTGTTCTCACAATACTGAAAGAGTAAAACAGTTTAATGTTTGCAAGAAATCAACATCAGTGCAGTAAGTACAGACTACATTGTCTAGTGCAAGTTGATCCAGTCACAACTTGATACTGCCTGTTGTCACGCTATTACTAGATATCATTAAGCAATTGATTTATTCACACCATAGCATTAACACCTAACTGACCATAACATCGAGTTTAACATGATCATTCGTCAAAACCCAGTTATATCAAATTGGAAACATCAACATCCGATGGTTATAAAAAGATGTTTAATACAACAAGACCCTAGATACCTTCCAGTGATAATTCTAGTTGATTATGGAGAAAGAAGAGTGAAATCCTCATAGTTATCCTCTACCCTTGAGATAAAAAAATCACGACTTTCAAATCCTTTCATATTTAGTCTCTCCAATGCAGTGACTTCAGCTAAAAACAGTTATATGTAAAACGTACAAATATATTAACCTATTTGTGTAAATACATTTATATGTAAAACGTAGTAGTATATTAACCTGTTTGTGTACATATCTGGTAGCACTAACAAATTAGGACTAAATAAAATCCTGAAATATCAGGTCACATTTTCGTTTCTCTTACATCACGAATATTTTACACGTAATAAAATATATAAATATAAAGCAAGTAGTACTTGGTTATTTATGCTTTATAAATTAAGTAAAAGTTGATAATACTGTCCGTAGTACTACTAATATTTTACAGCTTATTTATAATAGTTATTTTACAGCTTATTTCTAATAGTTATTTTACAGCTTATTTCTAATAGTTATTTTACAGCTTATTTATAATAGTTATTTTTCTTTTAATTATACTAGTTACAGCTACTACTTCTATTTTATTTCTACTAGTTATTGCTTCTATTTCTATTAAATATTTCTAGTAATATTTCTACTATTTATTACTATTTTTACCATTTACCTACGACTGTTTTTATTTATTTTTGTACACTTCACTTTTTTTTTTTTTTGTGAAGATTCAGCGGTAATAAAAGAAGAAAAAGATTGGAAGGTTTCTTCTCTCTTTCATCATTATTGGAAACACATTGCTATCTGAAATATATTACTATTAATATGTTAAATACTGATAATTTCCATTGACTTACTAGCACTTACTACAACAATTACTGCCAACACCATCACCTCCCACTACTATTACTACTACTACAACGAAACCCAAACCACCGTATTATGCAGTGTGTAAATATGAACTCGTATACAATGCTATCTTTCCCAGTGTTACTCAGCACTGAAAATCGTTTTGAAACGTTTATTTAACATCTTATCACCAGGTAAATGATAATTGGCAAATGACAGAGCCACCTGCGTGGATACAGCACCTACCTGCCCAAGAATGTAGCCCTACAGTCCACGGCGTGTTGTGTGCTATGCGCGAGCACGTGTTGTTTGTGTTTCCGCTAACACTGACAGCGATAACGAAAGGGAAACGTCTTATAAAACCGTTTAGAGGAAGAATGATTTCATTTAATGTTTGACAATAGACCGATTGGACAACAGTCGTTTAAAGTTTCATCTGTAATCCCACTGCAGGTGTTGATGTCTTAAAGAGATGACACGTAACACATTAATATATAGACTACTTGTATTTAAACTCTACTTAACCCATACATGTTCTCCAATAATAGATACTTTTATATATATATATATATATATAGATGTATATCTGTGTATGAGCTGTATGATAAAAAAATATGTATTTATAGGAATGTATATACATATATGCATATTAAATTATAAGACGTTTTCAGCAGATAATTTTAAAATTTTATGGATTTTATTTTTATAACCTCCAAAATAAATGAAGAAATATTTTTTGACGACCCGTGAATAAATTTTATTACTAACGTATATTAGGAGTCGATGTAAATTAAATACAGAAGATTTATTTATTTATTTATTATTAATTATTTATTATTATTTTTATTTTATTAAATCATTCAATGGGTCACTCAGGGTTGATTTTTTCTGTAGCATCAAACCCTTCAGTCTATTCTTTAAAAGTCAAAACGTTCTATCTTACAACAGTTCCTACAGAACATTCCATTAAATTTCCAATCGTTTTTTGTTTGTTTTTTCCTAGTAAGTAAAGAAATAATTGGTGTTCTACTATTTATATTTCTTCTCGTTTTGCTTATGCTGCTACTGTTGTTCTTGTTGTTATTATTATTTCTACTACCACTACTGTTACTACTAGTGTTATTACTACAACAGTTAGTCGTCTTTATCAATAATTATCGTTATTTGTATCGGTCATTATAAATTATTATTAATGTATTTTTGTGTGAAGGTGGCCTTTTTATCTGGCAAATATCTTGTAGTCTTATTGTGAACTGTTGTGCTGCTGCCAATGCGATCATTCAGTTGCGGAACAAGAACATTATCATGATGAACCGAACATGCAAATGTGAATTAAATCAATCGGACAAAGAGATAAGATTAATATATGTAATTAACTTAATACAGTAAAAACGGGCAATCAGCTAATTCGAATAATGCACAAATATTAATTGTTTAAAGTGGTACATTATTCAGGGATATTTGTCAGTATTTTTGTGAGTGTATTAGAGATAATAATAATGATAATAGCAATAATAGTATTAATTGTCGCAATAGTAGCATCAGCAACAGCTACAGTAGTAGCTGCAGTAGTAGTAGCAGTCATTTTTAAATAGTATTTAAATCTATGTTTAGTCTCGATCATTACTTTCATAACCCACGCCCACACACATTAAAACATTTTTTTCTCGATCGGTACGTTTTGACAGATCATGTCGAGGGTTGCCTCTGTATGATTAAGTTACGTATTACATATACATTTTACTCGTTATCCTGGCCTATCTTATTACCTACTACATACAAAAATACTCTCTTCTATCAAGTTTTTATGTTTCGTGATACATATTTCTTCAAAATGTTACGACATTGTCATGTGAATTTAGAAAGAGACTTAATAAAACATGACAATTTCTGTCAAAGATTTCATACATGTATATGTATGACAAAAATCACACAAGTAGTTGGAACGTCGGTGGCGACAGTATAAATCTAATTACTTAGAAATCACGGCAGACTAATTAAGAACTCTTTTGACGGTGTGAAATGCGATAGGAGAGGTAATCTTTGAGCTGGTCTGGTCTGCCAGTGTTTTGACACTTTACAAAACACACGTCTTGTATCCTCTTACCGAGATTCAACTGATGAGGCCACTCAAGGCGGCACTTTATTTGCTTTGGTTCCCTGATTGTTAAGAAAAGGTAATCTTAAACCAAATTAAGAACTAGTTATTCAAAATCGACAAGCCATGAAATTGTGCGGAAACCGCGTCACTATCCGTATAGAGTTAGCCCCTTACTACTACTACTACTACTACTACTACTATCATTATTATTAAAACTTCGGGGAAATTATAATGTTCTGTGAAATAATGTAAAAAGTATTTTTTACATAAATTATTTTAATCTTCCGAGAATCATCATTAATCGCAAATACAGCTTTAACAACATCAGCAACAGTACCAGCAACATTAACAACAGCTACAGTAAAAACAACAACAACAGCAACATCAGGACATTTACAAAAATAAGAAAAATAAATGAATGTATTAATTAGTATAAAATTCATTGAACTAGAAACAATACAAGTGTCAATTTCCTTTTTTTTTCTTTTAAATTTTTTTTTGTGTTTTTTGTTGTTGTGCTAATACTGTGAATTATTTTTGTTATTTATTTATTTATTTAATTATTTCATATTGAACCAAATAGAAAAGAAAATATTTATTACAGGGAACAAAGAATGCTACAAAATGCTTGTCAAGACTGCCTTGAGTTGTCTCCCTTCAATCGATAACTTGCCAATGAAACGAAACGGATTGCGTGCTTTGTCCGCCAAGCAGCATTCATTAGCAACAACAACATCATCAACAACAACAACATAATAATAACAAATAAAATGATGATGACAATGACGAACACCGTTCTTTTTCTATATCTCTTCATTTTCGGATAGTAGAATTCATGTAAATTGATGTTTTTGTTTTTTGTTTATTTAATCTTGTACTGTTGTTATCTTCCCTGATAAAATGAGTGAGTACTAGAGATCGTTTACAGTGTTACAGCTTGTGCTTTTTTGCTGTCACCCATTATAAAATAATAATAATAATAATAATAATAATAATAATAATTATAATCATAATAATAATAATAATAATAATAATAATAATAATAATAATAATAATAATAATAGTGTACCAATCCGTTGTGTATATTGAAAAGAGACTTACGGTGTGGTTAGCTCATGTTTGGCAGGTTCTGTAACACACGACTGTTAGGTAGTAATAACTTTCTGATTTCTCACTTTATGTGTGAATCGACAATTTCCAATTACATTGTGTATTTAACGATCTCATATTGTCCTGAGCCGTAAATGTTTCTCGACTTTTATAACTGAAACAAATCAGATACAGCTGAAATCGTCATTCAGTAAAATAATAATAATGTCTTCTTTTCTGTTATCGGAGGTGACGTCTTCTTTTGTAGCATCTGCATAGTAACTGGTAATTGGGTTTGGTTTATGTATCCGAGATAAAATGAACATTTCTGTGCTAGGAAATAAAAACTATAGGTTATTACCAGATGTTATCGAAAAACTGACTGCAGCTAGTCTGAACACATCTTCAAATTACCATGTCACCTCTCGTATTAAATTATATCTATTGTATGTATTTATGTACATCTATGTATGAATGATGTCGAATGTATGTATGTATGTGTGTGTGTGTGTGTGTTTATCGTAGTCATATTTAGAGTAAGTAATATATTCATATAATCTCTCTCTGACGGTTTCTCCATATATATTTATCTCTGCTTTCGATGTTTCTCCATCATTTTATATCCATTTCGATCTGACGTCTCTCTCTCTCTCTCTCTCTCTCTCTCTCTCTCTCTCTCTCTCTCTCTCTCTCTCTCTCTCTCTCTCTCTCTCTCCTCTTCTCAATGATACTAGTTAACGCGTTGTCAAGTTATGTTGTCAATGAGATCATTGTTGCGTGATGGACAGACGACAACTTTGTGATTGAAGTCAGATATCGGAGTGCTGTCGCCTAAACAACATTAAATGTGACTATCTTCACACTTTGTATTTTCCTTCTCCATTAAAGCCGACAAAACAGCTACATGTGAAAAAATAAAAATGTTTAATGTGAGGACAAAGAGGTGGGTGAATCTTTCTGAAGCACTGATACGTCTATACTAATGTCGCAGAAATATTCCTATACTTGAGTTGCTAAATGGTGTATTTCAGAGTCTTATGATGGTATGAATAAATACTATATGGTCATTTTGGATACTGCCATAGGAACTGTTTTGTTGATTTCTCAGCAGTATGTATTAGTGATTGATGTGACTTTCCCGAAGAATTTTTTGTTTCCTTCTTTCGTGAATTCATAAAAGTAAATAAATAAATTATAAAGTAAATTAATTAATTAACATATTTATTCATTCATTCACTCACTCACTTATTTATTTATTTACTTGTTTTTTAATCAACATAAATAAAATAATTAGAGAAAAAAGTTAAGAATTATAAACAACTGCAACGGTTACGCGTTTTAATATTTTACACACATTTCACTTCAGGTTAAATAAATCGTAATTCGTGTTAGTGACCAGTCTAGATTTAATATGTAATAATAATAATAATAATAATAATAATAATAATAATAATAATAATAATGATGATGATGATGATGATGATGATGATGATGATGATGATGATGATGATGGTGATACATTTTCTACAGTTTAATAAGAGCGTTGACTTCTGTCAGTATCGACTAAATGTTTGATTTAGGAACAACAGAAATTCATTTTCATACGACAAACTCTTACCTTTACTCAAAATCATTATTACTGATTTTGTTATTATTAGTAGTAGCAGGAGTAGTTGTTGTTGTTGTAGCAGAAGAAGTAGTAGTAATAGTGGTAGCAGTATCAGTATTATTCATTTATTTATTTATTTATTTATTATTATTATTATTATTTTATTATTATTGTTTTTTTAATTTTTTTTAATATTAATAATTTATTTATTTATTTTATTTTATTTTTTTGTGCCGTTATTATTTTTTTTTTCCGTTAACAATTATTATTATTATTATTATTATTATTATTATTATTTTGTTTTTTTTATTTTTTTTAATATTAATAATTTATTTATTTATTTATTTATTTATTTATTTTTTTTTTTTTTGTGCCGTTATTATTTTTTTTTTTCCGTTAACAATCAACAATAGCTTAACAAATTTACACGTCGCGAACATTTACTAAAAGGTGCATTACAAATTAGAAAATAAAAAGAACAAGTGTGTCAGTGTTTATTCGGTTTACAGAAAACAGAAATAACAATTATTACTCAGTGGCATAATTTGTTGGGTTCAGGAAGCTATGGACAGACTAACAGATGAATCTGATATGGAACAGATGCTTTGAGTGAAATATCTGTGACAGAGGAAGAAGCGGTTACCATGTTCCTGTTCACAATTAAATCAAGATTACGTTTGGCACACGCCATGTTGGACAAACCTGAAATTACCACAGAGAGAAATAACAAAGTGTCCTGTGTCTCGTCGTCATACTCAGTGGTTCTGCTCTGCCTTCAATTTCACATTAACTTTTCTTTCATTTCTTTTTTAACTAAACGAAGAAAAAAATGAATAACATGGTGTGAAGGAAGTTAAATTTGGAATCGTTCAAGTGTTGAATTTCAGGTAGTTTTTGTGTTCCTTGCCCAGGGCACAAATCATTTTAGCATGACACAACAACACTGTGTTATGTGACCAGTTATTACAGACATTTTTTACTTTTATCATCTGTTTCTGATGGAATGTAATACACAAACTGTAAATAAAAATTAGAGTAACCTTACTCTTTTAACACCCTGGAATAAAATAGCCATTAATCCTTAAATTGATTTTAAATAAAATCATCCAACTGCCTAAGGGAATCGACAGTAATAAATTAAATTACATTTCAAAGTTTTTTGCGCATGACAGTTTCATGCAGTGTAAAATTTTCGCTGTATGAGTTTTATATATATATTGTCATCATTATTATTTTATATCTTATCACAATTATATTGCGTTAAAAAAAGTTTCTTGTCACTCTTCTAGAAATAAATATAATATAGTATAGTACAGTACAGTACAGTACAATACAGTACAGTACAGTACAGTACAGTACAGTACAGTACAGTACAGTACAGTACAGTACAGTACAGTACAGTACAGTACAGTATAGTATAATATAATATAATATAATATAATATTAAATTATATTAAAATAAAAAATAAAAAACAATAATAAAAAAAATAATGAATTCACAGGAATTAAATAATAGGAAAGAATGACATTAGGAAAAACAGCTCAAGAAAAAAAGCCAGGCACAATGAATAAAAATAAAAAATAAAAAATAAACTGAATTTTTTAAACCTGAAATAGTACGTTGATCTGATCTATATGATCAAATTTATACAAATCTTTACAACTGCTCATAATATTTTGTTTCAATAAATATATCTTATTCTCAACTAATTTTCAACCAGAAGTTGATTACTATATCTCTTTATATATTAAACTGTTCGTATTTTTATCATATATATCAGCTATATTGGTCAGTAAAAATATATTTATTTGTTAATTTTCTTATAATCAGCCAGATATATTAGTCATTATAATTTATTTATTTGTTTATTTTTTTGTTTTTTATTTTTGTTTTTCTGTTTGTTTGATCTTTATTGGAAATTTTTGGTTCATTACATTTTTGATGTCAGTTACTAAAAAATATATATTTGTTAATTTTATCATAATCAGATGTTTGTAGCATTAACGTATTTATAATGTTCTTGTAAGCAGATCGCTTGGTTAGTATCCAATACACCTGTCAATGTTCTCACAATGTTCACTTGATCATTTAAAAGTATTTATTTATTCACATTTGCATTGTTTGGTATTTCAAAAAAATGTGACATTGTTATGAGAAGTTTAGAGGTTTTTGTGTTGACGACTGAAAAAGCTGATGTTGTTGTAAGCCCGTTGCTAGTGTTGCGCCGTCCCTTTTGAGAAAGTAAAGTTTTCAAATCACCCACTGCTCCCTCGCCGGAATCTCACAAACGTTTTATAACGAAACACAGTGCAAGATACATAATTTTATATATATACAGAGATAGACACAAAGACAATTATTAAAATGTTCTGTGTCATCACTATCGCTGCTCCTACTTCTACTACTTTTATTTCTTCCACAACAGCTGTAATAATAATAATACTAATAAGAAGAAGAAGAAGAAGAAGAAGAAAAAAAACAACAACGACAATAATGAAATCAGTAATTGTTGGTTTATTTGAAACGAGAACGAATCGAACTGTATTTAATAAAATAGATGATCATTTCAACATACTTTAGCAAAATATATATTTTTTTAAATCGATATGGCGAACATTAATTCACTATTGTGAGTTATCAGTGCACCATAAACCAAATCAGCTTGTTGGCAGAGTGTTTCTGACAAAACACGATCACTGATTAAACAAATAAATTTTCATAGGTGCAAATTTCTCTTGGGGAAACAAACTTTGCTGTAGGACAAGTAGCCTGACTCCAGCTTTTATTGCCTTCTTGTGCTTGCCAACTTCTTTACAAAGACTTTTAATGAAATCTCAGCAAATATAGCACCCGAGGTGCTCGAAAACATGCAGGATGTAGCAAGTTCAATAAATCGCCGTCGAAGTGGAATTGCACGTTAATAAAATTTACGACGTCTACAACGTTCTCACAAAATGTCGTAATTCGTGATAGTGGCCCGTCTAGAGAGCTATCACGCCCTTGAGTTAATATGTCATAACAACAACAATAATAATAATAATAATCTTGATTATGACGATGCATTTTCTTTTGTTTAATAAAGTGTCTACTAAATTTTTAATTTGCTAATCACAGAACTTCATTAATAATAATAATAATACTAATAATAATAATGCAGACAATGATGACGATCATAATAAGGGGTGGAAAAGTGGTGTTACAATAATAACAGTGAAAACCGGTATTATTAGTAATAGAAGTATTAGTATTATATAGTAGTAACAGCTGAACGATTAGAAATATCAAAAATAGTTTCCAGTTGTAGCAGTAAAAGCAGTAATCATTGTTGTAGTATTAGTAACAGTGGTTGGTGTTACAGTAAAAGCAGTAATCGTTGTTGTAGTACTTGTTGCTGTTACAGTAAAAGCAGTAATCGTTGTTGTAGTACTTGTTGCTGTTACAGTAAAAGCAGTAATCGTTGTTGTAGTACTTGTTGCTGTTACAGTAAAAGCAGTAATCGTTGTTGTAGTACTTGTGGTTGCTGTTACAGTAAAAGCAGTAATCGTTGTTGTAGTACTTGTTGCTGTTACAGTAAAAGCAGTAATCGTTGTTGTAGTACTTGTGGTTGGTGTTACAGTAAAAGCAGTAATCGTTGTTGTAGTACTTGTGGTTGGTGTTACAGTAAAAATAACATTATTTGTTAATTTGTTCAGTATTTTATCTTTTTGCTTTATGTTATTTTAAATGTTCTTGTTTTTAAAATAAACCCTGAATTCAGTTATTAGAAGGAATGAATTATTTAACTGGGACAAAATTCAGTAAAAATTACAATAATCCCGTTATTTATTTGTTCTATTCTATTATTTCTTTTTCTAGAAAATAGGGATACAATATTTTAATTGAGTACTTGTATGATAGTGATTCAGTAATAAGGAAATCTCGTTTGTTTTTAAAATAACTGATTTCTACCACACTGAAATCCTCGCCTCTTTTCTGAAAACCTGTTAATGTAGTTGTTTTATTATTGGTAATGCGTCCACTGCTATTACTATTACTAGTGCTACTGGTACTATTGCTAGTGCTACTGGTACTATTACTAGTACTACTAGTATCATTACTATAACAATACCATTTATTACCACCATTACTACTTCTGTCATAACTACAGATATTACCTACTAGCTATATTACTATTGCTACACTACTGTTACTACTGTGTACCTGTTTTAATAACTAATAATGTTGCTGTTACTGCTACACCACTACTACAGCTACTATTATACAACAAAGTAGTGCTGTATTTCGATTAATACGAAAGAAACATGATCATTCACGAAATGACGTTATAGTTTGTCACTGAGGTAGTTTCGTCTTTTTGAGACAAACAGCGCTGCACGAGGTGGATCGCCGCGTAAGGTTTTGTAGTGACTGGCCAGGAATTTACAACTTGCCACTTTTTTGTGGGAACATCTGAAGTGAAGTATATTGTACAGTTTGATTAACGGTAAGACAATTTCGTATTATGTAAAGCTTGTTTATTGTTTTGTGTATATCAATGAACGCAAGCGGCAAAAACGTCACTATCATTAATGCGGCCATTAAGCCTCGACAAAACATGTTTTATGTCCACGCTCCCGTATTGCGATAAATCCGCCACAAATTGTTATCATATCATAAAAGGTCATTTCTTCCACTGTAAAATCTTTACGAATAGTGAAAAGTGCATTACTTTTTAAATTTATTCGTAACTAAAATTATAACTCTTTAGACTTTAAATTAAAGTTTAATCACAAAATATTAAAATATGGCTTATTTTACTAATAATTATGGTATCATTTGCAAATAACAGGTTTGCGAGATTTGAGAAGGAAAAAAAAGAAAGATTTTAGTATCAGAGTAAATCGATAATAATAATAATAATAATAATAATAATAATAATAAAAAAGCGGATATAGCTACACATTACATCATTAAGACAATCTTGTTTTCCAGTCGCGTGACCTTTGTGACACAGAATATAGTGTAACAAAAGAAAACATTTATAGTACAACAAAAGAAAACATTGTTTAACATTAATTCTGCAAGCCCGCATTGCTCCAGATTCGACTTTAAAAAAACTTTTAAAAGATTTTTCAGTATCTCATCTCCAGAAAATATCGCTTTAGTAACGTCCGAAGACCGGCTAAGTTGATTACTGAATAATTCTGATGATCGGTGGACGCCTCAAAGCAGCAGGATAAAGTTTATTCACATTTCTCAGTGTGGAAAATTCCTAACCGCCGAAGCGCAAACAGCCAATTGCAAATCATTTGCTGATCACGTGAGTTTTCATTCTTTAAATTTTTTAATTCATTCTTTAAACTTTTTAATATTTTTAAAAAATTTGTTTTTAATGAATTTTATTTATTTATTTATTTACTTATTATTATTATTATTATTATTATTATTATTATTATTATTATTATTATTGGAAGTAAAACATTCAGCTAAATTAAATACGTTTCGTAGTTCTTCATATTTACAATTACTGTTACAGTTATTGCAATTTCTTCTGTTACGACTACTACAGTAGGCCATTACACAGAAAGTTATAAGCGGGGCTGCGTAATCGACGGCCCAAAGGGTCGGTGTTGCTACGGCATGCCACACTCGAAATGTTTTGTGTTTTTGTGGGGGGGAGTTTGTCTTTTATATATGTGTGTGTGTGTGTGTCTAGAATACTGTAGATGCAGTTTCCTGCATTCTGGGAAGAACTGGCTATGAAGACTTTGGAGGGTGCGTACGCACACCACGCATGAACATTTAGCGTACGTGCCTGTACTACTACTACTATTGCAGCCACTACTACTAATAAAGTAACCATATTACTAAATCAAGTACTAAACACGTTTAAGTTATAATAGCTGATAGGTTTCATTGTTAACTGTAGGTTTTACTATAGTTTTAAGTAATTCTGTAAATGTATATAAGTTTAATGATAATTTGTTAGTTAATTACTGTTTATGATTAGTTAATTACGGTGTAGCTTTAAGTCTATACTGTTTAGGTTTAGCTATATAAATTTTTACTTTTCAGATTTAATTGATAAATATACATATTTTAACTAGTTATTATATAAGTTTAAATGAGAACACTACAAGTTTTACTGATAATTGAACAAGTTTTACTGAAAACTTAACAGGCTTAAGTGACTATTAAAAATATATAAAATTCCACAAAGTTCCTGTCGGAAGCGATTCATCATAAAACTATATTTGTAAATTCTAGAATTGAGAAAAGTGAAATGTTGCTTCTCTTCCTACCCTCGAGAAGGATTAGCATGGATTAGTGAAGATTATCAGCCGTGCGACGCTCGTGTTCATGTTGTGGTATGTTAGTTGGCGTTAATACAAATACTTCCTCACTGAACTGAAGAGCGCAGAAAGAATTCGCGTTTGTTTGAAAATCAATTTTTTCTCCGTGACATTTCGTGTTGTTTGAAGACGTCAGGCAAGTTTAATAACTTTGCTCTAGCCATTGTTTACAACTGACACATGTAACACTGCTGTATAACGAGGTAATTAGAGCCGAACCTTACTCCGGTAATTACTTTGCAAAACACGGTTCACTGAAATTGTGCATTTTGTTTACATACCTTGAAAGACATACTTAGAAAATAATAACATTACAACATTATGTCTATTTACAGATAGAAAGTGGACAATATTTACGTATATCGGAATGTTTATAGTACCAAGTCTCTATTTACATGAGTGTTTGCACCTTCTATAATTAAAAAGAAACTATGGTCGATATTATTTCAAGACTTAATTTTCCAGTTGCTTTTATGAAAGATATGTTTCTATATCTACCTCTACCTTTAGATGAAAACAAAACAGCAGTAACAAAAAAACTAAATAAAGACTTTAAAAAGTGACAAATGTTAAATGATGTTCACATATGGCATTTAAGCACACGAGAGAGAGAGAAAAACAAAAAATGTTACAAAAATCCTCAAAACAATCTCCCACTGACCTAAAATAATAAATAAAAAAAAAAAATAAAGTAATATGTAATAATAGTAGTAGTAGTAGTAGTAGTAGTAGTAGTAGTAGTAGTAGTAGTAGTAGTAGTAGTAGTAGTAGTAGTAGTAGTAGTAGTAGTAGTAGTAGTAGTAGTAGTAGTAGTAGTAGTAGTAGTAGTAGTAGTAGTAGTAGTAGTAGTAGTAGTAGTAATAATAATAATGCTATAATTAAAAAGTAGTATTAAAATAATAATAAATAATTAAAAATAATTAAAATAATAATAATAATCATCATCATCATAGAAACAAGGAGAATTGGAAACGTGGAAAGTAGAAAGTCTTGTTTATATATTTATATATTTATAATTTGAAAATTTATTTAAAAGTTGAATCACATGAGAAAAAAATCTGAGAATGATATAATCATCCTCTGAGCATATAGGTTTTCCCGCGATCGTATCCTCACATTCACAGTGAACACGCTAAATGTCCTTCAACAGTCTGATGATCTTTTCGTTGCCTGTTGTTTGGGAAAAGGTGTTAGTAAATCAAATTGTCTAGTTAATTAGCTAGTCAAAATACTACAGTACTTGTTTAAAATCCTGTTGAAAACACATTTGATAAATGGTCCTAAAACAGTAGTAAAAATGTGTGAATGACAAATGTTCACAAATGTTCTTTGTAACTTTACGTTCTAAAATATAAAATATTGCACAAATGATTTTCAAAGCCTATTCTTTACTGAAACACTAGTTTTCATACTTGCGTATACAATATACATGCACACATACAGTACATAAATATAAATACATCTGACACACCCACAGACTCACTCACACACATTTACTTCGACACGCCGAAAACTTTGAAGTTGTACGTTATTATAACTGAATCCTAGTTCATAAGTGCTAGTCAAAAATGTTTTTTTTTTTTTGTTGTTGTTGTTGTTTTAAACATGCAAGTTTATTTAAAACTAAAAAATTAATAATAGAAATATTTTTTTTTTTTTTTTTTTTTTTTCCATATCGTCTTCTATTAGACAAGGTTAAATGTTTCTGGTTTTCAGATACGTCACATAACAAACTAAGTTAAACGCGGGTCTACGTAATGATGCGTGTAAAAACAATAAATAAGAAGTTTGTTGTGTTTATCTCGTGTTAACACGTGTGTCTCAGCGCTAACGCTGTTTAGTATGTGCGCACTGACACGTCTCGTTTACTTCTCACCGCTTTGTACAACAGCGTGAGCAACAACAATAAACAATTTATTTTCAGTCATCGTCAGTGTTTATACTTTTTAATTATTATTTTATTAATAATCTTTTTAAATTATTATTATTATTATTTAATATTATTATAAAAACTTAATTCAAAAATTAAATCACTAATATACATTGCAATCTACAATTATTATTATTATTATTATTATTATTATAGGTTTTTTGTTGCTGTTGTTTTTGAGTTAAATAATGTAAAAATTTAATAATCTTTAATAACTAAAATAACGATAATTATATAATTTCCAGTCAACAAAAACAGGGGTTTTAGAAAACAAATATATATATATATATATATATATACATCTTCTTTCTTGTTGGTTAATTAACAATAGTGACTGTATTTGTTGAGTCTGGCTTGCACTGACGTGTATAACATTTAAACATGTCTGGATGTTCCTGTTATTTCTTCATCTCCTCCACTTTTTTCTATCAGTGCAAACATTTTATATTTTCTTCATTTGACTAATTGGCACAGTTTGTTTCTTTTCCCCAGTCTCGTTCATTTTATATTCTAAGCAACAGTACCGCCAACAAAGCAAGCCTGGTAAACCAAATCACATTTTATTTTCAAAATAAACAGAACACGGTCGGTAAAACCATATTGAGAACATTTCGACACAAAACGCGTACGCCATAAACAAGCCGGTATTTATAACGCACTGAAGGCATGGCGGTGTGTTGGCGTTTTTTCCCTCATGTACAACATGTCGGGTAGCAGCTATCATAAAATTTGTTCTGATCGTTTGACCACACAGCACTGTATATACAGATAATAAAGTGGTTGGTAAATAACAGTAATAGTAGTGTGAGAATCTCTCGGTTCTGTCTGTTGAGTTTCTAGAAAAGTAAGTTTTATATATCATTACTATAAAATTGTGTATAATTAATCTTTGAAATGAGTTATACCTTTATAGAAAAACAAAGAAAATAATTAATTTAAATATTTTATAACAGGGTTCGGTTATATTTGTCGTTTATTGTGTGTGTATGTTTCTTTGATATTTTATATTCACTGTATTTTATTCAATAACTTTAACATTCATTCAGTAATTGTTTTGTCGATCTTTTTCTTCTTTCTCTTCTTCTTCTTCTTCTTCTTCTTCTTCTTGTTTTTATTGTTGCTGTTGTTTTTTTTATTATATTTTTATGACGATGACGATGATAGAGCGAAAAACATTATTTGAAAATAATAACAATAACAATAATATTAACCGTAGCAATAACAATAACAATGATAATGATAATGATAATAATAATTACAAAATAAAGAAAGAAAATAATATTTAAAAATATATCTCGAGTACCTTATTCAGTTTTCTCGCGAAAAACAAAATCACGCATTTTGCATGATTGTTTGTATTGAAAAATACATTCCTTTTTATTTTATGATGGTAGTTCATGCTTCAAATAAATTAATATATAAAGTGGTGTTCGGAGCGGTGAAATAAATATTAAATGTTTGTCTGTATTAAAAAATAACAGTAAAGTCCAGTTTGATGTTTAATATTAACAATACCGCAAAGGAACTTTTATGTTAATTATTACTTATTCAGTTTGTTTTCAAAGTACTCGTTAAGTGTGATGAATACTAGTGGGAAATTAATTTGATAATGGACATCAGCGTATTTATAGAATATTTATATTTGTGTTTGTATGCTTATGAGTGAAGGTATGTGTGTGTGTGTGTGTGTGTGTGTGTGTGTGTGTGTGAGAGAGAGAGAGAGAGAGAGAGAGAGAGAGAGAGAGAGAGAGAGAGAGAGAGAGAGAGAGAGTTGAAAATAATATAATGTGATTGTTCGTCAGAGCTGTGTTTTAGTTTGAAAATATTTGAGGAAGATCGTTTCGTAGTTGAAATTAATTTCTTTTAGTATGATTAAAATATGGCAGTTATTAAATAATAGAATGGATTCACCAGTATTTACAGTAATGAAATAATCAGTTGAAAATTTTGAGTTTGAAAGGAATTGTTAATGAAAATTTCTGTAAGTCTGTGATTGAAATATCTCATCAAACACTTACTTTTATCAGATACATGCGTTTTGAACCAACCAGCTACGTATTTCTTCAAGATATACGATTCGTATTAGAACTGACAAAATGGATAATAAGATGAAACAATACATCTTGTAATACATTTGAATGTTACCTTTTAGATTGTGTCTCCGTATTTCGTCATAATATCATTTCTGACATAACTTCACTTCCTGCAGTTCTAAAAGACGTTTAGAGAAATACATTAGTCTTTTGAAATGTTTGATTACAATTACATCAAAATCTCTGTCAAAGTGTGAAAGACAAAGACGTGAAGAGAAAAAGAAAACATCAATTTCTGTATTGTTCAAATGAGTGTCTCAGTAATGATAACTGTTGTGAAATAGATGTGAAAGCTGTAAAACGTGGTGACAGTGAAGACGACGTGTATGTTTTAAAATAGACTGGCGTGTTATCAACACAGAACAGACAACTTTTTTCACAGTTTGTTCTGACACCTTTTGTGTTTAAAACTGACAAAAATCTAATACACGTAAAGTGATTCTTTTACTGCGCTGTCCGACCCTGAAAGTACACATTGTGCAAATGTTCAAATTAAGAGAAAATACTGTTGTTTAACTAGTAATCAGTTTTTTCAAAGCATTCCACTTGCGGAAACATCAGTATACAGAGTACACTGGTTTCCAGTTTGAAAATTATTTGGAATTTGTCGCCTGACAAACTATGTTTAGCTATCTTTGCATTACTGGATCACTGTCTCCAGCAGACTTGAACAGCTGCTGTCTTTAAATGTTTTATTTAATTATTTTCACTCAAAACATTAATTTACATTAACATTTTGTTATTGGAACATTTTTAATATAAATATTTAGAAGTTGTGAGTTGTTTTCGATACATCTTTATTAAATAATGCATACTTATTTTTTTCGTTAACTTCATATTAAAAGTTAACTGATATTCGCAGTAAAACTTCACAGAAAATCATCTGCCGGAAAGCACACAAGCGCTGACGTTTTATAACCCGCTTTCGGCGCCTTGGTCGGGTGTTATCAGGGTGGTTTTATGGCTGGTCGAGGCCACTCGGCGAGCTCATAGACGCTGATTTATGGAGGAGACTGTCGTTAACGACTTGTCGCTTGTTACTGTGTTGTCTGGAGACTGGTGTTTCTGCACGCTGGTGTGAAAACACACCCAGTGTGAGAGTGACAGACAACAGTTTTATTTAGCATCTCTCTTCCTCGGGTCTGTACTCGCTGCTGACTTCGTTACAGCTCACTGTTCACATCATCTACAACTCACTGCTCACATCATGTATAACTCACTTCATTTAATAACTCTCTGCTCACTTCATCTGTAAATTACTAGTCACGTCTTCCATAACTCATCTGCACTCACTGTTCACATCATCTACAACTGACAGCTCACTTCATATATAACTCACTTCACGTCATATAACCCACTACTCACTTCATCTACAACTGACAGCTCACTTCATATATAACTCACTTCACATGTCATATATAACTCACTACTCACTTCATCTACAATTGACTGCTCACTTCATATATAACTCACTTCACGTCATATAACCCACTACTCACTTCATCTACAATTGACTGCTCACTTCATATATAACTCACTGTTTACTTCATCTACAACTTACTGTTCTCTTCATCTAGAATTCACTTCTCTTCATCTATAACTCACTGTTTACTTCATCTACAACTCGCTGTTCTCTTCATCTAGAATTCACTTCTCTTCATCTATAACTCACTGTTTACTTCATCTACAACTCGCTGTTCTCTTCATCTAGAATTCACTTCTCTTCATCTATAACTCACTGTTTACTTCATCTAGAATTCACTTCTCTTCATCTATAACTCACTGTTTACTTCATCTAGAATTCACTTCTCTTCATCTACAACTCGCTGTTCTCTTCATCTAGAATTCACTTCTCTTCATCTAGAATTCACTTCTCTTCATTTTGAACTCACTGTCTACATCATCTGCGACTTACTGTTCACTTCGTCTACAACTCACTGTTTACTTCATCTACAACTTACTACTTACTTCATCTACAGCTCACTGTTTAACGTCATATATTATGGAGATGTATAGCAGCTTCTTAGGTGTGTTAGAGACAATAAAAACAAAAATGTTATAGAGAAACATTAATTATCTTTTTCTTTCTTTTTTGCTCTTTTTATTGTATCACCACACAGCATGCAGTATAAAACGTAGTACAACTAATACATGCTAATGCAATAAAATTCATGTCTCCAAATTATCAGTAGGAACTAAAACACATTTCTCGTAAATATTAAGAATATGGTAAGAAACATATAAGATATATAATGGTAAAAATAAAACAGAAAAATGAATAAAATCTTTGCATATTTTTACATTTTCTATTCCTAAAGAGTTATGATATTTTTAATTTTATACAAATAATTTTGTCCAAATATTCAATTTTCGTCAAAATTAATTGTTCCCTTATTTATCTATATTATAAAACATGTTCAGAACATTTTAGAATCCAGGTAAAGTTTGTTTTTGGTATTTGCCTTTTGATTTATATATGTACTGCTTGGAAATATTAAATTGATTATATAATCTTTTTTTAGAATAATTTGGGTTGACTAAAATAATTATAATTTGTTTGTGCATTTATTTGAAGTCTCACTTCTGTTCTCAAAAATATCAGTTTGTACTAGTGTTCCAGAAGTCTGAACATGTTTACATAACCAAAAAATTTGCATTTATCAGATGTCAAAATTCACATTTATCTTAATATTTTATACCATATAAAACCAAATGCTTATTTCTTATGATAAGTAACAAGATCTTTTACTGAAAATATCAAGGCCCTATGGTTGTAGTTAGCTTGAAGGGAGGAAGATTATATACTTTTTCACCATTTATCACAAGAACTTATCAAAAAAATTATGAACATCAGTTATCTTACGCTGTACTTTTTTTTCTAATTTTATTTAAATATCATGTCTTTTTTAAATTGTAAAAAACAAAAAGTGTAAAAGAAACATACCTTTTCTACAAATATAGTGTAATATAAGTAGTGGTAGTACTGAGTTTATATTTCTGGGTATATTTGTTCAAAAAGTAACTCAATGACTAAGAAGCTGATGGATACAAAGTATGCGAAAATTTCCGGCACACCTTAGAAACATTGTTATCTCATTTGTCAGCTGACTTTAAAAACGTCTGCTGTAGTATACACGATGAATAATATTAAATAAATATACACAGCTCAGTGGTGTGACGAAGCAAAGAAATATTTATTATTATTATTATTATTATTATTAATTTTATCATTATTATTATTATTTTTATTATTATTATTATTAATTTTATCATTATTATTATTATTTTTATTATTATTATTATTAATTTTATCATTATTATTATTATTATTATTATCATTATCATTATTATTATTATTATTATTATTATTATTATTATTATTATTATTATTATTATTATTATTATTATTATTTTTTTTTTTTTTTTTTTTCTTATTTTTTACCGTATAGTCACAACAGTAGAATGATTCATCAACTTGTTGAAAATATAATTAATTTAAATAATTAGCTACAGTGTTGACGAGTTCAATGTTACATTTTTAATTCGATTGTTTATTTATTACTTTTGCTGTTGATGGAAAAAATGCTCGCATTAAAAAAGATAATAATAAATAAATTTTAGAAACTCAACAAAGTCCATTGGTAAAATTATGTGGAAATAAAAATTAATTTGACATACCTCATCGTATTATATCAAACTTATATAATATTTTGTTTAGCAATAGTAATACTGAGAGAAGAAACTCGTTATTCCGTGTAGCATTTTTACTTCTTTCTTTCTTATTTTCTTATTTTAACTATATGCATTCATCAAAGTGACAGTTATGGAAATTATATAATATAGACATAAGTGTATTATTACTGTTCCATGTTTAGACGCGTTTTTTTATTTTTACCCTCATCGCTACAGTTCGTACGTATTCGTGAATATTCGTAAACAATGGTAATAATTTCATATATAGAAAGTCGTGGGTGGTTGTAAGTTGTGTGCGAAGCTGCTAGAGTAATAATCAATTATCATTGTCACTCTAATGAGCGCGCGAAGTATTTGTAACAGAGAATTTACTAAAATAAGACTTAGAGAAAGCTGACACGTAGCTGCTAATCTGCCTGTCACCTTTGTTCTACTCACAAAGGAAATAGTTAAGTACATATCGCGCACGTCTTTCTGTGATTTGCTTCTTTTAAAGTTGACACATACTAGGAGTGTGTGTGTGTGTGTGTGTGTGTGTGTGTGTGTGTGTGTGTGTGTGTGTGTGTGTGTGTGTGTGTGTGTGTGTAACTTCGTAATAACAAGTAAATATGTACTTTTTTACTGATAAGTTTGAAACCAAAATTGAATAAATGAACTGATTTAATCAGTGGTTTAATACTTTCAGATTACTAATTGTGTCTACTGCTAGCGGCAATCTAAACAAGACCAATTTATCAGATTTTATTACAAAGCAGAACAGTCTTGATTTTAAGTTTGATAAACAAATTAAGAAACAGTTATAAAAATTTATATCAGACACTTAATACACGTTATTATTTGTTTTCAACTTATCGAGTATTTGATTTTTTAAAATATGACTTTATTAATACCGACATAAAGTTTATACTGCGGCTCTATGATGTAATAAAGTTGCAGAATAACTCAGAACAACTTTTATTTAATACGTTCTAATTTTTTTGGATGTCTGGATTTTCTGTACGTAGATGAATATAGTCTATCAGCTCATTGAACGAGGCCTGGTACTAATGGAACCTTGATCTAGCGATAAACACAAAAATCTGTCTTATGTACCTCTTTAAAATGTTCAGTATCAATATTTTCAGTTCTGTCATCAAGGGTAATCTCTAGGCTTTGTAGCAAAAACCCACGCTGCCGCCTTTAAAGTGCCACCATTGAAATTCTTTCAAATATAAGGCGCACATTTATAAGCCATTACGACTGATTTATCGTTTGTAGATTTATCCAGTTAGACGGTTGCGACTTACACTAATACGTCTGATCAGGCCAGACTAATGTGTTTTCATCTATGAGATTGTCCTCACAAAGGCTTGATCGAGCTCCTAATTCCTCTAATTCCCTACCAATAGATTGTCTTGCCTGGCTGTGTTTGCATAGAAGGCTATTTGTCACGATTTTAAAACAAACTAATTTGATGTGCTCTCCAGACTCGAATCCTGTTATATAAACTCTATGTATTCAAACGATGCCGAATACCGACACAACACAGGAAACTTGTAGACATTTGACTTCTTTGTTTTATTTCATTTTTTGCATTTTCACACAAAGTTCCCGTATTTATTTAACACCAGCTACCTTTCTTCACCTTTAATATCACATTTAAATTTAAATATGTCATTCTTTATAACCTTTTCGTTTTCAGCTACAACAACAACATCAACAACAACGACAACAATAATAATAACAGAACGAAGAAACAAATGAACAACTAAGTAAAAAAAAATAATAAAAAAAAAAAAATATATAGCAAACAGACAAACCCCTAAACAGACAAACCTAAAAAGAAACTTCATTAAAGGTGTATTATTTTTAGAAGCGATTTCAAAGTTAAAAAATGTATTATAATGGGCGTGTTATTGCATATTGAGTTCTGTGACCCTGGGGCTGGCTGGGAAACAAATATTGATTGTATGGGTTATGAGTGTTCAAGTAGTCCAGTGTTCGCCACGTCGCCTCCAACCGCGTCTCAAGTGGTCGCACACGACAGCATAGTTCACTTTTAACTGCTCCTCGTCAAACAGTGCACTGCCAGTAGGTATACGACTGTTATATTACTTGTTGTGTATCAGACTTGTTCATTAATATCCTCTACTTTCAACATGTAACCTTTATAACAGACTCTCATCTCTTTCAGAGCACATTTATCTTAGCTCTTCATTATTCAGTTTATTAATAGATTCCCAGTATTTTACTACATCATGTATTTTCATTTAAAGTAGAATGTACAACTTTATTTTATTATTTTTTAATTAAACAGTTTTCATTTATAAATAGAAGAATCACAGACACAAACGCACGCATATACATACACATACCATTCACAACAATAATGTTCGAAATGCCGATTTACATAAAAGTTATTGAAAATAAAACGTATATTTAATACATTTAATAAATTATCCCTTTCGATATTTATCAACTTTGTAAATATTACTTTACTTTAAAAATGTGAACAGATAACAAAATGTTGTCTTTTTAAACGTTTTTTCTTTTGAATATGTTTTTGCTGCACCGTCGCTAGACCTCCTAAGACATACCACTTAATTAACAACATTCAGCAGCAGAATACAGCTGTTTATACACATCAGTTTGTAAATACTTGTTTAATATCTGGAGAAAATAAAGTAATTTATTAATTAATCAAATTAACCGTTCAATACACATTAACAAATCAGGATTTCCATACCTTGACGAAAAAAAAAGAGAAAAAAACGGAGAAAGTTTTATCCAGTTAGACGGTTGCAACTTACACTAATACCTCTGATCAGGTCGGCCTAATGTGTTGTCATCTGTCAGACTGTCCTCATAAAGGTTTGATCGAGCTTACTGATACAGACGATGATGATGATGTTGATGATAATTATTATTATTATTGGTAGTAGTAGTAGTAGTAGTAGTAGTAGTAGTAGTAGTAGTAGTAGTAGTAGTAGTAGTAGTAGTAGTAGTAGTAGTAGTTTCAGTTTTATCTGACTCATGGTAAATAATTAGTAACAACTATTACAAGATATGTTTTCCATGGCAAGGTGTTAAAAACAACAACAAAAAAAACCCCCCACTTTTCTATTAACAGATACACTAATTTATTCCTTTTTAATATATCATTACAAAATGAATTTTAATGCACTAAACAAAAATCATTTATTATTATCATCAAAAGTAATGTTGTTTTTATTGGTGCTGTCGTCGCCGTCGTAATTTCTTTTGTAATGTTTTCTGTTATACCTGTTTATTCTTTAATCAAGTAAAATATGATACTTAATGTTGCCTTTTATCTCCAGATCACTGTGAGATGGGACGCGGCCCGACCCCCGCTCTGCTCGCCCGGGGCTGTGGCTTGCAATGAGCATGCATGAGAGAGACACGAGGCTTTTCAAAATGACTGCCTTGAAGTACAATTACACCTATGATATTGGGGATCACTTTAATGGAATAAGTTTGCCAAACCAAATAAAACGGAGTCCTCCAATCAGATAACTGAAACAAGTGATTGACAGCTGTTTTCTTCTCTCTGAGCCTCTCGACAAACTTAGATAGCCAGTGATTGACACATCGGATTATCACCAAGCAGGCAGCATTGGGCTTTATGACGTCATTTTCTGAGGTGACTTCTACACTGTAACGTGACAAATATCGGATTCAGTGACAAACGGACACGGAGTTGATTTTAAGGACTTTCTACTTTTTTTTTTTTTTTTTTTTTTTTTTTTTTTTCCTCTCCATCAGCCCAAATGATCTTCAATGTAGATATAAATATATACATTCTGGAAAATGCGCCTTTAAGAAAATGGAAATGTACGTGGAGGAGTGATTTTTTAACATAGTCATTACCATTTGAAGATATTTATGTATTTCAAAGGTTTCTTCATACCTTGTAAATTATTACTAGGTGGTGTGTTTAAAGTACGCAAGACGCGTGTCTCCAGGGAAACCTAATCCGGAGAGTCGTAACATGCCGAGCCTAGTAGCCCTGAAGTCAGTAGAAGCAGTGGTGATAAGTTTATTACTTCTTACCAGTTTATCCCTACAATGTGGACCAGGCAGGGGCTCAGGGCGCCGCCGGAGACCGCGAAAATTAACCCCTTTAGTTTTCAAACAACGTGTTCCAAATGTATCGGAAAATACTATAGGCGCCAGTGGTTTACCTGATACCCCCATCAGAAGAAACGATCCCAAATTTAAAACGCTCGTTGTTAACAGGAATCCAGACATTTATTTTAAAGACGAAGAGGGGACAGGGGCTGATCGAATAATGTCACAGGTAAATTCAGTATTTTATTTTATTTTAAGTAATTTTATTTAATTTTTCATTTCTGAATTTTGTAATTCTTTTCTCTCTCTCTCTCTCTCTCTTTGTTATTTATTTCTTTATTTCCATATTTTAAAAAAATTATTATTTAAATAATAATAATAATAACAGCAACAACAAGAGCAACAATATTAAAATTATTATTATTATTATTATTATTACTATTATCATCATCATCATCATCAATATTATTATTATTACATTTTTTGTTTTGTTGTTGCTGTGATGGTTGTATTATTGCTATTGTTGCTATTATTGTTTTTTCGCTTCTGCTAAACTTTAATTAATTTAAGAGAAGGAACAATTAAAAGTTAAGGGTTGGGTTTCAAAAACGTTGTGACGGCTTTTGCTGCGTGTTGAAACATTTTTACAGCTCCAGATTTTATTAAATAACTTCTTGTTAATATTGTCTGAAATGAAAACAAATAAAATTTTCAGTGAATTTCTTACAACTATTACTGTAAAGCTAAAGGTTTGAAAGGACTGCGAAATTTATCTTGTGGTTAACACTAATTTATTTATTTATTTTTATTTCATTTTATTTATCTTGTAACTATCAGCGATGTTAACCATATTTTTGAGATACCAATTTCAGTTATACATCATTCTTACACAGTGTTAAAAATACTATCGTTGTAGTATATTTAAATACAGCTTTAAAATACTCTTCTTCTAGTGAAATACTTATCTTAATTAAACATTTTGAGTACTGTCTTTATATTGCACTGATTGAAATATATCTAAAATAAAACTTTAAAAGTATTAGGTGATAATTATAACATGGACTATAATTATATTAATTATTAACAATTTCAGAACGTTTAGTTTCGAATACCATATGTACATGAATGTTACAAACAATTAAATTATTTATGTAAAATATTAAATGTTATTAATGATACCTAATTCATTCGAGGGTAAAAAATAAAATAAAAATAAAATAAAATAAAATAAAATAAAATAAAATAAAATAAAATAAAACAAACCACCAAGAAAGCAAACAAACAAACAAACAAACAAACAAATAAATAAATAAGTAACAAAAATACAAAAAAAAGGAGAAGAAAACAACAACATCTCCACTATTTAGAAGAAGTAAAATTGGAGGTTGTTTCGGGTTTAGAACAATCAAAACAAGACAACAGTCACAATGATGCAGAAGTGCTTGGCTTCTCGTGTCTTGTATATATTAGTAGAACTGAAATCAGCCTCTTATCAACTGATCACTGTTTTAAATCGGTTAAAAATTCCCAAATTTTATAATTATAATTATCCACTTTGATGAATTTTATTGTTAATAAAATTCTCCCTTAAATAAAATACATTTAATTTCATTATTCAAATTTAACTGTATATATAAATTGCATATATCAAACAAGTCAAACACTATACTTGTTTTATAATAGAATGTTATTACATATCTTTATATCTACACCATGAAGTATGCTACATAGATTTTTTATTAAATGATTTATCTAGATAAAAAAAAAAAACCCAAAAACCATTATCACAGTAATAATATTTTGAATTTCAGGCATTTTAAATGTCACGTCACGCAATAAAGGAATCACAATATACAGTTATAAACATTGCCCTTGTTTCTATTTATTAGATGAGTTATCAGACTTGTATTTCAAAGCGTGTAATGATGATACTCTGATGTAGCTACTCGCAGCAGTCTGTGCTAATCCAGCTAAGTCATACATAGTCGTTGTCCGTCTGTAAGTAACGGTGTAAGAGATGTAGGGTACTTACACTTTTTATTTTAAATAATACCAGATATAAAGAACAGTCTTAAATTCTTGTCTATCAGATCATTTGCAGATGCTTTGCCAGAGATTTTGTCAGCTCAAAACAATTTCGCATGTATGTCTATATGTGCGTAAAGTTAGAAGAAAATTAGTTCGCTGTCAGAAATAGCTCAGACAAAATCTGCTGCAGTTAATGAATAACGAAAGAAATTTGAAAAGGTAAAATAAAAACGAAAAAAAAGAAACGAAACAAAACTAAAGTGGAAAAAAAAATATATATATATATATATATATATATATTTATATTAAACCGTTAAACTCTTTTCGTCAGTATGAACTAATTAATTTATTTTTTATTAATATGTAATAATAATAATAATAATAATAATAATAATAATAATAAAATATATTTTGGCTTTCATAATTTAAAATGATAAAATTATAAAATACAATATATTAAAAATAAATATTGTTGTTTATCTTATATTTACTATTCGCCTTATATTGTCAGGTGACAGAAAAAGAAAAAACAAACAAATTTGTTTTCCGTGAAAGAGTGACTGTCGTATTAATTGATTAGATTTATACATGTCAAGTAAATGTCATAATACTGAAAGTTATTAGAAGTCAGGTTAATGTTTTAATATTGAACCTAAAAGGTTTTCTGTCTTTGTATCTCAGAAAACCATCCACCTCCGAAAAACATTCACGAAGTTCTCTGTCACATATTATTGTACTTTAATTATTTCTTTTTTTCTTTTTTTTTTTTTTTTTCAAAGTTTTCACCAGTCAGATTTTACATAATTATTGATTTCTTCTTGCTTTGTTAATACTTAACTGTGTTTTTAAACTTATTTATTTATTTATTTATTTATTTTACCTGTGGTAAATTTTGATTAGCTTTTGCTTGTACTTTTCTGGTATTATTATATTTCGAATATTATTTAGTAGTTCGTGTTCTTTTATTGTTGTTGTTGTTGTTGTTGATATTATTATTATTATTATTATTATTATTATTATTTGCTAGTAAATGTTAAAAATAATAATACTAATAAGAAGACGAACGACAGTAACAACTTCGACTGTAATAATAATAATAATAATAATAATAATAATAATAATAATAATAATAATAATAATAGTAATAGTAGTAACAGTGATTTATTTATTAATGGTTTGCGACTGAACATAGTAAGGACATTGCTTGTTGATAAAACATACTTGTGGAGAAATTTACTAAGTGTGTCCACGTGATTTGTCTATTGCTTTTAAGGGTTAGCTCTATTCACTGTGGGCTTAAATTTCACATCAAACTTAGAATTGTTTATGAAGAGCATAAATAACATTTGACAAAACACTTAACTGTAATATCTCACAACAACGTTGTAATCTATAGTCTGTGTACTTAATGACCTCTTTTAGATAACAGTTTCTCCCGTTGTTTCTTTTGTGTTTAAAAATTAATTCTCCGCGCACGCACCCACGCACACACACATAAAGACGCCAACACTTAAAAACAGACGTATGTCTCCTTGCACAAATGACACACACACACACACACACACACACACACACACACACACACACACACACTAAAGTTTGCTTAAAAATGAATACTGCTAATTTGTTTAATTTTAAGTTGACGACATAATGTTGTATTTGCAGTAAAACGAAAGTGGTTTATGTGCGATATAGAATATATTCTCTTTAGTGCTTTTCTTATTATACTAATTTGAAAACGTAATTGATCATTAGAGCATTTCCATTATAATACATGTTAAGTTTCATGATAGTATTGACACTAGAAATTTATTATTTCGTACTATTTATTTTCCTTTTACACCTTTGTCTGAGCTCTGTCGATTTTTGTAAAATGAAATGTTAAACTCGGATGCTCTTTCAATATTGGAAAGTGTATACACTCAGACTGTAGTATATATATTTGTTACTGTTGCTTCGTCGTAATTACAACTGACTCCGAACTGAATACTACTTTGAATTATGTAACAACTGGCAAACATTGCCCACTAATGCCAACAAAGATTACATCAAAGATTACATCATTACCATTCGATTCATTTTGAGCGGATTTCTTTGAATGGTTTCTTTCCATTGTAAAAAGCTTGTCAACTGACCATTGTTGCTGAGCCGACGTGTACATTTCAGTAATTAGTGGAAATATAAAAGAAAGTGTTGTTGCAAGCATTTGTGTATTTTTAGTTTCTTAATATAATTACTACTGATTCATTGAAATACGATGACGACGACGACTAACACCACCTAGAACAACAACAGCAGCAACAACATTAATAATAATAATATGCTGAATCGTATACAAATATTTTACTATATTAATTGGTAGTTTCATTGTATTCTGATCTAATTAGTAATATCTATTAATAATATATTTTAATAAGTTTAAAATCAGTGTTAACACTGGGAAATGAATTATTATTTCAAGTTTTGATAAATCTAACTATTAAAAAAGAATAAAGTCATCTTATTTCGAATTTTATAATGAGTGTTGCAGCCACTTTTCAGTTAATTATATCTAAATTAAAACAAAGATTCTTAGGATATTATTATTATTATTATTATTATTATTATTATTATTATTATTATTATTATTATTATTTTTGTCAAAGTAGATCAAAACTTTTGAACACTTTTTTTTTTGGTTCAGTTGAAACGTGAAATGTTTTGTCTTACATCGAGCCAAACACTCATTTAAAACACAGCGGTATTTACGCATGTGTGGCATGCAGTAACATAATGAAATTTCGTTTTGAATTGTCTGTATTCCTGTTCTGTTTCACGGTCTCCAATTATCCTTTCTAAAATAATCGGCATTTCTGTGCCTTCGTTTGAAGAGTTGTCAAGTTCCGGTTTTGTGACGTTAAACAAAGCTTGAGAGGTTTGAGTATTAACATTTTGTGACCTACTTTTTGAAGGGAACAAACAGAGTCAAATGATGGGGTATATCTTGTGAGAGAATGGTGTATGTACTCGCTTCTGAAGAATCAATTAACACGTTATTCTGTAAATGTCAGGAAAACGACGGCTTTTTTAATTGTTTACCGACGCCATCCACGAGTGGACACGTCGCAGAGCAATGATCCCTCGTTACAACGACGACATTCCCCAAATAAATAACTGCTTCGACCGTCTCCTAAAAACTGGAACTCTACAAATGATTAATTTCTAAAGATTAACCAATGTTGTATTTGGATATTTGTCAAAGTGATGTCTGTCAAAGCTCTTTTATTTAAAAGCAATTTATATGAGTTTTTTTTTTTTTTTTTAAATACCCCTTTTAAATCCATAAATATGTTCCTAGTTTATCTCATAGTAAGCATTTATGAAACAAATTAATTCCCATTTTGAAGATATTCCGTTGCACTGTAATTTTTCGTTGGATCAGAAATGCTTAGATATCAGTGTCAGAATACAGAAATGCAAGCTTTCTCTGAATGGCTGTACAAGTCTGTTTACTGTATAGTTCTGTGTTCCCCAGTCTTGTTCACTTCACTTTATAATATTTTGTGTAAACACACAACAATGCATTATCAGTGTGTGTCAATAGCCGTGTGTGCACATCTATATGTTTTAATTACCGAACCCTTCAAAGTGTGTACACGTCGCTATGTGTCGAAACAGTTTGACTTCCCCGTCACAAACATTCAGCTGTTATTAGAGTCGATTTTAGTCATTTGGATATATTATTGTTGTTGTTGTCATTAATATAGTCTGATTTGATGATATTTTTTGCTACTATGATTTGGGTTATGTTTCAACAAAACTGAAGAAGTAAATTAAAATACCTAGGTTTCCAAGTGACTGGCTCATTTCTAAACAAGCATCTTCAGTTGTTTAAAACAGTTGTGTAAGATAGTTGAACATGTCAAGGTAGCCAGTGAATGCTGGTATGTTTCTTTACATCATAGATTGAGTCGCTTTCCTTGACCCTTTTTACAGTCTATCAGATATCACAAGAGTAAAGTTTATCCGACAACGTCACCAAATACAGGCTTATATTCATAAATTGCATTGCTGTATTGGTGGTGTTGTCATTATTTTTGTTTTTATTGTTGTACTGATAATATTTTCTGAATTTGTTAATTTTCAATTCAGGATGTGTTTCTTTTCTTTATATATTAACACAGAGAGACATACTTAAGGCAATATATTTTGTGTTCATTATATTTATTTATAAACATTTAATTAACAATATATAATTATGGATGTGTGCATGAGAGAGAGAGAGAGAGAGAGAGAGAGAGAGAGAGAGAGAGAGAGAGAGAGAGAGAGAGAGAGAGAGAGAGAGAGAGAGAGAGAGAGAGAGAGAGATCGGATGTGATGTCATAGTTGACCCCTGACCTGGGCTGAAGTCATCTAGTGGTATGCTTGTCCATATAGCTAGGTGTGAGTCTCCTTCTTGAATAGTAAGTAGCGGCTTACTGTATTGTAGCAAAGAAAACAATTTTCCTTCATAAATAGTTAAAGATATATTCACCACTTTGATGTCTTGTATCCGGCGCCTTAAATGTAATTTCAGGACTGATCTGCATACACATTTAGTGTTATTTTGTCCACTCAGAGTCTTAATGTGTACAATATATGTTCTTGTGTTTTTGTTCTCTCACATTGGCAGGTACTGTTAGGCGGATTACACACACAATGTGTCTGACCATAAGTCCTGTTATTTCTGTGACACTTAAACCATATAGAGTATTTAAATGAAATTTGTCAGAAGGGCGACATTCGGAAAATTTTCACTTTAACGGGTTATTGTTGTTCCTGAATTGTAAGACTTTGCTGAGAAATCTGGTGACATTAAAAAACGTTTCGGTAGATTATGACTTGCGTAACTGATCGTGTATCAGAAATAGATGTAAGCAAAAAGAAGAAAAGAACACAAAGAGACACATTTTACCTGTGGGTTATTTATTCCTTTGACAAAGTGGCCTCAAAGGCGTTCTGAAGGATCATCTCTCTCTCTCTTTGTATCTCTCCCTCTCTCTAACAATTAATTGGCAAAAACGAAAGGGCAGCAAATTATTGTTTTCAAAAAATCTATTTCGTTAAACATCTTGCACATAATGTTCCGGTCCAGTAATAGTCACTAGACTGGTACTAGAACAATAAATGTGTGTATACGTTAATGTAAAGCTGTGCCATATTTGTTTACATAAAAACTCCTTTATGGATCATTTTAAACATGTTTGTACCGATTCTAAAGCAGGCTAAGCTTCATTAGCAGTGGACTGCGCAGTATTTCTCGACATCAAGAGAAAACGCAGTGAATAAAGCTCTCAGATGTGACATTGTGCTGTGTAAACTGTAAACAACAGTTATAAATATTTCAGTTAATAATTAGCGCTTCATTGTTTACAGTACACATTTACATTTTGGAGATAATGTCAGTACAGGTTTTAGAATATTAAACAAGATATACAATATTGAGTGTGTTTGTCTGTATGTATGTGCATCTTTCCAGAGCGTTAGGAGTACAAATGACGAGAAAATTCTTCTTCTTCTTCTTATTATTATTATTAATTTTAAATATATATATATATATATATAATTAATAATAATAATAATAATGTATGTATGTATATATTATTCCTATAGTTTTGTTGTTATTTAGTGTTCTATATTTCTTCTACTTTTTCTTCAACTTTTCCTTCTTTTGTATAGATATAAATTTGAATAACGGTATCGAATTTCTTAAACATTTATTTACCACCAAAAGGAACAGAAACCATTTGATGTTATTTGGGTTTGTTTTCCCCACAGATAAGCAAAACTAATAAAAAGTAATACGTGCAGTAGTAATAGTAGCATTGTTGTTGTTGTAGCAGTAATAGTATTAATAGTAGCAGCAATAGCACCAGCACCAGCACTAATAGTAATAGTAGTAATGGCAGTAGTTGTAGTTGTAGTAGTTGTAGTAGTTGTAGCAGCAGAAGCATCAGTAACAGCAGCACAGTAATATTGATGCTATTATCACTGGTGATCACTTTTGTTTCCCACAAGTACCTGTTTTCACGTGTAAAATGTTTGTGGTGAGTGAACACAGTGGGGTCCGTGTTTGCCCAGACTGGAAAGTCGACTATGTGATGGGAACTGAACATTCACCACATTTCTCTGATATATGTGTCTAGTCGCGATTCGGATTAAATATAATCCTATTTAAGCCTTTGGATTTATTTCAATCTGCACAGCTGTGTTCGCGCAACGTGGTTTAATCTGATATTTACAAACTTTAGGCGCAAATGTTCATCTCTGCTACACGAACAAAACACTTCGATTGAAATCTTAAGATGGGGCGGCAAAAAAAGTCCGCATTTTGACAAATTTGCCAGTTTAGAAGAAAAATGGTAACGACTTTTGTTAGACACCCTACTACACTGACAAATTAAGGTTTATTTAATAAATCTCCATTTTCTTCTTAAATTTGTATGTTCAAATTAACACCTAAATATTGTTTTATATTTTGTTTCGATTTAAGTGTAGCTTTTTCCTTTAAATCTCACTACAGAAGTTTGCTCTCTTGCTGTTATTAATGCTTGGTAGACATTCTAACAGGAGTACGATTATTATTATTATTATTATTATTATTATTATTACTGATAGTACTATATAATAATAATAATAGTAATAATAATAATAATAATAATAATAATTTAGTAATAGTAATAGTAATAGTATTAGTGGTAGAAGTGGTAGTAGTAGTAGTAGTAGTAGTAGTAGTAGTAGTAGTAGTAGTAGTAGTAGTAGTAGTAGTAGTAGTAGTAGTAGTAGTAGTAGTAGTAGTAGTTGTTGTTGTTGTTGTTGTTGTTGTTGTTGTTTCCATTATTTTAGCAGCTATTTTATGTCTATTTTTTTTTTTTGTGTTTATTAGAGGTGCAAGGATAAGCTGAATATGCTGGCTGTGTCTGTGTCGAACCAGTGGCCCGGGGTAAAACTGAGGGTGGTGGAAGCCTGGGACGAAGATGGAACTCACTCGAAGGATTCTCTTCACTACGAGGGTCGCGCCGTCGACATCACCACGTCCGACAAAGACAGCAGCAAATACGGCATGCTTGCCCGCCTAGCTGTGGAGGCGGGTTTTGACTGGGTGTATTATGAATCGCGTAATCATATCCACTGTTCTGTTAAGTCAGGTGAGAATATATAGTTAACTTCATACCGCGTTACGGTTTTAACAAACACCAATTAAGCACGTAGTTTTAGATTTTTAAATGCGAGCTAAAAGAAGTTTTCACATAATTTTCGAAAAGAAAACTGTGGCACATTAATATGGGCGTTCAGCCATGTTTACTCAGTTCTAAAGAGGGGAAACAGTCCAAAATACCGTTATAGCACGACAAAAGGTGAGGTCTCAGCTTCCTATTCACATATTATTTAGGGTCAGCCCGAACACCGCCAAGATCATTAAAGTGTTGACAAATTTTCTCAAATTTCTCGTTTTCTAGTGTACACCCAAATTTGTGCATATCGCCAGTAGGCGTGCGGGCAGTAATGGGCAGAGTGTGTTTGCTGTTGGATCAGATTTCTGCCTGAGTATTCAAAGTGCTTCAAAAGAACATTTTAATATCTTCTGCCTCAGGTTCGCGAAATAAGTTTCTATCTTACACATGACAACAGTGAAAGTGTTTTGAGTACAAAATAAGTACTGGGACAAAAATAACCACAAATTATACTCTTTTCTTTTAATGAAAATATTTTTTTACTTAAATGTAAGTAGATTTCGTAATAACTCTTTTGTTAAATGGTTTCAGCAGGTTGTGATCGACCAGGAAATTCTATGAAACTTCGTGTGTTTGTTTCAGATCGGCCAGAACCTGGTGCGCTCTAAATAAGAGAGAATAAATAAAAGAGAAATAGAAATCTATCTTGATAAATGATTTACAAATAAAATATCTATTTATTAATAATCGTAATCAGCTTTATCTTTTTTTAATGAGATTTATTTATGGGTTTTTGCCATATTCATGTATTAAATTGTCTCGCTGAAATTTCCTGTAATGTTTATGAAAAGTGTAAGTAAATTGTGAACGCGACACGCAGTCTGACATTGGCTCGAGTGTTTGTCTAGGTTTCTCGCTGTGTAAACTGTGGATGCCTTGTTACAGAAGAAATGTATGAAGAACTGATCAGCTTCCTCGCCTGGAGCCCGGTTCCATCAATTACTGTGTAAAAAAGAACAAAAGTGCACACCTAAATGGCGATATCCGCATCGTTTCCATTGAAAGTAAAGTTTAATATTTTTTGCTTAACCGAACAAAGGATTGGAGTATATAATCAGGTGTTTGTTATCTAAACGAACAGAGCTAACCATCAAATGCTCGTGTCTCAGTTTAAGCATGACATTCTTCCCATCAGAATGATTGTTGGAAAACACCTTCTAAGTGTTTTCGTAAGATGAATAAATTGAAAGCCTAAAGTGAGCAAACGAAAAAGAGAAACCCGAAGCTTTCACAAAATGAAACAAACTTTGCAAACAAGCAACATAATATAGCAGCTTTCGTGGTTGTATCACTTGTGTCTCCATGTCGCTGTGATTTCTTAATACTTCGATAAATTCTCCCCCTTCGTTAATTATCAGTTTATCTACCCCACAGTTGTTGATCAGTGCTGTGTTGATTTGATGCCTTTTTAACTACTTTTAAGTAAATAAATATAAAACTATAATAAACTATAGTCACAAAACTAAATATAATAATGATGAGTGTGAACAATAAATAAATAAATACTAATTTAATTGCAAAACGAAATAATCATTTAGGGCTTCTAACAGGAATTTAATAGTTTTAAATAATTTGAAGTATTAAAAACGATTGTAACTTTCAAAATAAATGTAGGTATATTATATACGTGTTACATTATTTTCTCAGTGGAGGTTCTTTACTTTTATGTATAAAACGGTTAAATGGAGATAACATTCATGCAATTATTTCAGGAAAGGCAATGAGTACAGAAAGTTTCAAACAGGTTTTAATAGTTTAAAATAATGACCTTTGACTTTTCTATATCTTTTTGTCCACTTTGCGAAAATGCGTCAAACATGACACATACTCCGAGAACGTCTAGCTAAGCCTAACGCTAACTAACGTTGTCACGGATCTCAGTCATCAAGGCACGTTCTATCTTCACGTTTGGTCTTCCCCGTTCGTTACGATACTACTTTGTAGGTTTTGTTGAGAAATGGTCGGAAAGTCACGAAAATATTAACAGCTGTAAATAGAGACAAAGACAGGAAACATGGACACATTTTGACTTCTCGGCTGCCAGGTCTTTAGCACCTACGTTCAGGGTAATCAAGTTCATTCTTGTTTCATGTTGCTTTCCCTTTACTGTCGTGCCCCTCAAACTCACATTTGTAAATGTCCGTTAATCTCTGTTTCCAAATCGACACTTTATTTTAAATAATACCTCAAAACACAACAGATCATAGAAACATAAATAAAACGGGCGGATTTAATGTCTATTTCAATTTTCGTTTCACTTTTCATCTTCTTCCGTCGTTTATTAATAGTCCCATTTAACAACAGTCGATGCATAAAATATAAATTATTGTAAATAGACACAAATATTGTGAGTACATGATGATCAAAATAGTAAATGAAGACAACAATAGTTAAAAAGTGTGTGTGTGTGTGTGTGTGTGAGAGAGAGAGAGAGAGAGAGAGAGAGAGAGAGAGAGAGAGAGAGAGAGAGAGAGAGAGAGAGAGAGAGAGAGAGAGAGAGAGAGATTTTTTATTTTATTTTGCTGCGTTCTTTCTTCATCGTCTAAGGCGATCACATTATCTGAGATCAAACTGACAGTGTTAAAACGGTGTGATCCGCTTTGTTACCTATGCTATTTCGTCCGCGCAGACCGGCGAGATAAAAACACGATCTTTGACAAGCTTCATCTTAGCACGGCGGCGCGAAAACGCCATCTTGGTGTTTTATCCATTGTCGCTGACTGTGGACGTTTGACAGTTTTAAAACATTACTGGCAGATCAGAGTTGATGAGACGATTTTGTTTGGCTGGGTATCTGATGTCGTCGTTTTTACACCATCATTATGGTACCCGTTTAACAAAACGCGGCGCCAACCCGATAAGCACAAGATATGACATATACAAATAAATGTGACGTTTCATTTAAAAGTGTAATCGACACTGTATTTGATATACAGAGATGTCCGTACTATAAGGAAACGAATCACACTCTCTTCATTTATATGGGCTAACTCTCTCTATATATATTTAAAAAACAAAAAACCTGATATAATGCCACACACCCCAAAAATCTTTGTAATAATAATAATAATTATTATTTCTGAATTCTGTGTAAGGTGAGGAACTGATGTGTTATGATATATGTATGAATTTAACTTTCTTTCAGATTCCTCGGTGGCAATAAAAATTGGAGGTTGTTTCTCTCATTCGAGCACCGTGTTAACACATTCTGGTGTAAAGACTATGAGCGAATTAACTGTTGGAGAAGAAGTTCTAAGCCTCAGTGAAAACGGACAGCTTGTATTTAGTGAAGTCATCGCATTTCTCGACAGAAACCAACGGGAAGAAGGTTTGTTTTACACTATTTCAACAGAAAGTGGAAGAGAGATAACTTTGACACCGAAGCACCTGATTTACACGGTGGATAATAATTCAACAACACGTATCAGATACGCTGAAGAAGTGAGAGAAGGCCAGTATCTACTGTTAGCCGACAGTGACGACATAAACGGATCATTGACAGTTTCCAGGGTGACGGGTCTGAAAGCCAGGACTGAGTTTGGTGTCTATGCTCCACTCACTACTGAAGGTTCTATGGTTGTGGATGGGATTGCCGTTTCCTGTTACGCGTATATTAATGACGCTGATTTGGCGCATTTTGCGTTTGCGCCTATGAGAGGCTTTCATGCACTGTACAGTTATGTCCCTTGGTTAGTAAGAAACGTCCCATCTAATAGCTCAGAGCAGGCCTCTGGTATTCACCTGTATGCAGAGCTGCTTTATAACTTCGCTTCTCTCTTTATGAGCAAAACTATGCTTCATGTTCCATGAACTGTCTTCAACTTTTGTTTATTTCTACCTTTTTGTTCAAACTCCCGCTTTTATTATTATTTACATCGTTAGCCATACATGACAATGGTAATAGGTAGATGCACCGACAATGGTTAAAAGATTGTTTTTGATGTTACAAATAGTATATAATTATAAATAGTGTATGTCCAGTAAGACCATGAACATTACGAGCTCGGTCAAGTTATTGTTCAGCTTTAAACAGAACAGAGATGTGCCGTGACAGTGAAAGGATTTTCTAGACGTAGACATGTTTGTAACATTGAGGGTGAATATTCAGCTTCGGTTGTCTCCTCAGACAGTGTCAGAAAGAAATTTCACTGAGAAACGAAAGCCACCAAAATGTAGTTCACCTTCTGACTGCGTCTGAGAGTTAACACAAGCAGATACTTAGCCCTAGTAATCAAAATTTCTGTGATGTGTGTAATCTTGTATGATATATTTAAAATTTGCATCGTTTAATAGAACACTTTTAGTTTAGAATGCTGTTGGTATTCTTTGTGTATGATGTATACGTATATGTAAATTGTGCTGGATTAAAGTTCAGCTGTTGTTTAGGTAGCAGATAAATTACGCAAACAATGATTATTTGTAAAATGCTAATATCAACATTGGGTTACCCGCCATACAATTTCTTGAAAGCCAGAAACTTGATTTCGTGGAAATATTTTTCGAAATATATACACTGTTTTCCACTTACAATATAAATAAAACTCTATATATTAGTGTGGCTAATTGTACGAAACCTAGCCTAAATACAATATTTCAAACTGCCTGATACAGTATATAAATGTATTTTAAAACTTAACATTTTTGACCACCTTTGCATGGTTCATAGATGTCTGGTATAATGTAAAACCTGTTCTACATATTAATATTTCTTAATACTCTGGTATAAAATAAAACCTATTCTAAATATTAATATTTCTTAATGCCCTGGTATAATCTAAAACCTATTATACACATTAATATTTCTTACTGACTGGTCCTGTCTGGTACACTTGGTATTCTTGAAAGTCTTTACAAGATAAATACATGTTTTCGATTAGTCTATTTTGCTTGTATATAGTTATTCCTTCGTTCTAGTTATAATAACGGATAGTTATGTTTCATGTTTTAATATTTATTTTCATTTCCTCCGATTTGAAGCGTACATAGGTAAAAGAATCCTGTGTTAACGCTTGTCAATAAAGTCTTTGAAAATTAAAAATGTATTTGTAAACAAATTTGTCTTCATTTATATTTTTATCTCTTATTATTATGTACTCTCTCTCTCTCTCTCTCTCTCTCTCTCTCTCTCTCTCTCTCTCTCTCTCTCTCTCTCTCTCTCTCTCTCTCTCTCTCTGCGTGATTCACTGAGTGTACGTGTGAAAGTTTTAATTATTTACGTACTTACTTAAATGTTTACATAAATATCATAACAACACAAACATTAACACTGGCTGGTTTCAAGTATATGAGGGGAAAACCCCACAAAAAACAACAA
>CM022675.1:15151962-15166770 GCA_012295275.1 Chrysomallon squamiferum
CCATCAAGACTCTGATATTCGTTTTCCTCGCCATCTTCGTTATCCTCTTCAAATCGAACTTTATCTTTTACACGATCGATCACGTGATTTCCAGCTTCTCGCAAGTGTCGTCGACGTAAAATCGAAGGCTGAGTTTTAATGTTTGTTGTTACAATGTTCTCTCTTGCCATGGACTGCCGCAAACTCCGAACAAAGGAAATGGCATCGCCATCAGCATTCTCGACATTCTTGTGTAGTGCGGTACCTTGAAGATACAAAGGTATTCCTTGTTTTACACTTGTCAGTAACGCTGCTCCGCTTCGGCTTCTCGAGAGGTTGTCTCTCTTAGATATAATTGTCTGTCTTAATGACTTTCCGAGTTCAGGTTTTGTATGAATAGATTTACCAAGAAAAACAGCAGTTTCTAGTACAGTGTGTTTGTGTTCTTCTTCGTTTTCTTCCAGATAGTCAGGTACGGGTTCGTGGTTGAATGCTTGACAGAATTTCAATGCGTCCTCCAATTCAACGGAATCTGAGAGATCTGCTGTTTTCTTTTTCAAGAAAGAGACCTCTGTTACTGATATCATATGTTGAAGCGTCCCCCATCGATGAACAATCATACCAAAAATTTGGATTAATAAAATTAGCAAGTAAAACACCACAAAACAGAGGCTTAAAATTTCGACTTGTGAATTGATTGCAGGTATTTTTATTACTAACGGTTTTTTAAGTTGGAACATAAAATTCAGTGCGATCCACAAAAGATTGAGCATTATGAATAAAAATACATAATTATCTCTGAGCTCCAGTAGACCTGCCTTTATCTGCTTTTCCTTTTGTTCGTCTTTTTCAAGAGGTTTCAAATATTTTTCGATAAATCGTTTCCAAAACTGATTTTCATCCTCATTTACTTGTAACGTTTGACCATTTCCAAGCTCAGGATCATCTAACCATTCATTTGTAGCGATTATTTGGGTAGGTAACTGCACGATTTCAGGTTCAATGGGCGCTTTATGTTCTATAATTTCAAGTTCCTCTTCCTCTTCAACTTTTACAGTGACTTCTTTATGGACCGTCTCATCCAAAGGTTTATTTCCATGAGAGGCATATCTAACAAAATTTGAGTTTAGCTCATTTAAGCTTTTTAAAATTTTGTCTTGTGTGTTTTCCTCTTTTTTCCCAGCTAAACTTCCAACACTTTGGAGCAATTCTTTGACTTCCTTTAAGTAGGATGATTGAAAGAATATCCTAGAAAAAAATCCATTTTTCTTCTCCTCCTTTGCTTTTTTTTCCTGTTCCAGCTCTGCTTGTGTTTTTCTCTTGGGTGCTTCGCGTGTGCCCCAGGAAACGTTGAACAGATTACACAGGGAATAAATCACCAGGACCAAATAACCTGAAGGGAGACTAAGCAAGTACAGCAAGCCGTGGACTAAACAGGATATTTCATTAATGTGTAACAACCCGGCGAAAATGAAGAATAAAATTAAACCGAAGAAGAAAATTACACTAGGGTCAAAAGGGGATTTCTGAACCGCTGTTGTAAATGTCCCAACCAAGACGACAAGCATGAGAAATGCGTATGCTGTGCTGAGAATAGCAGCGAACATAAGTTGGTATTTGGGTTTGAGATGGTAGCATGTAACAATAAAAACTGTTGGCGGTATTATTGAAATCACATAGCATACTATGAGTTCAAGACCAAACACTGACTGAATAGAACCAGCAATCTGCAACATGACCGTTCCTGGTCCAATAACAGTGCCAAACATGACAGCCATTTGATACCATATATACAGCCAACTGATGTTAGGATTTGTAGCTATGGTCAGCTTAGCACTCCCCAAGAGATCCATGATATTTGCTAATGTTGAGGGCATCCATCGACGTCGCTGGTTGAAGAATTCATTAAAGCCTTCTGGTGCATAGGTAAATGCGTCTGCAGCAGCGACATAATCAACTCGGTATCCTTGTTGTAGAAGTAACGTGCACAGCCAACGATCCTCGCCTATTGCATAAAGATTTATTTTATTTACTTACACATGTAATATGCCATTTGTTATTTCTATTGTAATCATTATCATCACCATTGTAATCATTATCATTATAAAATAATAATAATAATAATAATAATAATAATAATAATAATATTAATATGCATATTTATATAATAATTACCGAATGCACTAATTGAATTCTAGATAGCAAAAGAAACACATCTGAAAATATCATCAAATAGGTGATAGATGAGTTATAAATATGGAATTATGAACGAAAGTATGAAACATTACAGTATTATCAGATACTATAATGTCATTCATTTTATAGTTTTTAATATATTTCTAATTATTGCACCAAATTTAAGAATACCTCTAAAAACAATAATAAAAACTAAAACAATGTGTAAAAGAATGTTATTATAATATCTTAATTACATACCTTGCTCATACTGCAGGTAATGTCCCGGTTCAGTGGGCAGAATAGCGTACTTCCTTATGATGTTATCGTCCATGAGAGCAGAGCCACGGAACAATGAAAAACATCCCGGACTGCAAAGTACACATCCAAGAACGTGTTCTGTAGCCTTTTGCAACCAATGTCCAATAGCGTACTCGAACTTCTGATACCAAACTAGTGGTCCTAGATCACGAAAGTTTAGAAGAAAATGTTAGAAGTAAGGAATGGAAATTAACTAAAATAACTGGATAAATCAGCTGGTTAATTTTGTATAATTCATGTGAAATAACAGTTAAATGACAGGTAAGTTAAACGGGTAACTACAGGTGTACAGGTGAAATTACTAACATACCTGATCCAATGGGGTGTATTCTTCCACATGCAGCTCCTACTTTGATACCTTTCCGCATCCGGTCAACCAGAAGACGTACCGCCCCGGGCATGAAGTCAGTGTCCCCATCAAGAGCCAGAATGAAAGTATTTTCAGACTGAAAAAAACACACACATCATTTATTCAGAGTAGCTGTGAACGGCATGAAACACATATCAATAAATAAGACGTGAGTAACAAGTAAACGAAAGTAACTATTAGCCAGCGCTTAAATATCTTAAGAGTAGTACTGGTATTATACCTTTTATATCTGTAGAAATATTCACCATTTACACCTACTTATTTTCATTATAACCTTAATTGTTTATTCATAAAATATCACGTTACTGATCTGAGACATGATAATAAGAAATAGTGTTCCACTATTGTCAAAAGATTTCACTGTAACCAAAGTAAGTGTAGGAAGAATGGATGGGAACCAAAAGCATTTTAAATCGTTAGTTTATGTATTTGAGAATACATTTAGAAACAAGCGTGACATTGTGTTAGAGACACTCACTCACCTTTCTAAGGACGTCATCGTTCAAGTGTTCAAATATAGCCAATCTGTTTTTAGTGTTGAGTAAATCTTTTTCAATGGCTTCAATCAGCTCGTCTTCTGATTCCTTTGTCAGTTTGTATCCCAGCAGATAATACATATACATCACCTGTCAACATGAATATTGATTTATGAGTATTTGCTATAATAGCAGATAATACATATACATCACCTGTCAACATTAATCTACTGCTTTATCAGTGTTTGTTATAACAGCAGATAATACATATACATCACCTGTCAACATTAATCTACTGCTTTATCAGTGTTTGTTATAACAGCAGATAATACATATGCATTACTTATCTATATTTATTTACTCATTTCATTTAAGTGAGTTATTTTTTTCAACATTTGATTTCTTACTTAATATTTTACCAAATTAATATGAATAATAATGATAATAATAATGACAACAACAGTAATAATAATAATAGTAATAATAATAATAAAAATCTATGAATCCCTGTTTTAACTAAAATATAAGTAACTGAAAAGTAGTTGAAAAACTCGTTATAAAATTACGGAATAAGATGACTTTATTCTTTTTTAATAGTTAGATTTATCAAAAGTTGAAATAATAATTCATTTCCCAATCCTAATTAACACTGATATTAAAATTATTTAAATATATATATATTACAACTAATTCTGAATTAAATTTTTCTTAAAATTATTATTAAATAGAAAGCAATTACTCCTATATTAAACATTAAATCAAAAAGATATCTGAATTGAATATTTTAAATTCATTTTTAAATGGATATTTCATGAATACTCCTATCTGCAAGTAAACCAACAACGAGAAAGTCGGGTACCTGCGACCATCTCTTGCGGTGTCTGATTTTGTTTTTGTCTTTCACGTGAACATAGAGCAGGTTTTCTCCAGGCATCTGCCACACTAACTGAGCTCCATATGGTGTGATCACTTTGTACGGGGCGTGAACTGTCATCGGTCTGTTGTGAACACAGCTGCAAGAAAGAAAAATCAGTGAAGCAGAAGTCTTTGTAGTACAGTACATCTCAAATTAATACTTCAATACTTTATTTTTTAGATGTTCTCTTGCTTAAAATATTATCTGAAATATTCTTTTATGTCAGGGAAATCCTTAAAACATTTTTCGCGCCAAGAATAGGAATCGATGAAAAGACTGATTTCGCGTTTCTGGACAGCTTTTGTGAATATTCCATAAGAAACATTCACACCATACTGAGAGGATCAGCTAATATGACCTGATATTTTAATTCACAGTAGTAACAATAAATACTTTTAAATTATTTTTTTGTTGTTGCTTAAAATGTATTTAAGAAGGAATAATTGTTATCTATACACATTGCTCCAAATTTAGTCGTTAATATATGTTTAATGGTTAAACATAATAATGTTTGTTTGATTTTATGAAAATTGTATTTGTTACAGCTCTGTAAAATCGCAGTGTGCTTAATAAGTTATTTTTACCTGCAGGCTTCTTCCACTAGGCTGACGAGCATTTTCACATAGCTATTAGCAACCCATTTCTCGTTATTGTCCAGTTCCAGCGCATCGTCAAAAAAAATGTGGGCTGTGTAGTAAAATATTATTTATAATTACTGTTCAAGGATGTAGAAAAGGCACATTCAAAAAAATCATATTTACTGTAAAAATAAAGAATATTAATTGTTAAAAAATTCGATATTTAGATTATAATAAATGCTTTTAAAACATAAATGTTTGGCTGTGTTCTGATAAAGAGTGATAACCTTCGTATTCGTAGAAATTTGGGTCTTCTTTTCCTGACAGCATCATCGCCTGTTTCCTGTTCCACTGATCAGCGTCCAGTCTAAAAGAAAAATAGACAGATCAACTTAGGTTGCACGCCAGAAATCAAGATAAAAATCCATTAAGTTATTTTGCCTGCGTGTCATACTGTGTGTATGTATGTGTGAAATTTACTATCTTGTCTGTCATACTGTGTATATATATATGTGTGTGAAATTTACTATCTGCAATACTGCTCTGGTTCTGTGATCGAAACAAACCTGTGCAGTGATTTTAATAGCTGAACCATTTCCACTCTATTTTCGTGCCACATAGTCGCGCATGCGTATATTCTGGGTACATCTGTGAGGAGCGATTCCTCAGAAGCGCCATTTTCTTGGTTTTGTTCTTTATTTGGTAGCGTGTAAGACTTTTTCACTTTGTGCCCGTAAATTCGTTGATGCATAATCACTCTGATATTGTGGCGACGCCGATTCAGCAACAGATTTTCTGTCGTCAGAATTCCACAGTACATTGGGTTGGTGAACAATCTTTAATTCAAACAAAACAACAGTTACCAGTGTTCCAATTTAAAAATATACAAATGCATTCCAACATCTAAAGCATATTCCCCAAAACACTCGTAAGCTTTTATTATTATTATTTTTTTTTTTTTTATCACCGTCATCATTTTCATTATTATTATTATTATTATTATTATTATTATTATTATTATTATTATTATTATTATGATTATTATTATTATGATTATTAATATTATTATTTACAAATCTTTGTCCTTTTAAAAATTAATAGCAGAAAGATGAGAACTAATGAAAGAAGTCTATTTACAAACCTTTGAAATTTAGCAAGGTTTTCTTGGCGTGGAAACCAGATTTGTCGACATATCCAGAAAAGAGAAATCCACCATACTATCCCGCCAACGAAATGTTGCCAGTTTTCTGTTAAGTCGAGACCTGTTGTTTGGCTGCCTGTTATTATGTTCTTAAGGAAATCGAATTTTTGGTTAATCACAAATATGGCGTATGCCACAGGCGTTGACAGGAATAATGGAACTGAGAAGGAAAAAATCTGCATTCTCAGTTTGCAAGCAACGTAGCCAATGTAATAGCAGACAAAACTAGAAATGATCACACCCAGAAAGGAGCCTATAGACTTCAGATTATCACCCGACACAGAAAAGGCTTTTGGAAAGTCATACAGGCTGAATGTTTCAATGCCTGTGAAGACCCAGGCTAGGATTGTAGTGAGAATAATTTTCCACAAGTATGACAACATGAACACTCCTGATCGTCCTTCTTGTAATTCGTATCGAGCCTTTAGAATGAAGTTGCCAGATCCGTATTCTGTAATTTTACAGAAAAAACGATCATCAACGAAATTTTCCCAACAGCCAAATGAAACGAACAGAAATCCAAAAACTACAGGCAAAATTGTTACTTTAATATCATCATCATTAAACGATAGGAAATTCCACAAGATAACTGCAGGGATGACACCGATCTGAGCCAACAAAGCAAGAACATCCAGAAGTTTCACTAACGCACGTGTAAAACGCGAGTTCATACATGTTGTTATTCGTCTTCTATTTGCAAACAACGCGACTTCTTCTTTGACGTCTCTAGAAGAAATGAGTCGAAGAAAAGCTGGCAATATTCCAACAGCACTTAGCAGAGCAATCCCAGTGTACACATCTTTTGCATAGGGAAGAATTCTGAATATGAGCAAACACATCCCCAGAGTATGCAGACTTTCCATGATGAATACCTAAAATTATTTAATGCACAAAATTTTTCCTATTAAGATATGGAAGATATAATTAATAATATAAATCAGATTTTTGTTCATAATATTTATGTATGGTTTTATTTTTTCAGATTTTGAATTAAAACATGTACTTTTTTTGATGTGCTACAGAAAATACAAAGCGCTACAAACGTGTTTAAAACAAACACTAAAATATATAACGAATCAAATGAATTCTACTGCTGTAATTCTTTATATTGTTGAAGAAAAATGTTACCTACCAGGACAAATGTTGAAATAGACGGCATATCAAAACCTCCAAATAACCATTTGAAGAAAGAAACCAGAGACGTCAGTGCATATGGAATGACAACCAACAGCAAGGTGAGAAGACGTTTAGAACTGTCCTGCAGTGTCAAAGTCACAGTAATAAATAAAGAGTAAATACATGAAAATAATCACTCATCACATTTCTCTTTGTATCTGTTATATATATATATATATATTCTCACTAACATTTGGTTACTTTGTCATATGTAATGCAGTGTGTATGTGTGCGTGTGTGCTTAAACACATACCTACTTAAAAACACGTATATACACACATATAGACATGCATACATACACACGTACATTCACATACATATATAAAATATATACACACATACATACATACATACATAAATACATACATACATACATACATACATACATACATACATACATACATACCATACATAAGAATTTCACACAAATAATTGAAATTTCACAAAAACGTATTAACTCATACTTTGGTTTCAGTGCTGAGTTGTTTCAGTAAGACCATCAGACTAACTTTCTGTGTAACGCAGCCCATCAAAAGCACCAGGAAGAACAAAAGGTAAAAAAATATTTTCAAAATTTTCATTGGTAGTTGTTCATGAACGTCTTTCACTGGAAGCTCTCTATCCACGATTCTAAATATGTCCCAGTACCTGCAATAAACAGACAGTATATATATATATATATACACACACACACACACACACACACACACACACACACAAAGGATTCGCCAGAATAACAAAATCCAGTGTATGTTCAAATTAATTAAAATATTATTCCATGGGAAGTAAAACGATGTTTGAGAATAAGAATGTGCATGTAGAATATTTTAATTTATTTATTTTCGCGCATCTTTTGTTTAAGCTTTTATCAACTATTAATAAGAAATGAAATTAATATGCTAAGAAAAGAGTTCATTTTGATCTTAGAATGTAACACTTTTTAGAAGAACACTTAGATTCTTACGCTGGCACGTCTTTTTTATTTTCTTCGACTGGTTCACTTTCTGAGTTTCTAGGGGAGGGGAGGTCTTTCTGCAGAACTGGTTCGTACCTCTCCAGTCAAACTGGTTCTCGAGGTCAAACCTGAACACGAATCTGAATTGACGCTGGAATCGTTCGAACTCGTCGGCGGTTCTTCTTTAGAATTCTATGAGAAAAGTTTTGGGTGAAAAATTAAAAAATTATAAAATGAGAAAATAAAAGTATCAATTATTTATCAATAACCTTTTACTCTATTACTCCTGATAATTAAATTAATTATTAATCTTTGTTCTGAAAATTTAAATAGTGTATAATTACAGAATAAATGGTGACAGTACTTACACTATTGACTATTTCATTTCTCAGAATGTCTACTTTTCTTCGTTTCCTTTCTTCTTCTTCTCTTCGTTTCCTTTCGTCTTCTTCTCTTCGTTTCCTTTCGTCTTCTTCTCTTCGTTTCCTTCCTTTTTCCTCTCTTTCTGTTTTTTCTTTTTCTTCTCTTCGTTTTCTTTCTTCTTCTTCTCTTCGTTTTCTTTCTTCTTCTTCTCTTCTTTTTCTTTCTTCTTCTTCTTTTTGCTTTGCTTTAAACACTTCTTTTGACAGTTTGTCACCGAGTTCGTCTTTGAGAAACACCTGGAACACAAAACTATACTTATTAATCTACATTAATTTTTGCTTGTTTTCTTGTTATTATTACATTATATCAAACCAATGCGTAGGTTCATATGTGCTTATGTCTGTGCATGTATGTATATGTCTTTATGAGTATATTTCTCTTTCAGTGTATGTGAGTTCGTTTGAGTATATATGCGTATGTCTGTATATATGTTTTTGTTTATGTGTTTGAATCTGTGTTTGTGTTTGTAGTAAAAAAATAAAATAACAGAGAAAATTCAGTGCATACCTGCTCTCTACCCAAACGGTAATTTGCAGGATCAGCATCGACAGATTTCAGTATGACTTCAGCAGCATCCTCTTTCGCAGATATGGTTTTGCATTCAGGAGCAAGCAGATGAAATCTAGGTAATACAACATTTCAATATTATTTATATATTTCAGAATGTTAGACCGCTCTGAATCTAACTGACACATATTGTTCGTACTAAAAAAAAAGTAAAGATATGTTTTTGATTACCTTTCAAACAGCTCGTGGTATCTGAATCGAACTGGAAAAATGAGTTTTCGAATTTGTGCCACCTCTGCTATCCCATTATACTGCAGCTGTTCCAAAACTTTCTCATCTTCAAAATTGTCTGGTTCCTGATTTTCATTAGGTTTGATACATCTTTGAAAAAACACCGAAAAAAACAACAACAAACAAAAAGGAATATTAGTTTTAAGAAAGGCAAATCCGTATTTTTCAAATTTTGAATGTAAAACATTTACTTTTTTTTGATGCGCTACAGAAAATACAAAGTAAATTACCTAATGAATCGAGCTTCAGCATGTTCCATCCTGGTTAACAAATCTTTCATGGAATTCTGAAATAACAATTGAGAGAATATTTCTAAAGGGATAAATATACGAACAGGTAAATATGTCGACATGTAATTAATTTAATAATTAATTTTAAACTTGAGAAGAAATGTAGATTACCATGAAGTATGTCATCATTGTCTTCTGAATGAGTATTTCAACTGCTGGTTTTCCATTCTCTGGTGTTACAGCTCCAAACCTATAAACAAACAACATAAATAAATATACTAATTTTTTTAGTAATGGTGTAGGAGGGTGGTCGATACCAGTTATGATGAAGATTAATTTTAAAAATCTTCGTGTTGTGGTTGAAATAAGCCAATACTCCAGCTCCTATAAAGCAAATTATGATTTAGGTCTAATTTTTTCAAACAGAAATCGCAGTGATCACTTGTTTCAATCAAGTCCGTAAATGTTTTGTAGGAAGTTTCTTAAACCACTTAATGATTTTTTTCTTTGGTTTTAAGAATTAAAAAAAGAAGAACTGTAACAAGGGAAATAACAGGCTAACAGAAAGGTTTAAAACGAAGTTACCTGTCCTTTAGGCTCTTCAGAGTACCACGCACGAGACCTGCAGTGATTTTGTTACCGTGTGGCTTGTGACAGACCGGCTGATGCCGTCTAGACATCCTGTATGCAAACTGTGTCCTGTAAATTAAAAGAATAATACATTATCTCCCTTTCATATTCAGTTATTGTTATTATATTAGAATCCTAAATATTGATATATACATATATATATATGTGTGTGTGTGTGTGTGTTCGTGTGTATGTGTGCGTGTGCATGTGTGTGAGTGCGTTTGTGTGTGTGTAACAGTTTATTTAAAGAGATATATGAGTCTTTACCCTGAAATTGTTCCAGTGTTTGTTGGCTGCACTGTAAACAAATCACTGATCATCTCATTTGTGCTTTCAACGAGACACTTGAGTACGTCAGGACTAAGTACATTGCCGTTCTTCTCCAAAAATCCACTTGCGTTGTATTTCACCTTTAATAAGTTGTTTATATTTGTTTTAACATCAGATACAATTTAATGTTATGAATCGTTAATTTAAAAACCTATACTTTTCATTAACGTAAAACCACAGAAATACGTGATATCCGTGCTATTTGGTAACATAATAAAAAAAAAAAAAAAAAAAAAACACACCAAAAACAACCAAACAAACAAATACGCTAATAAAATACTGTATTATTATTATTATTATTATTATTATTATTATTATTATTATTATTATTTTAAAACCTGTTTTAATGACTTCCTGATAACTGAATATATATATATATATATGGACACACACACACTCACACATGCATATACATACATACATACAAATATTACAGTTAAATATAATAATAATAATAATAATAATATATTATCTAATACCAGATAATAATTGGACTTTTTTACTTCTATTAATTCATTTGTTAATAATTCTCAGATTTAACATTTGATTCTGTGTCATCACTAGATAAAATAAATTGTGTAACGTCAGTACTGACCAAGCCAGCGAAGTGTTTTATGTAAAATTCTGGCTGATTTCCCTTTGTTTTGTGGTAGTATTCAGATCCGCCATAGTGGTCATCCAGTTTGGTCACTAGAGAGAGGTCTGTAGCTTGCTGGAATCTTGTGTCCTCGTCAATCAGGTGTAGGATTCCCGTCTTTTCCTGAAGTCGTAACATTATTGTAGTATATATAAAAATAGCAGTACCGTAAATTATCTTCAGTCTTCACTGGAGGACATGATCATTAAAGAAGTAAATGTTTTAATGACACTATTTAATATAATAAAATTACTTACTTTGAAAAATAAATCAACTATATCCTGATTGCTGGTATATTCTACTGAAGTCCACTCCAAACCTTCACTTTCGAATATTTGCTTTTCTCTGTGGAAAACTTTATCGTTCATGAACATCTGAATTTTTCGTTCACGATATTGATGCAGAGTTGTTCTAAGCCATTGTTTCGTAAACTCTCAAATCCACATATATCTAAGATGCCAATAGATCCGGCAACAGCAGACCTACTTTTAATAATAAATTAAACGTTATAACGGTTTGTAATAAAGTGTTCATAGTGACTAAGTTAAATAGAACTTGTAAAAGATTGTCTGTCTTTCATTCATTCTCTAAATTTAGAGAAAGTTTATACAAATTATATATTTATATATTTGTATTACAACAACGCTAATTGCTACAACACCAAAAACAACAACAATAACTATTACTACTACGACCATCACAATCCGCTACTTTTACTATTATTACTGCTAATGATAACAATAACAGTAAGAAAGTGGGATTAAGACATACTTGGAATTTGTTTTGTGGAGAGCCACGTTGATCTGTCTGACAAGCCAGCCGAACAGTCTGTCGTAGAGAGGCTTTAGCAAGAGCGTCTCGGCCCTCATCTGCCTGAGCCTTGTTGTTCAGACAGACAATAATCTCACCTACATCACATCATAATGTAACTAAACAGTGCAAAGAAACAACAATCTCTCTTACTCTGTGCCTCTCTCTCTCTCTCTCTCTCTCTCTCTCTCTCTCTCTCTCTCTCTATATATATATATATATATATATATGTGTGTGTGTGTGTGTGTGTGTGTGTGTGTGTGTGTGTGTGTGTGTGTGAGAGAGTCTGTCTATCTTTATCTCTCTTTTATCTCATTTCTCCATCTGTATCTTACTCAGATCTCTCTCAAATATAAATATATATACATATGTATGTATGTTTGTATGTGTGTAATGTATATATATATACTTATATATACAATGTCTCTGTTTTTCACTGAATTTGTATCCTAATAATTTGTCTGTAATAAAATATAACCAAGTATTTCAAATATGATTATTATTGTCCCCTAACTAGCTTATTATCTGCCACTGGACTCAAAATATTAAATAACATATAAGTATTTAAAATATTTGTAGACCAGTTTTCATATGACTAAAAGGTACCATTTTAATTAAAGACACTACAAACAAATCAAGAATAAAAATGTATGAAGGATAATGTTAAATTTTGAAGTTGAGAGCAATACCTTCATAAAAGCGTTAATTTAAAATTATGTAATTAAATAAAATAATAATTAAATAAAATCAAATAAATAATAAATGAATTATATTTTTTCTTACCACCGACTTTCATTTTTCTGGTGACAAAAAATTTTTAAAATCTTTCAACATCAATCTGCAAAAGTGTCGGCTACAAATAAATACATAAATAAATAATCATTTTTTCATTTATCTCCTTTACATATGAAACTAATACTATTATGGGAACTTAATAACAACAGAACAACAACAACAACAACAATAATAATAATAATAATGATTATTATGATGATGATAACGCGTTTTCTTTAACTGAGACTGCTGTATAGATAAGTAGAATTAGTTTGATTTTTACCGAAGAAATGCATTGGACGTTCATCTTTGACTTCCCCCATGTCGTAATCCGTCTCCTGTGAACTTGATGTTAGTGATGTGAAGAATTGCTGCCAGTTATTATGTTCACATTTGAAATTTCCTGAAAAACACAAATAATGTATAGCATAATAACAATATGCTGTATATAAATTAATTAAATAAAACGCTCTTTCTGTCTCTCTTCATATCTCTCATAATACATATATTTCTATCTATATCTCATTCTCGTTCTGTCTTTCTCTTATATACCTCACACCAGCATTTTATGTTTTGTGTATAGTTTACTGATTAGATGAAATTTGGTTAATTTGATTACCAAAATTCTACCCTCTGTCAGCCAATCATTTCAAGGATGTCGTTTCTGAATCTTGAAGTCTTCAATAAGATCTTTTTTTCTGTTCGAAAAGGCTTTCTTGACAATTCTGTGATCAAAACAAATAACAAAAAGTTTAATGAACAATGGAACAATAAAAAAAACAAAATAAATAAATAAATAAATAAATAAATAAATAATCAATTAAATAAATAAATAGTAAATGGAAATGGGTAAAAGATAAATGCAAAATAAGTAAATAAATAAACAAATATTGCAATAACTAGACTATAGATAATCTTATTACATATATAAAGATGTTTAAACCAATTAACAATCTAAAACAAGCATTATCAAGTAACCTACCTGAAACTGTTTGGATCAGAGTTTGAGTTCTTTTTGTTCCTTTTCATTGAGTCCAGCTAGGGGACAGTAAAAAATGTGGAAATTCGCTTCCCCTTCAGACTGCAGAACAACCCTCGACTTTTCCAGCATGTAATCCCATTACTGTGGCTGTAGAAATAAGCATTTGTCTGTGATACACATCCAACAACAACAAAACACAGGCAGACACTTTGAGAGAGACAGATGGACAGATAGAGAGATTCAAATTTATGATGGAAATGTTCTGTAAATACTTTTGCACTTGTTTAATTTATTTACTAATATGAGTGTAATTAAAACAATTTGTCATCCTTTTTCTTATTTTCCACAACTTCACCATCAACAATCTGACCATTCTCATCAAACCCTAGTTCTAGATATTTGGCAAATCTGCTAGGAATTGTTATTTAGAGAATTGTCTTGCATTATAAAAGAAATCCAACAAAGGGTTAACCTTAATTTAAAATTTCAGAAAAAAAAACCCAGAATAAAAACAATAGTAATAGTACACATACACACACACACACACACACACATTAATAAACAAATACAATAACAAATATTAATTAAAACAAATATACAAATTAAATAAGAGGGTATTTCCAAAATAACAAATAAAACAAAACAAAAATGTGAACCACTAGGGATTTCCTTAGCAAGTTGAGAATTACTGCCACACATCCAGCTCAAATGCTTTATCATCATTTTGGTGTTTCTGTTTTCCCGATCCGATTCGCCTGTAACAAGTAGCACCTTGGGCCAACAATAAATAATAAAGTGTAACAATCACAGATTTTACTATTATATATATCCACTCGACAACAACCTATTCAAAATAAATAACAACTACCTTAAAAACAACATTATCTTAGAAAGAACTAATAATAGCTTTGTTTCAAAACGGTTAATAGATGTTATATATTCTGTATAATATATTAGATAAAACGTTTTCTGTACCTTTGAGCCAGTCAGAATAAAAGATACTCCCAAAGAATAAAATCTCCTTAAACAAATTACAGTTGTTTAATT